>CM022300.1:166388495-166773078 GCA_011799875.1 Thinopyrum elongatum | reverse complement strand
CAGGGTCATTTTGCTCAAAAAAATTCACTAAATGCATGAAAAATAGCGAATGAAGTCAGAAAGGGTTGAAAATTGATGATGTGGCTTTGAATGGTGCATGTTGAACGCACAAAAATGCTGGAGTAGAAATAAGTTTAAAAAATGAAAAGCCTTTGTAACACATGAGTTTTCGTCCGAAACCATGATACTTTTAAAGAGATTGTCCATTTTGTACACGAAGTGCATCCAGTTTTTGCCGTAACCCTCTCAGCTTTTTTGCACACGCTATGTGTGTGAAATGATGATACCATGCCAACTTTCAACCTTTTCAGAGTTCATTTGTAGTGCTTTTCAATTTCAGGGTGATTTAGCTTAAAAAAATTCAGTAAATGCTTGAAAAATAGCGAATGAAGTCAGAAAGGGTTGAAAATTGATGATATGGCTTTCATTGGTGCATGTTGAATGCACAAAAAGTCTAGAGTTGAAATAAGTTTTAAAAAAATGAAATGCCTTTGTAACTGATGAGTTTTCGTCCGAATCACTGATACTTCGAAAGAGATTATCCATTTTGTACATCAAGTGCATCTAGTTTTTGCCGTAACCCTCTCAACTTTTTAGCACTTGCTATGTGGGTGAAATGATGATACCATGCCAACTTTCAACCTTTTCAGAGTTCATTTGTAGTGCTTTTCAATTTCAGGGTCATTTTGCTCAAAAAAATTCGGTAAATGCATGAAAAATAGCGAATGAAGTCAGAAAGGGTTGAAAATTGATGATGTGGCTTTGAATGGTGCATGTTGAATGCACAAAAAGTCTACAGTTGAAATAAGTTTAAAACAATGAAATGCCTTTGGAACTGATGAGTTTTCGTCCGAATCACTGATACTTCGAAAGGGATTATCCATTTTGTACATGAAGTGCATCTAGTTTTTGCCGTAACCCTCTCAACTTTTTAGCACTTGCTATGTGGGTGAAATGATGATACCATGCCAACTTTCAACCTTTTCAGAGTTCATTTGTAGTGCTTTTCAATTTCAGGGTCATTTTGCTCAAAAAAATTCAGTAAATGCATGAAAAATAGCGAATGAAGTCTGAAAGGGTTGAAAATTGATGATATGGCTTGGAATGGTGCATGTTGAATGCTCAAAAAGTCTGGAGTTGAAATAAGTTTAAAAAATGAAGTGCCTTTTGTAACAGATGTGTTTTCGTCCGAAACCCTGATACTTCGAAAGAGATTATCCATTTTGTACATGAAGAGCTTCCAGTTTTTGCCGTAACCCTCTCAACTTTTTAGCACATGCTATGTGGGTGAAATGATGATACCATGCGAACTATCAACCTTTTCAGAGTTCATTTGTACTGCTTTTCAATTTCAGGGTCATTTAGCTAAAAAAATTTCAGTAAATACATGACAAATAGCGAATGAAGTCAGAAAGGGTTGAAAATTGATGATGTGGCTTTGAATGGTGCATGTTGATCGCACAAAAAGGCTGGAGGTTAAATAAGTTTTCAAAAAATGAAATGCCTTTGTAACTGATGAGTTTTCGTCCGAATCACTGATACTTCGAAAGAGATTATCCATTTTGTACATCAAGTGCATCTAGTTTTTGCCGTAACCCTCTCAACTTTTTAGCACTTGCTATGTGGGTGAAATGATGATACCATGCGAACTATCAACCTTTTCAGAGTTCATTTGTACTGCTTTTCAATTTCGGGGTCATTTAGCTAAAAAAAATTCAGTAAATACATGACAAATAGCGAATGAAGTCAGAAACGGTTGAAAATTGATGATGTGGCTTTGAATGGTGCATGTTGAATGCACAAAAAAGCTGGAGTAGAAATAAGTTTTAAAAAATGAAAAGCCTTTGTAACACATGAGTTCTCGTCCGAAACCATGATACTTTGAAAGAGATTGTCCATTTTGTACACGAAGTGCATCCAATTTTTGCCGTAACCCTCTTAACTTTTTTGCACATGCTATGTGGGTGAAATGATGATTCCATGCCAACTTTCAACCTTTTCAGAGTTCATTTGTAGTGCTTTTCAAATTCAGGGTAATTTAGCTCAAAAAAGTTCAGTAAATGCTTGAAAAATAGTGAATGAAGTGAGAAAGGGTTGAAAATTGATGATATGGCTTTCAATGGTGCATGTTGAATGCACAAAAAGTCTAGAGTTGAAATAAGTTTTCAAAAAATGAAATGCCTTTGTAACTGATGAGTTTTCGTCCGAATCACTGATACTTCGAAAGAGATTATCCATTTTGTACATCAAGTGCATCTAGTTTTTGCCGTAACCCTCTCAACTTTTTAGCACTTGCTATGTGGGTGAAATGATGATACCATGCCAACTTTCAACCTTTTCAGAGTTCATTTGTAGTGCTTTTCAATTTCAGGGTCATTAGCTCAAAAATTCAGTAAATGCATAAAAATGCCAATGAAGTCAGAAAGGGTTGAAAATTGATGATGTGGCTTTGAATGGTGCATGAACGCCAAAAAAGCTGGATTGAAATAAGTTTAAAAAATGAAATGCCTTGTAACAGATGTGTCGTCCGAATCACTGATACTTCGAAAGGGATTATCCATTTTGTACATGAAGTGCATCTAGTTTTTGCCGTAACCCTCTCAACTTTTTAGCACTTGCTATGTGGGTGAAATGATGATACCATGCCAACTTTCAACCTTTTCAGAGTTCATTTGTACTGCTTTTCAATTTCAGGGTCATTTAGCTAAAAAAATTTCAGTAAATACATGACAAATAGCGAATGAAGTCAGAAAGGGTTGAAAATTGATGATGTGGCTTTGAATGGTGCATGTTGATCGCACAAAAAGGCTGGAGGTTAAATAAGTTTAAAAAAAAGAAATGCCTTTGCAACAGATGAGTTTTCGTCCGAAACCCTGATACTTCGAAAGAGATTGTCCATTTTGTACACGAAGTGCATCCAGATTTTGCCATAACCCCCTCAACTTTTTAGCACATGCTATGTTGGTGAAATGATGATACCATGCAAACTTTCAACCTTTTCAGAGTTCATTTGTAGTGCTTTTCAATGTCAGGGTCCTTTAGTTCAAAAAATTCAGTAAATGCATGAAAAATAGCGAATGAAGTCAGAAAGGGATGATAATTGATGATATGGCTTTGAATTGTGCATGTTGAATGCACAAAAAGTCTGGAGTTAAAATAAGTTAAAAAAATGAAATGCCTTAGTAACAGATGAGTTTTCGTCCGAAACCCTGATACTTCGAAAGAGATTTTCCATTTTGTACACGAAGTTCATCCAGTTTTTGCCGTAACCCTCTCAACTTTTTAGCACATGCTATGTGGGTGAAATGATGATACCATGCCAACTTTCAACCTTTTCAGAGTTCATTTGTAGTGCTTTTCAATTTCAGGGTCATTTAGCTCAAAAAAATTCAGTAAATGCATGAAAAATAGCGAATGAAGTCAGAAACGGTTGAAAATTGATGATGTGGCTTTGAATGGTGCGTGTTGAACGCACAAAAAGGCTGGAGTAGAAATAAGTTTAAAAAAATGAAAAGCCTTTGTAACACATGAGTTTTCGTCCGAAACCATGATACTTTGAAAGAGATTGTCCATTTTGTACACGAAGTGCATCCAGTTTTTGCCGTAACCCTCTCAGCTTTTTTGCACACGCTATGTGGGTGAAATGATGATACCATGCCAACTTTCAACCTTTTCAGAGTTCATTTGTAGTGCTTTTCAATTTCAGGGTCATTTAGCTCAAAAAAATTCAGTAAATGCTTGAAAAATAGCGAATGAAGTCAGAAAGGGTTGAAAATTGATGATATGGCTTTGAATGGTGCATGTTGAATGCACAAAAAGTCTAGAGTTGAAATAAGTTTAAAAAAATGAAATGCCTTTGTAACTGATGAGTTTTCGTCCGAATCACTGATACTTCGAAAAAGATTGTCCATTTTGTACATGAAGTGCATCTAGTTTTTGCCGTAACCCTCTCAACTTTTTAGCACTTGCTATGTGGGTGAAATGATGATACCATGCCAACTTTCAACATTTTCAGAGTTCATTTGTAGTGCTTTTCAATTTCAGGGTCATTTTGCTCAAAAAAATTTAGTAAATGCATGAAAAATAGCGAATGAAGTCAGAAAGGGTTGAAAATTGATGATGTGGCTTTGAATGGTGCATGTTGAATGCAAAAAAATGCTGGAGTAGAAATAAGTTTAAAAAATGAAAAGCCTTTGTAACACATGAGTTTTCGTCCGAAACCATGATACTTTGAAAGAGATTGTCCATTTTGTACACGAAGTGCATCCAATTTTTGCCGTAACCCTCTCAACTTTTTTGCACATGCTATGTGGGTGAAATGATGATACCGTGCCAACTTTCAAGTTTTTCAGAGTTCATTTGTAGTGCTTTTCAATTTCAGGGTCATTTAGTTCAAAAAAATTCAGTAAATGCTTGAACAATTGCGAATGAAGTCAGAAAGGGTTGAAAATTGATGATATGGCTTTGAATGGTGCATGTTGAATGCACAAAAAGTCTGGAGTTGAATTTTTTTTAAATGAAGTGCCTTTTGTAACAGATGTGTTTTCGTCCGGAACCTTGATACTTCGAAAGAGATTGTCCATTTTGTACACGAAGTGCATCCAGTTTTTGCCATCACCCCCTGAACTTTTTAGCACATGCTACGTGGGTGAAATGATGATACCATGCGAACTATCAACCTTTTCAGAGTTAATTTGTAGTGCTTTTCAATGTCAGGGTCCTTTAGTTCAAAAAAATTCAGTAAATGCATGAAAAATAGCGAATGAAGTCAGAAAGGGTTGAAAATTGATGATATGGCTTTGAATGCTGCATGTTGAATGCACAAAAAGTCTGGAGTTGAAATAAGATTAAAAAAATGAAATGTCTTTGTAACAGATGAGTTTTCGTCCGAAACCATGATACTTCGAAAGAGATTGTCCATTTTGTACACGAAGTGCATCCAGTTTTTGCCATAACACCCTCAACTTTTTAGCACATGCTATGTTGGTGAAATGATGATACCATGCAAACTTTCAACCTTTTCAGAGTTCATTTGTAGTGCTTTTCAATGTCAGGGTCCTTTAGTTCAAAAAATTCAGTAAATGCATGAAAAATAGCGAACGAAGTCAGAAAGGGTTGAAAATTGATGATGTGGCTTTGAATGGTGCATGTTGAATGCACAAAAAGTCTGGAGTTGAAATCAGTTTTAAAAAATAAAATGCCTTTGTAACAGATGAGTTTTCGTCCGGAACCCTGATACTTCGAAAGAGATTGTCCATTTTGTACACGAAGTGCATCCAGTTTTTGCCGTAACCCTCTCAACTTTTTAGCACATGCTATGTGGGTGAAATGATGATACCATGCCAACTTTCAACCTTTTCAGAGTTCATTTGTAGTGCTTTTTAATTTTAGGGTCATTTAGCTCAAAAAAATCATTAAACGCATGAAAAATAGCGAATGAAGTCAGAAAGTGTTGAAAATTGATGATATGGCCTGGAATGGTGCATGTTGAATGCACAAAAAGTCTGGAGTTGAAAATTGATGATGTGGCTTTGAATGGTGCATGTTGAATGCACAAAAAGTCTGGAGTTAAATTAAGTTTAAAAAATGAAATGCCTTAGTAACAGATGAGTTTTCGTCCGAAACCCTGATACTTCGACAGAGATTGTCCATTTTGTACACGAAGTTCATCCAGTTTTGCCGTAACCATCTTAACTTTTTAGCACATGCTATGTTGGTGAAATGATGATACCATGCAAACTTTCAACCATTTCAGAGTTCATTTGTAGTGCTTTTCAATGTCAGGGTCCTTTAGTTCAAAAAATTCAGTAAATGCATGAAAAATAGCGAATGAAGTCAGAAAGGGTAGATAATTGATGATATGGCTTTGAATGGTGCATGTTGAATGCACAAAAAGTCTGGAGTTAAAAAAAGTTTAAAAAAATGAAATGCCTTAGTAACAGATGAGTTTTCGTCCGAAACCCTGATACTTCGAAAGAGATTGTCCATTTTGTACACGAAGTTCATCCAGTTTTTGCCGTAACCCTCTCAACTTTTTAGCACTTGCTATGTGGGTGAAATGATGATACCATGCCAACTTTCAACCTTTTCAGAGTTCATTTGTAGTGCTTTTCAATTTCAGGGTCATTTTGCTCAAAAAAATTCAGTAAATGCATGAAAAATAGCGAATGAAGTCAGAAAGGGTTGAAAATTGATGATGTGGCTTTGAATGGTGCATGTTGAACGCACAAAAATGCTGGAGTAGAAATAAGTTTAAAAAATGAAAAGCCTTTGTAACACATGAGTTTTCGTCCGAAACCATGATACTTTGAAAGAGATTGTCCATTTTGTACACGAAGTGCATCCAGTTTTTGCCGTAACCCTCTCAGCTTTTTTGCACACGCTATGTGGGTGAAATGATGATACCATGCCAACTTTCAACCTTTTCAGAGTTCATTTGTAGTGCTTTTCAATTTCAAGGTGATTTAGCTTAAAAAAATTCAGTAAATGCTTGAAAAATAGCGAATGAAGTCAGAAAGGGTTGAAAATTGATGATACGGCTTTCATTGGTGCATGTTGAATGCACAAAAAGTCTAGAGTTGAAATAAGTTTTAAAAAAATGAAATGCCTTTGTAACTGATGAGTTTTCGTCCGAATCACTGATACTTCGAAAGAGATTATCCATTTTGTACATCAAGTGCATCTAGTTTTTGCCGTAACCCTCTCAACCTTTTAGCACTTGCTATGTGGGTGAAATGATGATACCATGCCAACTTTCAACCTTTTCAGAGTTCATTTGTAGTGCTTTTCAATTTCAGGGTCATTTTGCTCAAAAAAATTCGGTAAATGCATGAAAAATAGCGAATGAAGTCAGAAAGGGTTGAAAATCGATGATGTGGCTTTGAATGGTGCATGTTGAATGCACAAAAAGTCTAGAGTTGAAATAAGTTTAAAAAAATGAAATGCCTTTGGAACTGATGAGTTTTCGTCCGAATCACTGATACTTCGAAAGGGATTATCCATTTTGTACATGAAGTGCATCTAGTTTTTGCCGTAACCCTCTCAAATTTTTAGCACTTGCTATGTGGGTGAAATGATGATACCATGCCAACTTTCAACCTTTTCAGAGTTCATTTGTAGTGCTTTTCAATTTCAGGGTCATTTTGCTCAAAAAATTCGGTAAATGCATGAAAAATAGCGAATGAAGTCTGAAAGGGTTGAAAATTGATGATATGGCTTGGAATGGTGCATGTTGAATGCTCAAAAAGTCTGGAGTTGAAATAAGTTTAAAAAATGAAGTGCCTTTTGTAACAGATGTGTTTTCGTCCGAAACCCTGATACTTCGAAAGAGATTGTCCATTTTGTACATGAAGAGCTTCCAGTTTTTGCCGTAACCCTCTCAACTTTTTAGCACATGCTATGTGGGTGAAATGATGATACCATGCCAACTTTCAACCTTTTCAGAGTTCATTTGTAGTGCTTTTCAATTTCAGGGTCATTTAGCTCAAAAAAATTCAGTAAATGCATGAAAAATAGCGAATGAAGTCAGAAACGGTTGAAAATTGATGATGTGGCTTTGAATGGTGCATGTTGAATGCACAAAAAAGCTGGAGTGGAAATAAGTTTTAAAAAATGAAAAGCCTTTGTAACACATGAGTTCTCGTCCGAAACCATGATACTTTGAAAGAGATTGTCCATTTTGTACACGAAGTGCATCCAATTTTTGCCGTAACCCTCTTAACTTTTTTGCACATGCTATGTGGGTGAAATGATGATTCCATGCCAACTTGCAACCTTTTCAGAGTTCATTTGTAGTGCTTTTCAATTTCAGGGTAATTTAGCTCAAAAAAGTTCAGTAAATGCTTGAAAAATAGTGAATGAAGTGAGAAAGGGTTGAAAATTGATGATATGGCTTTCAATGGTGCATGTTGAATGCACAAAAAGTCTAGAGTTGAAATAAGTTTTCAAAAAATGAAATGCCTTTGTAACTGATGAGTTTTCGTCCGAATCACTGATACTTCGAAAGAGATTATCCATTTTGTACATCAAGTGCATCTAGTTTTTGCCGTAACCCTCTCAACTTTTTAGCACTTGCTATGTGGGTGAAATGATGATACCATGCCAACTTTCAACCTTTTCAGAGTTCATTTGTAGTGCTTTTCAATTTCAGGGTCATTTTGCTCAAAAAAATTCAGTAAATGCATGAAAAATAGCGAATGAAGTCAGAAAGGGTTGAAAATCGATGATGTGGCTTTGAATGGTGCATGTTGAATGCACAAAAAGTCTAGAGTTGAAATAAGTTTAAAAAAATGAAATGCCTTTGGAACTGATGAGTTTTCGTCCGAATCACTGATACTTCGAAAGGGATTATCCATTTTGTACATGAAGTGCATCTAGTTTTTGCCGTAACCCTCTGAACTTTTTAGCACTTGCTATGTGGGTGAAATGATGATACCATGCCAACTTTCAACCTTTTCAGAGCTCATTTGTAGTGCTTTTCAATTTCAGGGTCATTTTGCTCAAAAAAATTCAGTAAATGCATGAAAAATAGCGAATGAAGTCTGAAAGGGTTGAAAATTGATGATATGGCATGGAATGGTGCATGTTGAATGCTCAAAAAGTCTGGAGTTGAAATAAGTTTAAAAAATGAAGTGCCTTTTGTAACATATGTGTTTTCGTCCGAAACCCTGATACTTCGAAAGAGATTGTCCATTTTGTACATGAAGAGCATCCAGTTTTTGCCGTAACCCTCTCAACTTTTTAGCACATGCTATGTGGGTGAAATGATGATACCATGCGAACTATCAACCTTTTCAGAGTTCATTTGTACTGCTTTTCAATTTCAGGGTCATTTAGCTCAAAAAATTTCAGTAAATACATGACAAATAGCGAATGAAGTCAGAAAGGGTTGAAAATTGATGATGTGGCTTTGAATGGTGCATGTTGATCGCACAAAAAGGCTGGAGTTGAAATAAGTTTAAAAAAAAGAAATGCCTTTGCAACAGATGAGTTTTCGTCCGAAACCCTGATACTTCGAAAGAGATTGTCCATTTTGTACACGAAGTGCATCCAGATTTTGCCATAACCCCCTCAACTTTTTAGCACATGCTATGTTGGTGAAATGATGATACCATGCAAACTTTCAGCCTTTTCAGAGTTCATTTGTAGTGCTTTTCAATGTCAGGGTCCTTTAGTTCAAAAAATTCAGTAAATGCATGAAAAATAGCGAATGAAGTCAGAAAGGGATGATAATTGATGATATGGCTTTGAATGGTGCATGTTGAATGCACAAAAAGTCTGGAGTTAAAATAAGTTAAAAAAAATGAAATGCCTTAGTAACAGATGAGTTTTCGTCCGAAACCCTGATACTTCGAAAGAGATTGTCCATTTTGTACATGAAGTTCATCCAGTTTTTGCCGTAACCCTCTCAACTTTTTAGCACATGCTATGTGGGTGAAATGATGATACCATGCCAACTTTCAACCTTTTCAGAGTTCATTTGTAGTGCTTTTCAATTTCAGGGTCATTTAGCTCAAAAGAATTAAGTAAATGCATGAAAAATAGCGAATGAAGTCAGAAACGGTTGAAAATTGATGATGTGGCTTTGAATGGTGCATGTTGAACGCACAAAAAGGCTGGAGTAGAAATAAGTTTAAAAAAATGAAAAGCCTTTGTAACACATGAGTTTTCGTCCGAAACCATGATACTTTGAAAGAGATTGTCCATTTTGGTACACAAGTGCATCCAGTTTTTCCGTAACCCTCTCATTTTGCACAGCTATGTGGTGAAATGATGATACCATCAACTTTCAACCTTTTCAGAGTTCATTTGTAGTGCTTTTCAATTTCAGGGTCATTTAGCTCAAAAAAATTCATTAATGCTGAAAAATAGCGATGAAGTCAGAAAGGGTTGAAAATTGATGATTGGCTTTGAATGGTGCATGTTGAATGCACAAAAGTCCTAGGTTTGAATAAGTTTAAAAAAATGAAATGCCTTTGTAACTGATGAGTTTTCGTCCGAATCACTGATACTTCGAAAAAGATTGTCCATTTTGTACATGAAGTGCATCTAGTTTTTGCCGTAACCCTCTCAACTTTTTAGCACATGCTATGTGGGTGAAATGATGATACCATGCCAACTTTCAACCTTTTCAGAGTTCATTTGTAGTGCTTTTCAATTTCAGGGTCATTTAGCTCAAAAAAATTCAGTATATGCATGAAAAAATAGCGAATGAAGTGAGAAAGTGTTGAAAATTGATGGTATGGCTTTGAATGCTGCATCTTGAATGCACAAAAAGTCTGGAGTTGAAATAAGTTTAAAAAAAGAAAAAGCCTTTGTAACAGATGAGTTTTCGTCCGAAACCATGATACTTTGAAAGAGATTGTCCATTTTGTACACGAAGTGCATCCAATTTTTGCCGTAACCCTCTCAACTTTTTTGCACATGCTATGTGGGTGAAATGATGATTCCATGCCAACTTTCAACCTTTTCAGAGTTCATTTGTAGTGCTTTTCAATTTCAGGGTAATTTAGCTCAAAAAAATTCAGTAAATGCTTGAAAAATAGCGAATGAAGTCAGAATGGGTTGAAAATTGATGATATGGCTTTCAATGGTGCATGTTGAGTGCACAAAAAGTCTAGAGTTGAAATAAGTTTAAAAAAAATGAAATGCTTTGTAACTGATGAGTTTTCGTCCGAATCACTGATACCTCGAAAGAGATTATCCATTTTGTACATCAAGTGCATCTAGTTTTTGCCATAACCCTCTCAACTTTTTAGCACAAGCTATGTGGGTGAAATGATGATACCATGCCAACTTTCAACCTTTTCAGAGTTCATTTGTAGTGCTTTTCAATTTCAGGGTCATTTAGCTCAAAAAAATTCAGTAAATGCATGAAAAATAGCGAATGAAGTCAGAAACGGTTGAAAATTGATGATGTGGCTTTGAATGGTGCATGTTGAACGCACAAAAAGGCTGGAGTAGAAATAAGTTTAAAAAAAATGAAAAGCCTTTGTAACACATGAGTTTTCGTCCGAAACAAATGATACTTTGAAAGAGATTGTCCATTTTGTACACGAAGTGCATCCAATTTTTGCCGTAACCCTCTTAACTTTTTTGCACATGCTATGTGGGTGAAATGATGATTCCATGCCAACTTTCAACCTTTTCAGAGTTCATTTGTAGTGCTTTTCAATTTCAGGGTAATTTAGCTCAAAAAAGTTCAGTAAATGCTTGAAAAATAGTGAATGAAGTGAGAAAGGGTTGAAAATTGATGATATGGCTTTCAATGGTGCATGTTGAATGCACAAAAAGTCTAGAGTTGAAATAAGTTTAAAAAAATGAAATGCCTTTGTAACTGATGAGTTTTCGTCCGAATCACTGATACTTCGAAAAAGATTGTCCATTTTGTACATGAAGTGCATCTAGTTTTTGCCGTAACCCTCTCAACTTTTTAGCACTTGCTATGTGGGTCAAATGATGATACCATGCCAACTTTCAACCTTTTCAGAGTTCATGTGTAGTGCTTTTCAATTTCAGGGTCATTTTGCTCAAAAAAATTCAGTAAATGCATGAAAAATAGCGAATGAAGTCAGAAAGGGTTGAAAATTGATGATGTGGCTTTGAATGGTGCATGTTGAACGCACAAAAAGGCTGGAGTAGAAATAAGTTTAAAAAATGAAAAGCCTTTGTAACACATGAGTTTTCATCCGAAACCATGATACTTTGAAAGAGATTGTCCATTTTGTACACGAAGTGCATCCAGTTTTTGTCGTAACCCTCTCAACTTTTTTGCACATGCTATGTGGGTGAAATGATGATACCATGCCAACTTTCAAGTTTTTCAGAGTTCATTTGTAGTGCTTTTCAATTTCAGGGTCATTTAGTTCAAAAAAATTCAGTAAATGCTTGAAAAATTGCGAATGAAGTCAGAAAGGGTTGAAAATTGATGATATGGCTTTGAATGGTGCATGTTGAATGCACAAAAAGTCTGGAGTTGAATTTTTTTTTTAAATGAAGTGCCTTTTGTAACAGATGTGTTTTCGTCCGAAACCTTGATACTTCGAAAGAGATTGTCCATTTTGTACACGAAGTGCATCCAGTTTTTGCCATAACCCCCTCAACTTTTTAGCACATGCTTCGTGGGTGAAATGATGATACCATGCCAACTTTCAACCTTTTCAGAGTTCATTTGTAGTGCTTATCAATTTCATGGTGATTTAGCTAAAAAAAATCAGTAAATGCATGAAAAATAGCGAATGAAGTCAGAAAGGGTTGAAAATTGATGATGTGGCTTTGAATGGTGCATGTTGAACGCACAAAAAGGCTGGAGTAGAAATAAGTTTAGAAAAAATGAAAAGCCTTTGTAACTGATGAGTTTTCGTCCGAATCACTGATACTTCGAAAAAGATTGTCCATTTTGTACATGAAGTGCATCTAGTTTTTGCCATAACCCTCTCAACTTTTTAGCACATGCTATGTGGGCGAAATGAGGATACCATGCCAACTTTCAACCTTTTCAGAGTTCATTTGTAGTGCTTATCAATTTCATGGTGATTTAGCTAAAAAAAATCAGTAAATGCATGAAAAATAGCGAATGAAGTCAGAAAGGGTTGAAAATTGATGATGTGGTTTTGAATGGTGCATGTTGAACGCACAAAAAGGCTGGAGTAGAAATAAGTTTAAAAAAAATGAAAAGCCTTTGTAACTGATGAGTTTTCGTCCGAATCACTGATACTTCGAAAAAGATTGTCCATTTTGTACATGAAGTGCATCTAGTTTTTGCCGTAACCCCCTCAACTTTTTAGCACATGCTTCGTGGGTGAAATGATGATACCATGCGAACTATCAACCTTTTCAGAGTTCATTTGTAGTGCTTTTCAATGTCAGGGTCCTTTAGTTCAAAAAAATTCAGTAAATGCATGAAAAATAGCGAATGAAGTCAAAAAGGGTTGAAAATTGATGATATGGCTTTGAATGCTGCATGTTGAATGCACAAAAAGTCTGGAGTTGAAATAAGTTTTAAAAAATGAAATGTCTTTGTAACAGATGAGTTTTCGTCCGAAACCATGATACTTCGAAAGAGATTGTCCATTTTGTACACCAAGTGCATCCAGTTTTTGCCATAACCCCGTCAACTTTTTAGCACATGCTATGTTGGTGAAATGATGATACCATGCAAACTTTCAACCTTTTCAGAGTTCATTTGTAGTGCTTTTCAATGTCAGGGTCCTTTAGTTCAAAAAATTCAGTAAATGCATGAAAAATAGCGAATGAAGTCAGAAAGGGTTGATAATTGATGATATGGCTTTGAATGGTGCATGTTGAATGCACAAAAAGTCTGGAGTTAAAATAAGTTTAAAAAAATGAAATGCCCTAGTAACTGATGAGTTTTCGTCCGAAACCCTGATACTTCGAAAGAGATTGTCCATTTTGTACACGAAGTTCATCCAGTTTTTGCCGTAACCCTCTCAACTTTTTAGCACATGCTATGTGGGCGAAATGATGATACCATGCCAACTTTGAACCTTTTCAGAGTTCATTTGTAGTGCTTTTCAATTTCAGGGTCATTTAGCTAAAAAAATCAGTAAATGCATGAAAAATAGCGAATGAAGTCAGAAAGGGTTGAAAATTGATGATGTGGCTTTGAATGGTGCATGTTGAACGCACAAAAAGGCTGGAGTAGAAATAAGTTTAAAAAAATGAAAAGCCTTTGTAACACATGAGTTTTCGTCCGAAACCATGATACTTTGAAAGACATTGTCGATTTTGTACACGAAGTGCATCCAGTTTTTGCCGTAACCCTCTCAACTTTTTTGCACATGCTATGTGGGTGAAATGATGATACCATGCAAACTATCAACCTTTTCAGAGTTCATTTGTAGTGCTTTTCAATTTCAAGGTCATTTAGCTCAAAAAAATTCAGTAAATGCATGAAAAATAGTGAATGAAGTCAGAAAGGGTTGAAAATTGTTGATATGGCTTTCAAAGGTGCATGTTAAATGCACAAAAAGTCTAGAGTTGAAATAAGTTTAAAAAAAATGAAATGCCTTTGTAACAGATGAGTTTTCGTCCGAAACACTGATATTTCGAAAGAGATTGTCCATTTTGTACATGAAGTGCATCTAGTTTTTGCCGTAACCCTCTCAACTTTTTAACGCTTGCTATGTGGGTGAAATGATGATACCATGCCAACTTTCAACCTTTTCACAGTTCATCTGTAGTGCTTTTCAATTTCAGGGTCATTTAGCTCAAAAAAAATCAGTAAACGCATGAAAAATAGCGAATGAAGTCAGAAAGGGTTGACAATTGATGATATGGCTTGGAATGGTGCATGTTGAATGCACAAAAAGTCTAGAGTTGAAATAAGTTTAAAAAAATGAAGTTCCTTTTGTAACAGATGTGTTTTCGTCCGAAACCCTGATACTTCGAAAGAGATTGTCCATTTTGTACCCGAAGTGCATCCAGTTTTTGCCGTAACCCTCTCAACTTTTTAGCACATGCTATGTGGGAGAAATGATGACACCATGCGAACTATCAACCTTTTCAGAGTTCATTTGTACTGCTTTTCAATTTCACGGTCATTTAGCTCAAAAAAATTCAGTAAATACATGACAAATAGCGAATGAAGTCAGAAAGGGTCGAAAATTGATTATGTGGCTTTGAATGGTGCATGTTGAATGCACAAAAAGTCTGGAGTTGAAATAAGTTTTAAAAAAAGAAATGCCTTTGCAACAAATGAGTTTTCGTCCGAAACCCTGATACTTCGAAACAGGTTGTCCATTTTGTACATGAAGTGCATCCTTTTTTTGCCATAACCCCCTCAACTTTTTAGCACATGCTATGTTGGTGAAATGATGATACCATGCAAACTTTCAACCTTTTCAGAGTTCATTTGTAGTGCTTTTCAATGTGAGGGTCCTTTAGTTCAAGAAATTTAGTAAATGCATGCAAAATAGCGAATGAAGTCAGAAAGGGTTGATAATTGATGATATGGCTTTGAATGGTGCATGTTGAATGCACAAAAAGTCTGGAGTTAAATTAAGTTTAAAAAATGAAATGCCTTAGTAACAGATGAGTTTTCGTCCGAAACCCTGATACTTCGACAGAGATTGTCCATTTTGCACACGAAGTTCATCCAGTTTTTGCCGTAACCCTCTTAACTTTTTAGCACATGCTATGTGGGTGAAATGATGATACCATGCCAACTTTCAACCTTTTCAGAGTTCATTTGTAGTGCTTTTCAATTTCAAGGTCAGTTAGCTCAAAAAAATTCAGTAAATGCATGAAAAATAGCGAATGAAGTCAGAAAGGGTTGAAAATTGATGATATGGCTTTGAATGCTGCATGTTGAACGCACAAAAAGTCTGGAGTTGAAATAAGTTTAAAAAAATGAAATGTCTTTGTAACAGATGAGTTTTCGTCCGAAACTCTGATACTTCGAAAGAGATTATCCATTTTGTACACGAAGTGCATCCAGTTTTTGCCGTAACCCTCTCAACTTTTTAGCACATGCTATGTGGGTGAAATGATGATACCATGCCAACTTTCAAACTTTTTAGAGTTCATTTGTAGTGCTTTTCAATTTCAGGGTCATTGAGCTCAAAAAATTTCAGTAAATGCATGAAAAATAGCGAATGAAGTCAGAAAGGGTTGAAAATTGATGATGTGGCTTTGAATGGTGCATGTTGAACGCATAAAAAGGCTGGAGTTGAAATAAGTTTAAAAAATAAAATGCCTTTGTAACAGATGAGTTTTCGTCCGAAATACTAATACTTCGAAAGAGATTGTCCATTTTGTACATGAAGTGCATTTTGTTTTTGCCGTAACCCTCTCAACTTTTTAGCACTTGCTATGTGGGTGAAATGATGATACCATGCCAACTTTCAACACTTTCACAGTTCATTTGTAGTGCTTTTCAATTCTAGGGTCATTTAGCTCAAAAAAATTTAGTAAATGCATGAAAAATAGCGAATGAAGTCAGAAAGGGTTGAAAATTGATGATATGGCTTGGAATGGTGCATGTAGAATGCACAAAAAGTCTGGAGTTGAAATAAGTTTAAAAAATGAAGTGTCTTTTGTAACAGATGTGTTTTCGTCCGAAACCCTGATACTTCGAAAGAGATTGTCCATTTTGTACATGAAGAGCATCCAGTTTTTGCCATAACCCTCTCAACTTTTTTGCACATGCTATGTGGGTGAAATGATGATACCATGCGAACTATCAACCTTTTCAGAGTTCATTTGTACTACTTTTCAATTTCAGGGTCATTTAGCTCAAAAAAATTCAGTAAATACATGACAAATAGCGAATGAAGTCATAAAGGGTTGAAAATTGTTGATATGGCTTTCAAAGGTGCATGTTAAATGCACAAAAAGTCTAGAGTTGAAATAAGTTTAAAAAAAATGAAATGCCTTTGTAACAGATGAGTTTTCGTCCGAAACACTGATATTTCGAAAGAGATTGTCCATTTTGTACATGAAGTGCATCTAGTTTTTGCCGTAACCCTCTCAACTTTTTAACGCTTGCTATGTGGGTGAAATGATGATACCATGCCAACTTTCAACCTTTTCACAGTTCATCTGTAGTGCTTTTCAATTTCAGGGTCATTTAGCTCAAAAAAAATCAGTAAACGCATGAAAAATAGCGAATGAAGTCAGAAAGGGTTGACAATTGATGATATGGCTTGGAATGGTGCATGTTGAATGCACAAAAAGTCTAGAGTTGAAATAAGTTTAAAAAAATGAAGTTCCTTTTGTAACAGATGTGTTTTCGTCCGAAACCCTGATACTTCGAAAGAGATTGTCCATTTTGTACCCGAAGTGCATCCAGTTTTTGCCGTAACCCTCTCAACTTTTTAGCACATGCTATGTGGGAGAAATGATGACACCATGCGAACTATCAACCTTTTCAGAGTTCATTTGTACTGCTTTTCAATTTCACGGTCATTTAGCTCAAAAAAATTCAGTAAATACATGACAAATAGCGAATGAAGTCAGAAAGGGTCGAAAATTGATTATGTGGCTTTGAATGGTGCATGTTGAATGCACAAAAAGTCTGGAGTTGAAATAAGTTTTAAAAAAAGAAATGCCTTTGCAACAAATGAGTTTTCGTCCGAAACCCTGATACTTCGAAACAGGTTGTCCATTTTGTACATGAAGTGCATCCTTTTTTTGCCATAACCCCCTCAACTTTTTAGCACATGCTATGTTGGTGAAATGATGATACCATGCAAACTTTCAACCTTTTCAGAGTTCATTTGTAGTGCTTTTCAATGTGAGGGTCCTTTAGTTCAAGAAATTTAGTAAATGCATGCAAAATAGCGAATGAAGTCAGAAAGGGTTGATAATTGATGATATGGCTTTGAATGGTGCATGTTGAATGCACAAAAAGTCTGGAGTTAAATTAAGTTTAAAAAATGAAATGCCTTAGTAACAGATGAGTTTTCGTCCGAAACCCTGATACTTCGACAGAGATTGTCCATTTTGCACACGAAGTTCATCCAGTTTTTGCCGTAACCCTCTTAACTTTTTAGCACATGCTATGTGGGTGAAATGATGATACCATGCCAACTTTCAACCTTTTCAGAGTTCATTTGTAGTGCTTTTCAATTTCAAGGTCAGTTAGCTCAAAAAAATTCAGTAAATGCATGAAAAATAGCGAATGAAGTCAGAAAGGGTTGAAAATTGATGATATGGCTTTGAATGCTGCATGTTGAACGCACAAAAAGTCTGGAGTTGAAATAAGTTTAAAAAAATGAAATGTCTTTGTAACAGATGAGTTTTCGTCCGAAACTCTGATACTTCGAAAGAGATTATCCATTTTGTACACGAAGTGCATCCAGTTTTTGCCGTAACCCTCTCAACTTTTTAGCACATGCTATGTGGGTGAAATGATGATACCATGCCAACTTTCAAACTTTTTAGAGTTCATTTGTAGTGCTTTTCAATTTCAGGGTCATTGAGCTCAAAAAATTTCAGTAAATGCATGAAAAATAGCGAATGAAGTCAGAAAGGGTTGAAAATTGATGATGTGGCTTTGAATGGTGCATGTTGAACGCATAAAAAGGCTGGAGTTGAAATAAGTTTAAAAAATAAAATGCCTTTGTAACAGATGAGTTTTCGTCCGAAATACTAATACTTCGAAAGAGATTGTCCATTTTGTACATGAAGTGCATTTTGTTTTTGCCGTAACCCTCTCAACTTTTTAGCACTTGCTATGTGGGTGAAATGATGATACCATGCCAACTTTCAACACTTTCACAGTTCATTTGTAGTGCTTTTCAATTCTAGGGTCATTTAGCTCAAAAAAATTTAGTAAATGCATGAAAAATAGCGAATGAAGTCAGAAAGGGTTGAAAATTGATGATATGGCTTGGAATGGTGCATGTAGAATGCACAAAAAGTCTGGAGTTGAAATAAGTTTAAAAAATGAAGTGTCTTTTGTAACAGATGTGTTTTCGTCCGAAACCCTGATACTTCGAAAGAGATTGTCCATTTTGTACATGAAGAGCATCCAGTTTTTGCCATAACCCTCTCAACTTTTTTGCACATGCTATGTGGGTGAAATGATGATACCATGCGAACTATCAACCTTTTCAGAGTTCATTTGTACTACTTTTCAATTTCAGGGTCATTTAGCTCAAAAAAATTCAGTAAATACATGACAAATAGCGAATGAAGTCATAAAGGGTTGAAAATTGTTGATATGGCTTTCAAAGGTGCATGTTAAATGCACAAAAAGTCTAGAGTTGAAATAAGTTTAAAAAAAATGAAATGCCTTTGTAACAGATGAGTTTTCGTCCGAAACACTGATATTTCGAAAGAGATTGTCCATTTTGTACATGAAGTGCATCTAGTTTTTGCCGTAACCCTCTCAACTTTTTAACGCTTGCTATGTGGGTGAAATGATGATACCATGCCAACTTTCAACCTTTTCACAGTTCATCTGTAGTGCTTTTCAATTTCAGGGTCATTTAGCTCAAAAAAAATCAGTAAACGCATGAAAAATAGCGAATGAAGTCAGAAAGGGTTGAAAATTGATGATATGGCTTGGAATAGTGCATGTTGAATGCACAAAAAGTCTGGAGTTGAAATAAGTTTAAAAAAATGAAGTTCCTTTTGTAACAGATGTGTTTTCGTCCGAAACCCTGATACTTCGAAAGAGATTGTCCATTTTGTACCCGAAGTGCATCCAGTTTTTGCCGTAACCCTCTCAACTTTTTAGCACATGCTATGTGGGAGAAATAATGACACCATGCGAACTATCAACCTTTTCAGAGTTCATTTGTACTGCTTTTCAATTTCAGGGTCATTTAGCTCAAAAAAATTCAGTAAATACACGACAAATAGCGAATGAAGTCAGAAAGGGTCGAAAATTGATGATGTGGCTTTGAATGGTGCATGTTGAATGCACAAAAAGTCTGGAGTTGAAATAAGTTTTAAAAAAAGATATGCCTTTGCAACAAATGAGTTTTCGTCCGAAACCCTGATACATCGAAACAGGTTGTCCATTTTGTACATGAAGTGCATCCTGTTTTTGCCATAACCACCTCAACTTTTTAGCACATGCTATGTTGGTGAAATGATGATACCATGCAAACTTTCAACATTTTCAGAGTTCATTTGTAGTGCTTTTCAATGTGAGGGTCCTTTAGTTCAAGAAATTTAGTAAATGCATGCAAAATAGCGAATGAAGTCAGAAAGGGTTGATAATTGATGATATGACTTTGAATGGTGCATGTTGAATGCACAAAAAGTCTGGAGTTAAATTAAGTTTAAAAAATGAAATGCCTTAGTAACAGATGAGTTTTCGTCCGAAACCCTGATACTTCGACAGAGATTGTCCATTTTGTACACGAAGTTCATCCAGTTTTGCCGTAACCCTCTTAACTTTTTAGCACATGCTATGTGGGTGAAATGATGATACCATGCCAACTTTCAACCTTTTCAGAGTTCATTTGTAGTGCTTTTCAATTTCAAGGTCATTTAGCTCAAAAAAATTCAGTAAATGCATGAAAAATAGCGAATGAAGTCAGAAATGGTTGAAAATTGATGATATGGCTTTGAATGCTGCATGTTGAACGCACAAAAATTCTGGAGTTGAAATAAGTTTAAAAAAATGAAATGTCTTTGTAACAGATGAGTTTTCGTCCGAAACTCTGATACTTCGAAAGAGATTATCCATTTTGTACACGAAGTGCATCCAGTTTTTGCCGTAACCCTCTCAACTTTTTAGCACGTGCTATGTGGGTGAAATGATGATACCATGCCAACTTTCAAACTTTTTAGAGTTCAGTTGTAGTGCTTTTCAATTTCAGGGTCATTGAGCTCAAAAAATTTCAGTAAATGCATGAAAAATAGCGAATGAAGTCAGAAAGGGTTGAAAATTGATGATGTGGCTTTGAATGGTGCATGTTGAACGCATAAAAAGGCTGGAGTTGAAATAAGTTTAAAAAATAAAATGCCTTTGTAACAGATGAGTTTTCGTCCGAAATACTAATACTTCGAAAGAGATTGTCCATTTTGTACATGAAGTGCATTTTGTTTTTGCCGTAACCCTCTCAACTTTTTAGCACTTGCTATGTGGGTGAAATGATGATACCATGCCAACTTTCAACACTTTCACAGTTCATTTGTAGTGCTTTTCAATTCTAGGGTCATTTAGCTCAAAAAAATTTAGTAAATGCATGAAAAATAGCGAATGAAGTCAGAAAGGGTTGAAAATTGATGATATGGCTTGGAATGGTGCATGTAGAATGCACAAAAAGTCTGGAGTTGAAATAAGTTTAAAAAATGAAGTGTCTTTTGTAACAGATGTGTTTTCGTCCGAAACCCTGATACTTCGAAAGAGATTGTCCATTTTGTACATGAAGAGCATCCAGTTTTTGCCATAACCCTCTCAACTTTTTTGCACATGCTATGTGGGTGAAATGATGATACCATGCAAACTATCAACCTTTTCAGAGTTCATTTGTACTACTTTTCAATTTCAGGGTCATTTAGCTCAAAAAAATTCAGTAAATACATGACAAATAGCGAATGAAGTCATAAAGGGTTGAAAATTGTTGATATGGCTTTCAAAGGTGCATGTTAAATGCACAAAAAGTCTAGAGTTGAAATAAGTTTAAAAAAAATGAAATGCCTTTGTAACAGATGAGTTTTCGTCCGAAACACTGATATTTCGAAAGAGATTGTCCATTTTGTAGATGAAGTGCATCTAGTTTTTGCCGTAACCCTCTCAACTTTTTAACGCTTGCTATGTGGGTGAAATGATGATACCATGCCAACTTTCAACCTTTTCACAGTTCATCTGTAGTGCTTTTCAATTTCAGGGTCATTTAGCTCAAAAAAAATCAGTAAACGCATGAAAAATAGCGAATGAAGTCAGAAAGGGTTGAAAATTGATGATATGGCTTGGAATGGTGCATGTTGAATGCACAAAAAGTCTGGAGTTGAAATAAGTTTAAAAAAATGAAGTTCCTTTTGTAACAGATGTGTTTTCGTCCGAAACCCTGATACTTCGAAAGAGATTGTCCATTTTGTACCCGAAGTGCATCCAGTTTTTGCCGTAACCCTCTCAACTTTTTAGCACATGCTATGTGGGAGAAATGATGACACCATGCGAACTATCAACCTTTTCAGAGTTCATTTGTACTGCTTTTCAATTTCAGGGTCATTTAGCTCAAAAAAATTCAGTAAATACATGACAAATAGCGAATGAAGTCAGAAAGGGTCGAAAATTGATGATGTGGCTTTGAATGGTGCATGTTGAATGCACAAAAAGTCTGGAGTTGAAATAAGTTTTAAAAAAAGAAATGCCTTTGCAACAAATGAGTTTTCGTCCGAAACCCTGATACTTCGAAACAGATTGTCCATTTTGTACATGAAGTGCATCCTGTTTTTGCCATAACCCCCTCAACTTTTTAGCACATGCTATGTTGGTGAAATGATGATATCATGCAAACTTTCAACCTTTTCAGAGTTCATTTGTAGTGCTTTTCAATGTGAGGGTCCTTTAGTTCAAGAAATTTAGTAAATGCATGCAAAATAGCGAATGAAGTCAGAAAGGGTTGATAATTGATGATATGGCTTTGAATGGTGCATGTTGAATGCACAAAAAGTCTGGAGTTAAATTAAGTTTAAAAAATGAAATGCCTTAGTAACAGATGAGTTTTCGTCCGAAACCCTGATACTTCGACAGAGATTGTCCATTTTGTACACGAAGTTCATCCAGTTTTTGCCGCAACCCTCTTAACTTTTTAGCACATGCTATGTGGGTGAAATGATGATACCATGCCAACTTTCAACCTTTTCAGAGTTCATTTGTAGTGCTTTTCAATTTCAAGGTCATTTAGCTCAAAAAAAAATCAGTAAATGCATGAAAAATAGCGAATGAAGTCAGAAAGGGTTGAAAATTGATGATATGGCTTTGAATGCTGCATGTTGAACGCACAAAAAGTCTGGAGTTGAAATAAGTTTAAAAAAATGAAATGTCTTTGTAACAGATGAGTTTTCGTCCGAAACTCTGATACTTCGAAAGAGATTATCCATTTTGTACACGAAGTGCATCCAGTTTTTGCCGTAACCCTCTCAACTTTTTAGCACATGCTATGTGGGTGAAATGATGATACCATGCCAACTTTCAAACTTTTTAGAGTTCATTTGTAGTGCTTTTCAATTTCAGGGTCATTGAGCTCAAAAAATTTCAGTAAATGCATGAAAAATAGCGAATGAAGTGACAAAGGGTTGAAAATTGATGATGTGGCTTTGAATGGTGCATGTTGAACGCATAAAAAGGCTGGAGTTGAAATAAGTTTAAAAAATAAAATGCTTTTGTAACAGATGAGTTTTCGTCCGAAATACTAATACTTCGAAAGAGATTGTCCATTTTGTACATGAAGTGCATTTTGTTTTTGCCGTAACCCTCTCAACTTTTTAGCACTTGCTATGTGGGTGAAATGATGATACCATGCCAACTTTCAACACTTTCACAGTTCATTTGTAGTGCTTTTCAATTCGCCCACCCTGGCCCATCTCGATGAGCTGCCAACGGCAGCTGCGTGGCCAATGGCTCCTCTTCCTGCTGCGGAGCGGTTGGGGCGCGCGGCGTGGGCGGGTTGGCGGCGAAGAGGGCGAGCAACCGCTCATCCCCGGCGGGAGGCTCGGGGGAGGCGCGGTTGGCCCGCTTGCGGTGGGCGTGGGGCGCAGCGGACGAGGCGCGCACCGGCACATCCGCGTCGGCGCTGGCGCCGGGGGAGGCGACGGAGGATCCTGCGGCGGATCCGGCGGGGCGCGACGGCGGGGTCCGGATCCGGGGGCCGGGAGCGGGCGCGCTTGGCGCGCCGAGTCCGATGGGCGGGCGCGCTTGGAGGAGCGGGAGGGCTTGAGATTGGGATTGGGTTGGTGGCGGCCGGGTGGATGAGCGGAGGAGGCAGGTGCGGCCGAGGGAGGGGGCGGCGGGGGGGCGCGGGGGTCGGGGGCGCGTGGTGGAGAGAGAGAGAAGAGAGAGAGAGAGAGAGAGAAAGAGAGAGAGAGAGAGAGAGGAGAGAGAGAGAGGAAGGTGGGGGCGGTGGGGGTCGGGTGCGGGAGAAGAAGAGAGAGATGAGGTGGATACGCCCACCTCTTTGCCGTTCCGCCAGCTGACGGCAAAGAGGTCTTTTGCCGTTGCTGGCAGATGGCAAAAGAGCACCTCTTTGCCGTCTGCCAGCAGACGGCAAGAATCCTTTGTCCGTCTGCTGGCAGATGGCAAAGATTTGGCAAACAAATCTTTGCCATCTGCCAGCAGACGGCAAAGAAGTGGCCCGTGTGACCTAGCCAAGCGCAGTACCCAGTGGGCCCACTTTGGTCTTTGCCGTCTGCTGGCAGACGCAAAGAACTCTTTGCCGTCTGCCAGCAATGGCAAGAAGTGGCAGATGGCAAAGACCCTCTTGCCATCAGCTGGTTCTTTGCCGTCTGCTTGACAAGACACGGCAAACAACCTCTTTGCCATCAGCTGGCAGACGGCAAAGAGCTGGCACTATTGGCATACCAACCGCTGAAAAAAAAGTCCCAGTAGTGTATATATATTCAGAATCACATAATAAGGCAAACATTATGCTTATCCACCACATATATATTGCATAGGGTAAACATCAAACATAGTTTCACCATGTTCATCCATAATAGGGCAAACATCAAACATCCAATACATATATATTGCTGTCTCCGCGCCGCCTGTGTTTGCCATCTCTAAATGCCAACAGGTCCAGGTTGTGGTCATCAGCCTTCTTCATGCCATCAGCATGATCACCATTGCCTCCCGCACCCCGTTATCATCAGGCTGATTTGCTGCTGCTGCTGCTCGTCCTCGTACTCCATCTGCATGGACAAGAGCAAGTTAGTTGAATGGCATGCACGATAAAACTGCAAGGCATATATATTCATCTACATTAATTCTACAACAGTACAGATTTTGCATGGATGGGTTTGACTTCAACAGAGACTGAAAGAAGAGCATTTTCATCCAGGTTAACGACCAGAAGAAGGAAAAAGAATGGAATATTCATTCATGATCGACTATTTAATTGATTGAATTCGTCGTTCAATGGAACAAAACTAAAGATTGTGTACGTAGCAAACTAAACAAATAGTAGGTTAATCACATTCCACAAATGGTACATGTCTCACTAATGAAACAACACTATTTTGGCATCACTCGGTGCAAAATATGCATGCCAAATTGCCAATTAGACATTATTCAGATGTTTCATATGGCCACATTCTACGGAGATATGTGGATTGTACTAATGCGCTCGCAATCGCAGGTTCCATTTAAGCGAGCTATGTACCAAATGGTTCCAGACACAACAAAAATATCTATAAAACTATTTGGCGGTTCGTCTTTTCAGAATACTCACAAAGAAGTTTTAAGAGCAAGATACTACACTGATTCATAGAAGGGCAGTGTCCATCCATGACAGAGGCCGGAGGTAATATATCTTCCATTTTCTAAAAGAAAAGAAGGGCAAGTGAAGCTTCAGGGAGAATTAGGATGACTTGATTACAGGAAGATGAACAGGTAATAAAATCCATATTCAACTAACACGGACAATAAAAGTTATCTGGATATGCACATCTCCATTCATGTTGAAAGAAATCAAAGAGAAGTGATATTCACCTTATGTTTGATGTATTACAAGGAGTGAAGTGTGTTGATGCCACAATTAGTAGCATCTACTTAGGCATATAGATACTTTCAGACTTTGGCGGATTAGTTTTTAACCTTGCTGGGTTAACATCCAGAATGGAGGCGAACTTTGTTATAATAATTTGCTTGAATTCTTACATGACTTGCACTTAGTGATCAATGTTTTGAGAGACCACAGTTAACTATTATTCTATCGCAATTATAAAGTACACCACTTTCTCTTCCATTAGTCATTTCTAATTGTAGAATTAAAGCGGACATCTGTCATGGTATCCTGCAATGCAGCTAATTATCTATTAATGAATAAAATAGAAGAAAATAAAATAGAACTATAGAGGAAAAGAGGAAAAGCCTCTAAATCTGTGTAAAGAAAATAGAACTATAGAGAAAAATTGCAATGTAGAATGACCATCCAATCCAAGTGATAACTATTCGTTTATCCTCACATAGTTTTCACTACCAAGGAGAGGAATTTACCCAGCAACAACCAACAAAACTGATATGAAATCCTAAACTGAACACTGGTGTGGTCCTACATGGTGGCCGCCGCCTTAGAGAACTCTGGGATGTCGCTCCGCTTGAAACCATTTACCCAATTTCTCCTGTCGGCCTTCTTGTACTAAACCTGCAGCAGGCTACCCGGGTCGACAACAAGACGTATGAAAGTCATCCTTTAAGCTCTACGTACAAACGGCGAATGTTGTACTCCTACTTATTTAACCTTCAAACATCCGTTTATACCACTGTACTTCCCCAAGAAGATTTTCATGCTACTGCACAATGATTAGAAAGTGAAGGATCAGAAGCATGGATGAGTTGTATAATCCTGGAAAACAGCCATCTTGAGGAAATATTACAACATGTCATAAAAAAAAGCAGAGTTGTTTCAGCAGGCTAGTTGAATCTGTGGTATTATGTGCTCCACTATCTACTGCACGTTTTGCAGGTAGAAATAGCAGGAGTTTTTCATCCTTGCTCTTAACAGTAACAATTGAGTTATTCAGTCCAAGCTAAAAGGTAGATGAATATTAACACAAGCATACCTGAACCATCGAAATAAAGCGCTGCTTATGCTCGAGGTTAAGTTTGCTGCTACTGAAGCCCATCGCTGCATCCTCCTCGCCACTACCACCTCCATGGCCGTCCTTGCTGTTACCTCTTTTTCCTCATCCCCAAGGAGGATGTCCCCGTGCCTAGTCTTATGCTCATTGCCATGGACTCCCTAGGCGCTGTGCTGGCGCTGCTCGCTGAGGCAGGGCTGACGACGCAGGGTCCGCGTGCGGGAGCCCCTGCTCCGCTGCCAGCGTCTGTAGCAACGTTGCCTTGACCGATTTCGATGACTAATTCGCCTCCCATATGAGCGCCCACCCCTCGACCATCTCCGATGAGCTGCCAACGGCAGCTGCGATGGCCAATGGCTCCTCTTCCTGCTGCGGAGGCGGTTGGGGCGCGCTTGCGGTGGGCGTGTTGGCGGCGAAGAGGGCGAGCACCGGCTCATCCCCGGCGGGAGGCTGCGGGGGAGGCGGCGGTTGGGGCCCGCTTGCGGTGGGCGTGGCGGCAGCGGACAGGGCGCGCACCGGCACATCCGCGTCGGCGCTGGCGCCGGGGGGAGGCGACGGAGGATCCTGCGGCGGATCCGGCGGGGGCGCGACGGCGGGGTCCGGATCCGGGGGCCGGGAGCGGGCGCGCTTGGCGGGCGCCGAGTCCGATGGGCGGGCGCGCTTGGAGGAGCGGGAGGGCTTGAGATTGGGATTGGGTTGGTGGCGGCCGGGGTGGATGAGCGGGAGGAGCAGGTGCGGCCGAGGGAGGGGGCGGCGGGGGCGCGGTGGGGGTCGGGGGCGCGGTGCGGGAGAGAGAGAAGAGAGAGAGAGAGAGAGAGAGAGAGAGAGGAGGTGGGGGCGGTGGGGGTCGGGTGCGGGAGAGAGAAGAGAGAGATGAGGTGGATAGCCCCACCTCTTTGCCGTCCGCCAGCTGACGGCAAAGAGGTCTTTTGCCGTCTGCTGGCAGATGGCAAAGAGGCACCTCTTTGCCGTCTGCCAGCAGACGGCAAAGAATCCTTTGCCGTCTGCTGGCAGATGGCAAAGATTTGGCAAACAAATCTTTGCCATCTGCCAGCAGACGGCAAAGAAGTGGCCCGTGTGACCTAGCCAGCGCAGTACCCAGTGGGGCCCACTTTGGTCTTTGCCGTCTGCTGGCAGACGGCAAAGAACTCTTTGCCGTCTGCCAGCAGATGGCAAAGAAGTGGCAGATGGCAAAGACCCTCTTTGCCATCAGCTGGTTCTTTGCCGTCTGCTTTGACAAGACAGACGGCAAACAACCTCTTTGCCATCAGCTGGCAGACGGCAAAGAGCTGGCAGATGGCAAATACCCTGATTCCAGTAGTGTATGTGGGTGAAATGATGATACCATGCCAACTTTCAACCTTTTCTGATTTCATTTGTAGTGCTTTTCAACTTCAGGGTCATTTATCTCAAAAAAATTCAGTAAACGCATGAAAAATAGCGAATGAAGTTAGAAAGGGTTGAAAATTGATGATGTGGCTTTGAATGGTGCATGCTGAACGCATAAAAAGGCTGGAGTTGAAATAAGTTTAAAAAATGAAATGCCTTTGTAATAGATGAGTTTTCGTCCGAAACACTGATACTTCGAAAGGGATTGTCCATTTTGTACATGAAATGCATCTAGTTTTTGCCGTAACCCTCTCAACTTTTTAGCACTTGCTATGTGGGTGAAATGATGATACCATGCCAACTTTCAACCTTTCACAGTTCATTTGTAGTGCTTTTCAATTTCAGGGTCATTTAGCTCAAAAAAATTCAGTAAATGCATGAAAAATAGCGAATCAAATCAGAAAGGATTGAAAATTGATGATATGGCTTGGAATGGTGCATGTTGAATGCATAAAAAGTCTGGAGTTGAAATAAGTTTAAAAAAATGAAATGCCTTTGTAACAGATGAGTTTTCAAGAGATTGTCCTGTAACACCCTGGATTTTGCGCATTTTCTTTTTCTTTTGATTTTGGTTTGGATTTGCTTTTCTGTGGCTTAGTGGTCTTGAAACCTAGAGAGATCACCCTCGATTCCCCTCCCAAGTGGCACGTCATTCTCAAAACCATCTCAAGACCATATCAAAAAAATTTAGTAAATGCATGAAAAATAGCGAATGAAGTCAGAAACGGTTGAAAATTGATGATGTGGCTTTGAATGGTGCATGTTGAACGCACAAAACGGCTGGAGTAGAAATAAGTTTAAAAAAATGAAAAGCCTTTGTAACACATGAGTTTTCGTCCGAAACCATGATACTTTGAAAGAGATTGTCCATTTTGTACACGAAGTGCATCCAGTTTTTGCCGTAACCCTCTCAGCTTTTTTGCACACGCTATGTGGGTGAAATGATGATACCATGCCAACTTTCAACCTTTTCAGAGTTCATTTGTAGTGCTTTTCAATTTCAGGGTCATTTAGCTCAAAAAAATTCAGTAAATGCTTGAAAAATAGCGAATGAAGTCAGAAAGGGTTGAAAATTGATGATTGGCTTTGAATGGTGCATGTTGAATGCAAAAAGTATAGAGTTGTGAAAAAGTTTAAAAAAATGAAATGCCTTTGTAACTGATGAGTTTGTCCTAATCACTGATACTTCGAAAAAGATTGTCCATTTTGTACATGAAGTGCATCTAGTTTTGCCGTACCCTCTCAACTTTTTAGCACTTGCTATGTGTGAAATATGATACCATGCCAACTTTCAACCTTTTCAGAGTTCATTTGTATTGCTTCAATTTCAGGGTCATTTTGCTCAAAAAAATTCAGTAAATGCATGAAAAATAGCGAATGAAGTCAGAAAGGGTTGAAAATTGATGATGTGGCTTTGAATGGTGCATGTTGAACGCACAAAAAGGCTGGAGTAGAAATAAGTTTAAAAAAATGAAAAGCCTTTGTAACACATGAGTTTTCGTCCGAAACCATGATACTTTGAAAGAGATTGTCCATTTTGTACACGAAGTGCATCCATTTTTTGCCGTAACCCTCTCAACTTTTTTGCACATGCTATGTGGGTGAAATGATGATACCATGCCAACTTTCAAGTTTTTCAGAGTTCATTTGTAGTGCTTTACAATTTCAGGGTCATTTAGTTCAAAAAAATTCAGTAAATGCTTGAAAAATTGCGAATGAAGTCAGAAAGGGTTGAAATTGATGATATGGCTTTGAATGGTGCATGTTAATGCACAAAAAGTCTGGAGTTGAATTTTTTTTTAAATGAAGTGCCTTTTGTAACAGATGTGTTTTCGTCCGAAACCTTGATACTTCGAAGAGATTGTCCATTTTGTACACGAAGTGCATCCAGTTTTTGCCATAACCCCTCAAATTTTTAGCACATCTACGTGGGTGAAATGATGATACCATGCGCCTATCAACCTTTTCAGTTCATTTGTAGTGCTTTTCAATGTCAGGGTCCTTAGTTCAAAAAATTCAGTAAATGCATGAAAAATAGCGAATGAAGTCAAAAGGGTTGAAAATTGATCATATGGCTTTGAATGCCTGTTGATGCACAAAAAGTCTGGAGTTTTTGAAATAAGTTTTAAAAAATGAAATGTCTTTGTAACAGATGAGTTTTCGTCCGAAACCATGATACTTCGAAAGAGATTGTCCATTTTGTACACGAAGTGCATCCAGTTTTTGCCATAACCCCGTCAACTTTTTAACACATGCTATGTTGGTGAAATGATGATACCATGCAAACTTTCAACCTTTTCAGAGTTCATTTGTAGTGCTTTTCAATGTCAGGGTCCTTTAGTTCAAAAAATTCAGTAAATGCATGAAAAATAGTGAATGAAGTCAGAAAGGGTTGATAATTGATGATATGGCTTTGAATGGTGCATGTTGAATGCACAAAAAGTCTGGAGTTAAAATAAGTTTAAAAAAATGAAATGCCCTAGTAACTGATGTGTTTTCGTCCGAAACCCTGATACTTCGAAAGAGATTGTCCATTTTGTACACGAAGTTCATCCAGTTTTTGCCGTAACCCTCTCAACTTTTTAGCACATGCTATGTGGGCGAAATGATGATACCATGCCAACTTTCAACCTTTTCAGAGTTCATTTGTAGTGCTTTTCAATTTCAGGGTCATTTAGCTAAAAAAAATGAAATGCCTTTGTAACAGATGAGTTTTCAAGAGATTGTCCTGTAACACCCTGGATTTTGCCCATTTTCTTTTTCTTTTGATTTTGGTTTGGATTTGCTTTTCTGTGGCTTAGTGGTCTTGAAACCTAGAGAGATCACCCTCGATTCCCCTCCCAAGTGGCACGTCAATCTCAAAACCATCTCAAGACCATATCATTCTCATCTTGGACCAATCCCAATATTCTTTTTCTTGGGAATATTCCTTTTTCTATTAAAGGAATAACCCTGTCTGCCCTGGATGGTGAAGCAACCCACAATTCCAACATTCCAAAGATTACCAAATAATTATCATAAATCCTTTGGGACATATCTTCTTCACATATGCCAAAATACTTCCTTGCCATGTTCAAAAATATTTCACAAATATTTTTTTTTCCGATTCTGCCCTAGCTGTCAAGTTGAGAACCAAGTACCCTTTATATTTGCTTGCTTGCTCTCAAACTTTTTGTGCACTCTTGCCTATCCATATCATTGCCACATGCCAAATTTCAACTTCAGTTGCCAAGTGAATATTCCTGAGCAATTTTTCAAAGTTTCTATTCAAACAGAGGCCTTGTGAAGGAAGTGCAAGCTAGGCATATCCAAATGAGTTGAAATTTTGCAAGCATCTTCATATGCTCAAATCATAGCTCTCCAACAAATGTTAGAATCATTCAATCATCTATGTGATCACAGCATCAAATCTTTGCTTCTGGTAATTATTATGGGTTGTGAAGCAACTATAATTTTTATTGCTCCATAATTCATGAATAATTTCCAGAACATGCTTCTACCTATATGATATCTCTCCACCCAATTTGGGCTCATTTTACCATCCAATATTTCTCTAGAATTTCTCTTAGTTTCTGTCCAGAGAGGACCACTGTGAAGGAAGTACCATTTTGGCCTGTCCAAATGACATGAAATTTTTATGGCATTCTCATATGACTAAATCATCATTCTATGCCCATTTTCAGCCAAAGGCAACACTTGAGGTGAGTGCCACTTCAAGATTGATAATTCTGGTCAGTGAGGCCATTTGAACTGCAAGTGCTAGCTAAACTTCTTCATTTGACCTCAAACTTGGCCACAATACTCATCTTAGTATACGATCACCCTCAGCCAAAGATCAGAGTCAATCACCAGACAAGTCTTCCTTAGCAAGCATCAAACACCTTGCTGTTCCAGATAAGACCTGCTAGCTGTGGTCACCTCAAGTACGACTATGCCTGTTTCTTTTCTCCTTGACCTTATCCTTCAAATGACCCATCGAGCAGACATGGTAGGGTTGACCAGAGTGTGTGGCATCGCCGCGTCCACGCGGTGACCACCGCCCTGACACGCAATGAACGTGAGCTGAGTGTTTGCTAGCTCGGGCCCCTCCTCTGCTCGTCGTTTCCGCGTGTATCGTCATGTCCAACAGCTCCCCCCTCATCGTCCTCTTCCTCCCTGGATAAGTCTCCCCCTCTCCCATCCCCTCCTTCACGGTGTAGCCGTTCTGCCCGTGACCTGTCTCCTCTGCCGCCGTCGCGTCCAGTCACCCGCGCCCTCCCGAGTTCTCTCGACCTCGCCTGAACCCTCTCCTCCCCTCCTTGATCATCCTGGAAGCCTCTCCCCTCCTCCAGGAGAGCTCCCGAAGTTCCGAGACGCCGGAGCACGGGTCGTCGCGGCCGTGCTCGGCCTCCTCCTCCGCCCGCCTATATATGGGCCTTCCGAGCTCCTCCCGACCTCACCATCGCCCTTGCCTCACTCCTAGACCCCTCCCTAGCCTCTCATTCGAACTTGAGGAGCTCTCACTCCCTCCTATGGCTGCCGTGCCCATCGTCGTTCTCCTCTCAAATTCGCCGAGCGCCGTCCCCCTCCTTGCCTTCTTCCACCACCAGTAGACCTAACAGACCCCGGCGAACCTCCCCATCCTCTCCGTTTCTCTCCGGAGCCAGCGTGGCCGCGTGCCACCGAGATTGACCACCGCCGTTGCTCTCTACCTCCCACGGTTGCCGCCACTACAGCGCTCCCCGGTGTGAGTGCAGCCCCTGGATCGGTGCGGACCTCCGTCTCGAGGCCACCGGTGTCCTCTCACTGGCCGGAGAAGGCCGGAGACGCCGTACCCAGCGATGGCCGCACCCCTGCCCTGCGTTCTCTCGAGGAGAGGAGGAGCAGACGTGGGGAGAAGAAGAAGGAGCAAGGAGGAGAGAAAGGTCAGCGGTGGGACCCAGCCGTCAGCGACCCAAGCCCCGGCCCCGCCTCCTGCTGACGTGGATAAGTGGAGGCGTATTCTAGTGAATACGTCTCCCCTACATGAAAGCGCATTCCAGGTCTTCTTCGGGCAGAAATGCGTTTTCCATTCTGGAAAACGTATTTCCAGAGAAGGCGCTTTCAGTTTTTCCGACTGAGGGCCTGTTTGTGATGATTTTATTACAGATAGGTCCCTGGCATAAAAACTCTTATATCTTTTTGATCCTAACTCCAAATGAGGTGATTCCAAAGCCCATTTCTTCGTTTCGTCGAGCCCGTTCTGTTGGTATCATTCTCAACATGTGTTTACATAGTGGAAATGACCATTTTGCCTTTGTCCGTAAACAGCCCTGCGGGAAAGAACTGTTTCCGGCAATCTTCTCCGCGGACCCTCCACACTACTCCCCGGTGGATTTCTCGTACCCAGGCAAGCCACGACAACCACTTGCATGATGGATTTGCAGTAGCTATGGTTTCCTACTTGAATAGTTATTTAATGTGTGCATGTTATTCTGTCTGCAACTACTATATATGCTCATGTCCTATGCTCATGTTCTGTCCATGTGCATCTTGCTAGTTATCAGGTACTCGTTGGTAGCATTATGCTCATGGTTAACACTGGCAGTATTTCATGCTAAGATGATGACATGTTTGCATGTTTCTTTATCAGTTGTTATGGTTCATCCTGTTATCATGGCTCAGCACATTACCATTCAAATTTAATCGGATGTTAATCGAACTTGAACACCTGTTGGCTGAGTCATAGTGCGCCACCGAATCGAGCTCACCAGTGCAACCACACTTGCTGGGATGGGGCAGCCCTAATTCGGTCTATTGTCATGCCTCTCGCCGGTGCCTCCAACCAGGGAAGGTTATGAGCGCGTGCTACCCTGGCCTGGTACGCGGCTATAACCTTGTGAACCCAGTTTTGGTATTGAGCTCAGGTCCATATTTGGGACAGTTTTGTTTGGCCACGACGGTGGCAGGTGTCGGAAGGACACAGGGGTCACCCATGACATAGCCCAAAGGGGAGTTTGTCGGAGTGGCTGGGAGAGTGCCATGCAATAGATTGGGTTTTGTCGGAACATCGTTGGTCCACCCGAATGGGAGCACGAGGCCACGAGTTCCGTGGTGTGGGTACAGTGTACTAACCTCTGCAGAGTGTATAATCTATCGATAGCCGCGTCCTCGGATATGGGCACAGTTCATAGTAGGACACACTATGGGTCAACAGTATAATAATATTGCTTATAATAACTCGGTTCGATGAGAAAGAAGTTGGTTGATCTTTAAGTGATCGCGAGAGGATCACCGTGGTATCAAGGATACCGATGTTGGTTGATCATGATCATGAGAGGATCACCGTGGTATCGAGGATACCGATGTTGGTTGATCGTGATCATGAGAGGATCACCGTGGTTTGGTGTTATGTGGTGATCTCGGTAAAGACCAAGCTCCTTGTGATCATGTTATCACTACGGTATTGTAATATCAAGTTTGGTTGGTCCCGAGGTTATCATGTGGCACACTCGATGGTAAGTTCTTACAGGTGATGGTTATGGGGTAACCTCACAACAGAGTAAGTTGCAACCTGTTGCATGTAGTATATGCCATGCCATGCTTATATTGTTCTAGCATCATCATATTTACACCTGCTTAACCTATAAGTGCCATGCTGTTGCTTGTCTTGACTGCTTTGGTTGCTGTGAGCTTGCGAGTACATTCACATTACTCACCTGGCGTGTCATGCCAGTTTGCAGGACATGCCATGATTTCCTGCTTGTCGAGGATTCCGAGTTTGCAAGCTAGGATACGCGTTCCGGCCAGAGTCCCTGCGGAGTGGAGTTCACCACCACCGTCGTTGTTCCGCTGCCGAGGGTATTCCGCTTCCTCGGGTTGTTTCACTGTTAGCATAGAGCTACCCTGGGCAGGCGTAGTGTTGCCGTGCCGGTGTATTCCATGTACCCTTGTAACCTTATTCATAGTAATAAATAGCTGATTTGTTCTATGCCAACAGTGCCGTATTCCAGAAGACTTGTCTCTGGGCTGGAATACGGGGCGTTCTGGTTTCCTCTGAGCCGGGGTGCCACAAGCGTTGGTATCCGAGCAGGTCTGGTTGTAGGACGCCCAGGACCGCGCCAGCGTTAGTAACCGGTAGTATAGGATCGAGTTGGTTGCTGCACTTGTTTGTTGCATTTGTTTGTGCATAGCATGCATATAGATTAATTCTCACTAACGATGGATCTGGTGAGTATAGGTGGCATCGGTTTCGACCCACTACCTGCACCTCCAGTTGCATTCCTATTCCTTGGTGTGGTGTCATCTCCGTCCCAGCGGAGTGATGCCAAGGTGCTTGGTGTCGTCGATTCCTTATCGGATTGATGCACCGGTACCACACCAATATATCCTATTCAGCAACTCCTATTGTTTCGGTGATATACATGTTTCTATCCCGGATCTTGCCATTGTCCCACTAGCCGCATTGGCAACCCTTACTGATCTTAGTTATCAGAAAAGGGCAATGCCCGCAAGCCTTTCTTTTCATCGCTATCTTACCCTGCCATGCATTCTCTGGACAAGTACGGTTCTTTCGTACGCTTGATGACGATGTGGACGTGACTTCTGTGTTCCGATCCACGATCACCAAGTCCGTCCCCGCCTCCGTATGCATCCAGCTGCAACCGGTGTAAGCCATGTTTGGTGTAGCTTTGTTTACACCAACTCTTTCCACCTCCTTCCACACGTGGATTCCCTTTCGTGCACACCGCCACAGCATGTTAGACCGTAACACCGGAGTTCTTGCGAGATCGGTGTGTTTAAGTAGGAATGCATATTATTGCTGTGAATAGCTGTAGAATGTGATATTGCCGGTGTGTGATCTTGTTGCTTTGTGTGCTTTTATTTTAGTCGTTTCTTTTGCTTCTTTCTTTGGGCCCTTGGTGTTACCTTATTTACCCTTATGGAAGTTGCTCACCGACACTGGACTCAAAGAATCAGTGAAGAGGCAAGCATTTGGAAGCTCAGCTCAACAATATGGGATTTGTCGCCGACTGCCTGGCATGGGGAATATTCGGTCTGATTATAACGATATCCTGGATTGATTATTGGCATGAGGTATATATCAATGTGCGATCTTCACAGCAGTAATAATCAAATCAGCAAGAAGGCAAAGATGTGTGCATGATCAGCAGTACACTTCGGGTTAAAGGTATTGTTCATATATAAGGTTGGAGTCTGTATGAGTACAATTTGAACCAGCTATATTCCGGAAGCAAGCCAGCATATGCTAGGAACTCAGTGCCCAACAAGAAGAATAGTCAAACAACTTTCTTCACATAGCAAGTAATCAACAGCAGTAACATCAAGGATATATATATATCTGCATTCAGTTTGCATATGGCAAAAAGAAAGCTTCGGATATAAGCAACCTTCGCCAGTAAGGCATCACATCCTCACTAGGACAAGCTACTCCACCGACAGTTGGCAGCATATGACCATGCATCCCCAGAGTCAAACTCGCAATAGATGGTCAGAAGGCAAAAATCAGTCAGGACACAAGCCTGCCTCAGGAACCAAGTGCTCGGCTGCATATACTTAATAGATATGGGGGACATGCTGCCAAGGTCATATGAGTTACTCATACAATGATGCCAGCCCGGTGAGAATCCGACTATTACATGAGCTATGTAAGAAGAAGAAGAACGCCAGTTATACACTTCAGTGTGATGACCAACAACCTATGGAGCAAGCCGACCATCTGATATATGCCTTAAAGTATTGCTCCGTGTTATGCCTGCATGTTCAAATTAATATGCTTATGCTGGAATTCATAGTAGTGAGCGGTATGGGACGCAGATGAACCCTTGCCCGTCTTTCTTTAGTAACGGCACCACTCCTGTGTTCTGAGCTGTTTCTGGCCGTCTGGGGTGGACGCCGAATTTCTCTTACCAGCAACTAGCCCGTGTTCTGAGCTACTTTTCGGCCCTCTCGGGCAGCTGCTGAATTTCTTTTCGTAGCAGTGGCCCTATGCTCTGAGATGTTCCTCGGCCGTCTTAGGGAACTGCTACTTTCTTCTTATCGACACCATCTCATGCTCTGAGCTGCTTTTCAGCCGTCTTGAGTCGGGGTTGAGTTACTCCAGTAATGTCCCAGATCTGAGTTGTAAAGACCGTTCTGGTGGCTACTGGTTTATTTGCCGATTTCATCCAAGGGTTCAGACGGTCGTTACCCTACAGCTACAACTTGTAAAGTGATATGCCTGCCGGAATATTGTACCTGGCAGTACCCATGGCCATCCGAAGAATCAAGAACACATCAAGCCAAGCTCTTTCAGCTAAGGATCCAGGCAAAGAGAACCATAATGAAGGAGCAAGATTGGCCATACAGGTATGATAATGGTTGCCAGATCAACATGGTACAGATGCTCAAAATAGTCTGATTCGGTACCAATAACCATGGGTGCACACCCACGGGGTATATCCCATTTGCAACAACCTCCTATCAAGGTACCCCATTCAGCCAACTATATATGCTCAGAATTGTCAGAAGGAGACATCCAAGTCCGTCAGGTGCCGACGGACGGAACGATCAGAAGTTGACAACTGTCTCGAAGCATGTGTCCTCACCTAGGGAAATCAGTTAAAGAATAACCTGCCATGAGCAAGATTCTGCTGCCAGAATCATTGTCAGTCAAGTCTGGGGATAATATCGTTATAAGGCCATACACCTTTATGCTAGTCACGACAGGTTACAGTCACCTCTTGGGTACAGATTTCATACCCAAGACAGCGGAGATACCCAAGATGATTCTGTAAATTGTGTGAGAAGCCAGGATCCGTCAAGAGAATGGTATGATTCACAGTACTGTTTGGAACCTAGAAGACACATAGCCATTTGAAGCTACCCAATGCAATGAATAAAGGATTCCGTGTCCATCGAGAGAATCTGTTCACAACTCAATGGACGATCGTCTGTATGGGACTCTATCACAACACGTCCATAAGGAACAACTCTCGGGCTTGCGAGAAGGACAGGTATTTCAGTCAGGATAGCTCATAGCATTCAGATAAGTTGGCAAGCATAAAAGGATTAAAGTCGGAGTAACATGTGAGGTAAGATTTGCCAGAAAAAGGTTCCAGTGAAACAAACTACCCCGAAGCCAGGCAGAGAGTCAGATGATATCCAGTGGGGACATAATACAAAGGCAAAAGGCAACCCGAGTTAGAAACGGTTTCCTCAAGTGGGAATATTCATGTTTGACCCCTGAGCAACCAAATCTTGAGGATGAGATTTCTTTAAGGGGGGTAGGTTTGTAACACCCTGGATTTTGCCCATTTTCTTTTTCTTTTGATTTTGGTTTGGATTTGCTTTTCTGTAACTTAGTGGTCTTGAAACCTGGAGAGATCACCCTTGATTCCTCCCCCAAGTGGCATGTCAATCTCAAAACCATCTCAAGACCATATCATTCTCATCTTGGACCAATCCCAATATTCTTTTTCTTGGGAATATTCCTTTTTCTATTAAAGGAATAACCCTGTCTGCCCTGGGTGGTGAAGCAACCCACATTTCCAACATTCCAAAGATTCCCAAATAATTATCATAAATCCTTTGGGACATATCTTCTTCAGATATGTTAAAATACTTCCTTGCCATGTTCAAAAAGATTTCACAAATATTCTTTTTCCGATTCAGCCCTAGCTGTCAAGTTGAGAAGCAAGTACCCTTTATATTTGCTTGCTTGCTCTCAAACTTTTTGTGCACTCTTTCCTGTCCATATCATTGCCACATGCCAAATTTCAACTTCATTTGCCTAGTGAATATTCCTGAGCAATTTTTCAAAGTTTCTGTTCAAACAGAGGCCTTGTGAAGGAAGTTCAAGCTAGGCATATCCAAATGAGTTGAAATTTTGCAAGCATCTTCATATGCTCAAATCATAGCTCTCCAACAAATGTTAGAATCATTCAATCATGTATGTGATCATAGCATCAAATCTTTGCTTCTGGTAATTATTATGGGTTGTGAAGCAACTATAATTTTTATTGCTCCATAATTCATGAATAATTTCCAGAACATGCTTCTACCTATATGATATCTCTCCACCCAATTTGGGCTCATTTTATCCATCCAATATTTCTCGAGAATTTCTCTTAATTTCTGTCCAGAGAGGACCACTGTGAAGGAAGTACCATTTTGGCCTGTCCAAATGACATGAAATTTTTATCGCATTCTCATATGACTAAATCATCATCCTATGCCCATTTTCAGCCAAAGGCAACACTTGAGGTGAGTGCCACATCAAGATTGGTAATTCTGGTCAGTGGGGCCATTTGAACTACAAGTGCTAGCTAAACTTCTTCATTTGACCTCAAACTTGGCCACAATACTAATCTTAGTATACGATCACCCTCAGCCAAAGATCAGAGTCAATCACCAGACAAGTCTTCCTTAGCAAGTATCAAACACCATGCTGTTCCAGATAAGACCTGCTAGTTGTGGTCACCTCAAGTACCACTATGCCTGTTTCTTTTTCTTTTCTCCTTGACTTATCCTTCGAATGACCCATCGAGAAGACATGGTGGGGTTGACCAGAGTGCATGGCATCGCCGCGTCCACGCGGTGACCACCGCCCTGGCACGCAATGAACGTGAGCTGAGTGTTTGCTAGCTCGGGCCCCTCCTCTGCTTGTCGTTTTTGCGCGTATCATCATGTCCAACAGCTACCCCTCGTCATCCTCTTCCTCCCTGGATAAGTCTCCCCCTCTCCCGTCCCCTCCTTCATGGTGTAGCCGCCGCGCCCGTGACCTGTCTCCTCTACCGCCGTCGCGTCCAGTCACCCGCGCCCTCCCGAGTTCTCTCGACCTCGCGTGAACCCTCTCCTCCCCTCCTTGATCATCCTGGAAGCCTTTCCCCTCCTCCAGGTGAGCTCCTGAAGCGCCGAGACGCCGGAGCACATGTAGCTGTGGCCGTGCTCAGCCACCTCCGCCGCCCGCCTATATATAGGCCTTCCGAGCTCCTCTCGACCTCACCATCACCATTGCCTCACTCCTAGACCCCTCCCTAGCCTCTCATTCGAGCTCGAGGAGCTCTCACTCCCTCCTATGGCCGCCATGCCCATCGCCGTTCTCCTCTCAAATTCACCGAGTGCCGTCCCCCTCCTTGCCTTCTTCCACCACCAGTAGACCTACCAGACCCCGGCGAACCTCCCATCCTCTCTGTTTCTCTCTGGAGCTAGCGTGGCCACGCGCCACCGAGATTGATCGCCACTGTTGCTCTCTGCTTCCTACAGTTGCCGCCGCTACAGCGCTCCCCGGCGTGAGTGCAGCCCCTGGATGGGTGCGGACCTCCGTCCCGAGGCCACCGGTGTCCTCTCCTTGGTCGGAGATGGCCGGAGCCGCCATACCCGGCGACGGCCACGCCCCTGCCCTGCGTTCTATCAAGGAGAGGAGGAGCAGACGCGGGGAGAAGAAGAAGGAGCGAGGAGGAGAGAAAGGTCAGCGGTGGGACCCAGCCAACAGCGACCCAAGCCCCGGCCCAGCCTCCTGCTGACGTGGATAAGTGGAGGCGTATTCTAGTGAATACGTCTCCCCTACACGAAAGCGCATTCCAGGTCTTCTTTGGGCAGAAATGCGTTTTCCATTCTGGAAAACGTATTTCCAGAGAAGGCGCTTTTAGTTTTTCCGGTTGAGGGCCTGTTTGTGATGATTTTATTATAGATAGGTCCCTGACAGAAAAACTCTTATATCTTTTTGATCCTAACTCCAAATGAGGTGATTCCAAAGCCATTTCTTCATTTCGTCGAGCCCGTTCTGTTGGTATCATTTTCACCATGTGTTTACATAGTGGAAATGACCATTTTGCCCTTGTCCGTAAACAGCCCTCCGGGAAAGAACTGTTTCCGGCAATCTTCTCCGCGGACCCTCCACACTACTCCCCGGTGGATTTCTCGTACCCAGGCAAGCCACGATAGCCACTTGCATGATGGATTTGCAGTAGCTATGGTTTCCTACTTGAATAGTTATTTAATGTGTGCATGTTATTCTGTCTGCAACTACTATATATGCTCATGTCCTATGCTCATGTTCTGTCCATGTGCATCTTGCTAGTTATTAGGTACTCGGCTGTAGCATTATGTTCATGGTTAACACTGGCAGTATTTCATGCTAAGATGATGACATGTTTGCATGTTTCTTTATCAGTTGTTATGGTTCATCCTGTTATCATGGCTCAGCACATTACCATTCAAATTTAACCGGATGTTAATCGAACTTGAACACCTGTTGGCTGAGTCATAGTGCGCCACTGAATCAAGCTCACTAGTGCAACCACACTTGCTGGAATGGGGCAGCCCTAATTCGGTCTATTGTCATGCCTCTCGCCGGTGCCTCCAACCAGGGAAGGTTATGAGCGCGTGCTATCCTGGCCCGGTAGGCGGCTATAACCTTATGAACCCAGTTTTGGTATTGAGCTCAGGTCCCCGTTTGGGACAGTTTTGTTTGGCCACGACGGTGGCTGGTGTCGGAAGGACACAGGGGTCACCCATGACATAGCCCAAAGGGGAGTTTGTCGGAGTGGCTGGGAGAGTGCCATGCAATAGATTGGGTTTTGTCGGAACATCGTTGGTCCACCCGAATGGGAGCACGAGGCCATGAGTTCCGTGGTGTGGGTACAGTGTACTAACCTCTGCAGAGTGTATAATCTATCGATAGCCGCATCCTCGGATATGGGCACAGTTCGTAGTAGGACACACTATGGGTGAACAGTATAATAATCTTGCTTATAATAACCCAGTTCGATGAGAAAGAAGTTGGTTGATCTTTATGTGATCGCGAGAGGATCACCGTGGTATCGAGGATACCGATGTTGGTTGATCGTGATCATGAGAGGATCACCGTGGTTTGGTGTTATGTGGTGATCTCGGTAAAGACCAAGCTCCTTGTGATCATGTTATCACTATGGTATTGTAATACCAAGTTTGGTTGGTCCCGAGGTTATCATGTGGCACACTCGATGGTAAGTTCTTACAGGTGATTGTTACGGGGTAACCTCACGACAGAGTAAGTTGCAACCTGTTGCATGTAGTATATGCCATGCCATGCTTATATTGTTCTAGCATCATCATGTTTACACCTGCTTAACCTATAAGTGCCATGCTGTTGCTTGTCTTGACTGCTTTGGTTGCTGTGAGCTTGCGAGTACATTCAAAGTACTCACCTGGCGTGTCATGCCAGTTTGCAGGACATGCCATGATTGCTTGCTTGTCGAGGATTCCGAGTTTGCAAGCTAGGATACGCGTTCCAGCCAGAGTCCCTGCGGAGTGGAGTTCACCACCGTCGTCGTTGTTCCGCTGCCGAGGGTATTCCGCTTCCTCGGGTTGTTTCGCTGTTAGCATAGAGCTACCCTGGGCAGGCGTAGTGTCGCCGTGCCGGTGTATTCCATGTACCCTTGTAACCTTATTCATAGTAACAAAGAGCTGATTTGTTCTATGCCAACAGTGCCGTATTCCAGAAGACTTGTCTCTGGGCTGGAATATGGGGCCTTCCGGTTTCCTCTGAGCCGGGGTGCCACATGTCCATTTTGTACACGAAGTGCATCCAGTTTTTGCCGTAACCCTCTCAACTTTTTAGCACATGCTATCTGGGTGAAATAATGATACCATGCGAACTTTCAACCTTTTCAGAGTTCATTTGTAGTGCTTTTCAATTTCAGGGTCATTTAGCTCAAAAAAATCAGTAAATGCATGAAAAATAGCGAATGAAGTCAGAAAGGGTTGAAAATTGATGATGTGGCTTTGAATGGTGCATGTTGAACACACAAAAAGGCTGGAGTTGAAATAAGTTTAAAAAATGAAATGCCTTTGTAACTGATGAGTTTTCGTCCGAAACCTTGATACTTCGAAAGAGATTGTCCATTTTGTACACAAAGTGCATCCAGTCTTTGCCGTAACCCTGTCAACTTTTTAGCACATGCTATGTGGGTGAAATGATGATACCATACGAACTTTCAACCTTTTCAGAGTTCATTTGTAGGGCTTTCCAATTTCAGGGTCATTTAGCTCAAAAAAATTTCAAAATGAAGTCCTATGTAATGCGTGAAATATTTTGTTTGGACATAATATTTCTTCGTGTTTCAAATGCCAAAACACGTAATTACCCTAACTATTACAAAGATTCCCTCCGATTTGTCCGAAGTGGGACTTTCCACATATATAAGTCCGGAAACTCACTAGAGAAGAAAGTGATGACGGTGAAGCCGGTCACATCCCAGAGTGGGATCTTGGGGTATAAAACTTTTTCTTCGCGTGTGTCCCTTTGCGCCGTCACCATGGACAATCTTCATCATTTAACTCTATGCTCGGGTCAATATTCAGTATGAAGGGAGCAATTTCATGAAACTTTTCATAATCTTCTGACATGTCTGTCTTGTCCTCCACTCCCACGATGTTTCTTTTCCCTGAAAGAACTATGTGGCATTTTGGCTCATCGTATGATGTATTCGCTTACTTATCTTTTCTTTTTCTCAGCTTGGTAGAAATGTCTTTCACATAAAAAACCTGCACCACATCATTAGCTTGGACGAATGGTTCGACTGCTGTCGGTGCAACAAACCCTGGGTCTATTGCCCAGACCGTGCACAGGCCCGAAATCAAGATTGCAACATCCAGGACCAGGCCAAGCATGAGAGGTCTGCTCTTTGGTAAACTAGGGTGTAGACCAAGGAAACCAAGTCAAGCCAAGGAGAAAGACATCGCTAAGGGAAAACCTCCCTTGCCGGGGGAGAGAGCCTGGCGAGGTCAAGGTTGCCCCTGAAGCAAGCTTCATGACCGCCCCGGTAGGCTTGCCGGGTCCTACGAAGGCAAAACACCCCGCCAAGGCTTCACCGCCCCACCTCACAATGACGCAAATCATCGATCAGTGCAGTGTTAAGCCCCAAAGTGACAAAGTGGCTGCCTTTTGCCACATGGCAGCCATTTCCTACAGGAATCGCCTCCAAATGACACCCGTCCGGCGACGTGTCATGCAGACAGGAGAGAATGTGGCCAAACAGCCTGGCAAGGCGTGCCGGGCAGGCCATGATGTGACGTTGAGCGGCGCATTTAATGCATTCTGCTCTGTCTGCAGAGTAGATATGATAGCACTATTTGCTATCTAATCAGTGCACAATGACTAATTTGTCACTGTGGTAGCCCCTTGATCTATAAAAGGAGGCCCATGGCAACCATAGAAAAGATTCGGACCCTTGTACACTCGTACGCGCGTAGTTGCTCTCGCCCGAGGCGACCCTGCCGGCCAAGAGCGCTGCGTTTCCACCACCATCCACCATCAATCCACCAAAGAGGAGTAGGGTTTTACGCCTTGCGGCGGCCCGAACCTAGGTAAAACTGCCCGTGTGATCTCTGTCGCACTGCACTGCGCTCCTCCGCACTTTGTGCAACGTGCTCAGTCCCCCTGCTGAACCAAAAGGGGCTCGTGGCCCCATAGGTGGCCGTGGTTTCCCATGACATCTTTGGCGCGCCAGGTAGGGGGAAGCGCTTGCGCGAACCCGAGAAGTCTACGTAGCTTGTCATCTTCACCGCCATCTTCTTCATCAATGGCTCCATCGTCCATGGCGCCTAAGAAGATGCCCGGCGCCGCAGCTCATCCATCCACCACCGACGCCGCAGGGGCTACGGGGACGGCTAGAGGTGTGGAGGCTGTAGGGGACGTGGTCGGCGCAGGCGGCGTCGTTACCACCTCCCCTGCGGCCGAAGCAGGAGCAGGAGGCACCAGAGAAGGACAACACCAACTACATCCCAGCAACCACGCCCCATGAGGTACGGGAGGAGAGATCATTCCATCTGCACCTCCCCATCCGGCCGAGGGGTACAGCCGCAGCGGGGGTACTCGCTCTGGGGGGTATCGCAACTCCCCGACCGCTCCCACCGCTGGTGCGGCCGCAGAACATGCGCCACCCCCGGAATGAGCCAACCCAGCCACTATGCTAAACAGAGCCGCTGGCCCTCAAACGCCTCCACCTCGTCACCACGCCGTCCAGGCGGCTGGCTCACGACGATGAGAGCACGGCGCGACCGCTACCAGCACCATCAGGAGCCAGGCGACGTTACGGTCTTCATCGACATCCATGCCAAGCTCCGCTTTGGAGGCCATGGCGCGGGCTCAGCTGGTGTTGAAATTTCCACCGGCAGCCGATCAGATGGATGAGTGGGGAGCCACCATTCAGAGTCTGATTGGCTTCGCCAAGGCGGGATGATCGTAGCGGGCTGGCCCGCCATGGCCTCCCAGGCAGCGACAACGGCCCACGCTGCTGGCCCTGCGGATGGGGCCACTCCTATGGTGCAGTCCCCTCCACGGCAGCCGGCGCGGGAGCCGCGCAACCAAGAACCCGATGACATCTTGATGGCTTCGTCCGACCCTCGAGCGCGTCAAGGCCAACGGCGAGTCCTGGAGGATAGGCAGAGGGGAGGCGCGCGTGTCACCACCGGCGACCCCGTGACGCCCACCGCCAGTCCGACAGGCGCGATGGCCCCAACGTCAATGAGCCCGCACTCACTAAAGGCGGGCACCTGCCTTTCAAGGCTGGGTGCCCTGCCTTCACCCGCGAGCTGCGGCAAGTCTGTTAGCCGTCCACTCACACGTTCAAGCCGGAGATACCAGAGAAGTATGACGGGAGACTGAACCCGGCAGAGTTCTTGAGCATCTACACCATTGTTGTTCAAGCTGCCGGGGCAAGAGATGAGAAGGTATTCACCAACTACTTCCCTTTGGCACTCAAGCCAAATGTGAGGTCTTGGCTGATGCACATGTCGAAGAACTCCATTTTGACCTGGGCTAACCTGTGCCAGGAGTTCGTTGGCGCCTTCACAGGCGGCCATCAAGAACCAGGGTGGCCCAGTGACTTGCAGCTTCTCCCGCAGAAGAAAGGCGAGAGCCTGCGAAAATACATGCAGAGATTCAGCCGAGTCCACAGGAATATTCCAGACATCCACCCGGCAGCTGTGATAGCTGCGTTCCAGTCCAACGTGCGCAATCGTCGGATATGTTCCAAGATGAACGTTTGATTGCCCAAGACTATGAAGGAGCTTTACACTCTGGTGGATAAGTGTGCTCGAATAGAGGAGGGGAGGAAGCTCCCCAGAGAAGAGGATGGCGTCGACATCGATTCAGTGGATGATGACGAGGCCACTAGTTAAAAGAAGAAGAACAAGAAACGCAACAAAAGGTGCAAGGATAAAGCAGTGATGACCGTTGAGGGATCGGGCACGCCTAGTACCGACAAGAAAGCCAAGGCTGACATACCCGGCAAGGAAGTGGCCGCGTGCACTGACTTCCGGGAAGCCGCAGCTGCCGAGAAGGCTGGGAAAGGCGATGGCCCGTACTGCAAGATCCATCGGACAAAGGGTCACGATCTCTAGAAGTGTCATTAGGTTGAGCAGCTTGTCAAGAAGCAGAGGGCTGAATATGAGAAGCGAGATAAAGAGAATGGTCCGAATGGCGCTGGCGGAAAGGGCCGGAGTGGCCGAGCAAGCCGCCCCGGCAAGGCTCCTCAGAATCAAGGGAAACCCGCCATAGGCCGTGAGATGGAGGATTGCAACGAGAAGAGTGATGGAGGGGATGAAGAGGAAACTAGCGAGCAGGAATTCCAGAAAGCCACTGACGCCCTGTGCATTGACGGGGGTGCATCTTTGCACTCCTCCCACGGCCAACTTAAATGGTGGGCGCGTGAAGTCAATGCCGTGGAGCCAGCGGCAGACTCTCGACGGCTGCTCAAGTGGTCCCGCACGCCCATCATCTTCGATGAAGAGGACCACCCTGACCGCACCACCGTGGTAGGGTGCTTGCCGTTGTTGGTATCACCAACAATCCGCAACCACAAATTCACAAAGATGTTAGTTTACGGCGGGGCCGGGTTGAATATGATTTCTTCAAAGGTTATCAGCAAACTCCAGATAGCAGAAGAAGAGCTCAAGGTTACTGGTACATTTCAAGGAATCAACCCCGGTAGGAGTCGTCCTAAGGCAAAAATCACGTTGAAGGTGACATTTGGGGGAGAGTAGAATTACCGGACTGAGAAGATCGTGTTTGATGTGGATGACCTCCCCCTGCCATACAATGGAATCCTTGGTCGCCCAGCTCTGGCCAAGTTCATGGCGACATCCCACTATGCCTACAACATAGTGAAGATGCCAGGGCCGATGGGCGTCATTTCCATTCCATCAGACAAGAAGGACGCAATTATTTGCAAGGACAAGATGTACCGGGAAGAAGCCACGGCAGAGGCCACTGAAGCTGCAATCCCTGTCAAGGAAAGTAATGGAAGGAAGAAGGCTAACAGGGATGCCGGCAAGGAATCCAGGAAGCGTACCTCTTCGGGGTATGTTGTGCCTGTTGATGACTCACCGGAGAGTTCCAATAGCAAGAGATCCAAGGCTTCTGCACCCGCTGTGAAAAAGGTCCCGGCAGGGCTGACTGGCGCTGATGGTACTTTCACAATCAGCACCACCCTCGATGACAAATAGGAAAGCGCGCTCGTTACCTTCCTGCGGGCGAATGTCGATGTGTTTTTCCTGGCAACCATCTGACATCCCTGGTGTTCCCAGGAGGTAATCGAGCAACACCTTGCTGTCTGCCCACATGCCCGGCCCATCAAGCAGAAGGTCCGGAAGCAAGCTTTGGAGCGGCAACAGTTTATTGCCGACGAGATCAAGAAACTTGAGGCAGCTGGTCTGGTTAGAGGAGTGTTGCATCCACCGTGGTTAGCAAATCCTGTGGTGATACGCAAGGCTAATGGGAAGTGGAGGTTGTGGATAGATCTTACGGATCTAAACAAGGCATGCCCGAAGGACCCATTTCCCTTGCCGCGCATTGACAAGATTGTGGATTCCACATCCGGGTGTGACCTGCTTTCCTTCCTGGATGCCTACTCTGGATATCATCAGATCTTCATGTCCAAGGAAGACGAAGAGAAGATCGCATTCATCACCCCATGTTGCACATACTGCTTCGTGCGGATGCCTTTTGGGTTGAAGAGCACAGGGTCCACTTTCACAAGAGCAGTCCAGATTGGTTTCGAGTCACAGTTGCACAGAAACATTGATGCTTATATGGATGATATTGTGGTCAAGACCAAGGACAGATCAACCATCATTTAGGATTTGGAAGAGACATTTGCTAATCTGCGCAAGATCAACTTGAAGCTAAACCCGGAGAAGTTTGTGTTTGGCATTCCTTCTGGCAAGCTACTTGGCTTCTTTGTGTCCCACCAGGGGATAGAGGCCAACCCTGACAAGAACAAGGCTATCGACCAGATGCAAGCACCCAAGACAATCAAGGACGTGAGGCGTTTGACTGGGTGTGTTGCCGTGCTTAGCAGATTCATTTCCAAGTCAGCCGAGCGTGCCTTGCCATTCTTCAAGATTTTGAAAAAGGCAGGACCCATGGAGTGGACCCCAGAGGCAGACGCTGCACTACAAGATTTGAAGGCCTACGTTTCCTCTGTGCCCACTTTGGTCGCTCCAAAACCTCAAGAGCCGTTGCTGCTATACTTGGCGGCAACTAATCAATTGGTTAGCGCAGCACTGGTGGCACAGAGGGAAGTGGATGGAGCAGCAAACATAGCTGGTGTCCCTTCTGGGGAGGAAAGTAAGCACACCCCGGCAAGGTCAGAAGCAGATCAAGATGGACAAGAGCAAAGCAGCGGAAGTAGTTCTCTGGTCACGGCAAAGAAGAAAGTGGTGCAGCACCCAGTATACTTCGTCAGCTCCCTGTTGCAGGGGGCTAGATCCAGGTACTCTGGCGTGCAAAAATTGATTTTTGGCCTTGTCATGGCCTCAAGGAAATTGCGCCACTACTTCCAGGCACATGAGATCACAGTTGTCACCCATTTCCCTTTGCAACGGATACTCCAAAACCCTGAGGCTACCGGCAGGATAGTGGAGTGGGATTTGGAGTTATCCAGCTTTGGTTTGAAGTTTGAGAGCACCTCAACCATTCAGAGTAGAGCATTGGCAGAGTTTATTGCAGAATGGACACCAACTCCTGATGAAGAGGTGTTGGAGACAGTTATTCCCGGCAAGGAAGCGCCCCAAGAATGGATCATGTATTTCGATGGTGCCTTCTTCCTACAAGGTGCAGGGGCTGGCGTGCTTCTCGTTGTTCCCACTAGAGAGCACCTAATGTATGTCGTCCAGATGCATTTTCCCCGGGAGGAGGCTACCAACAATACAGCAGAGTATGAAGGGCTCCTTGCTGGGCTCAGAGTGGCAATGGAACTGGGGATCAAGAAGCTGAGCATCCATGGAGACTCACAACTTGTGGTGAGACAAGTCAACAAGGATTACCAAAGTCCATTGATGGAGGCATACGTTGAGGAAGTGAGAAAGTTGGAGGAGTGCTTTGACGGATTGCAAACAGAGCACGTACCCCGTGCGGAAAACAGCATTGCTGATCATCTGTCGAAGTGCGCTGCGCAAAAGCTCCGTGTGGAACCAGGAACTTTTGTTCTCCATATGACTCAGCCCTCCGTACCCCCGGCAACAATGGCCAGAAAGAGGAGGAAACTGAACTCCGGCAAGCCTCTCCCAGTAGAACCTTCCGAGGATCCTGGCAGAAATCTTTCCGGGCGCAACTCCCCTTCGGTCGCTGAGCTGCATCCTCCCGCCAGGCCACTGGTCCCCGCGGTCGAGGATTGCACTCTCATGAATGAGGAGGTGCCGTTAGTCCTCGTTGCCGAGCCACAGGCTCCGCCTTGGGCACAGCACATAGTCCATTTCCTCCAAACTGGAGAACTTCCCGAAGAGCAAGAAGAAGCTGAAAGAGTAGCCCTGAGGGCCAGTATGGATCAGTTCGTTGATGACACACTGTACAGAAGGAGGCCCAACGGTGTGAAATTGAAGTGCATTTTTCGGGAAGGAGGAAAGGAACTACTGGCAGAGATACACAAGGGTATGTGCAGCTCCCACATTGGATCAAGGGCGTTGGTTGGGAAAGCTTTTCGGCAAGGATTCTACTGGCCCACAGCCCTCTAAGATGCGGTCGAGCTTGTCACCAAGTGTGAAGCCTGCCAGTTCCATTCCAAGAATATCAACCTGCCTGCCCAAGCTCTTCAGACAATCCCTTTGTCATGGCCGTTTTTGGTCTAGGGGCTCGATATCCTCAGCCCTTTCCCCCCTGCTGTCGGGGGTTTTGAATTCTTGTTTGTTGCAATCGACAAGTTTACAAAGTGGCCGGAAGTAGAGCCTGTGAGAAAGGTGACTGCTCAGTCAGCTATCAAGTTCTTGAAAGGATTGGTGTGCCGCTTTGGAGTTCCTGCCCGGATCATCACTGACAACGGCACCCAGTTCATGAGTCGCGCCTTCATGCAATACGTTCATGCCCTCGGGAGCAAAATCTCGTTCGCCTCTGTGGCCCATCCAAGGAGCAACGGGCAAGCTAAGAGGGCGAACGCTGAAGTGCTGCGAGGACTCAAGACAAGAACATTTGATAGGCTACAGAAGTGCGGCAGGCGGTGGATCGATGAGTTGCCGGTGGTTCTTTGGTCCCTCAAAATGACACCAAATCGAGCTACCGGGCAGACTCCCTTATCCCTATTCTATGGGGCAGAAGAAGTTATCCCCACGGAACTCATTTATGGGTCACCTCGAGTGCTTGCCTACGATGAAGTAGCACAAGATCAGCACCAGCATGACGATGATGTGCTACTCGAGGAGAACCGTCTCCGGGCTGCTACGCATGCCGCACGGTATCAGCAAGCCCTGCGTCGCTATCACAGCCGCAGGGTTCATGCCCGGTGTTTTGAGGAAGGCGACCTTGTCCTTAGGCGCGTTCAGTTCGCCAAGGGTGCAAACAAGTTGACGCCGAAGTGGGAAGGCCCTTACTGGGTAGTACGAGTCACCAAACCTGGCGCAGTCCATCTGGAGACCGGAGATGGCATTCAGTTGCAAAACTCATGGAATATTGAGCATCTCCGCAAGTTCTACCCATAAGGTACGGCTGTCGGGCCCTGCCCGGCAGCCACCCTTTTGTACAGGCCTTGCCTCTGTTGCATGTAACCCCTTGTACAAAGCCAGGTGCAGACCCTGAGCAACAGAAAAATAAATGAAGCGCTGGGGGCCCCCCCGACAAATTGCATGCATGCATAAGCATATCATGAGCATTGCATGTTCATGTAGATAAGATCGCATGAGGCATCATTTTCATCTGCATCAAACTGCAGGCTCCTACCATGGAATCGGTCCCAAAAAAGGAGAAGAGAAGACAAGCCTACATTGCGATCCACGGCAAGCCCAAACAGATAAGTTCTCTCTCTTATCCATACGCGTTCTGTAAGTAAGAACTTGTGCATAGGAAAACCTCGCCGCTTTCAAAACTTAGGTGCTCCCGTCCCTTGACTCGAACATTGCTTCGGTTGGGGAGGTTGTAGTGGCCTTTGGCGAGAAAGTTGGCGGGGGGCTGGTCCCTCTTTACGATTTGTGCCCGGTAGGCCCAGCCCCGCGGCAGCAAACTGAGGGTACCGGCAGGATAGCCTACCGGGGAAAAACTTGTTTACTTGAGCATATAGAGGCATTCTCCCTCTGCATGGACATGTTAGATGCACAAGTGCCCGGCAAGGTTTATCTTTTTCATTAATATGTTGATCAACAAGTAGAGACCTTTCAGAATGTCGGTGCAACAAACCCTAGGTCTGTTGCCCTAACTGTGCACAGGCACGAGAACAAGATTACAACACCAAGGCCGTGTCAAGATACAAGAGACCAAGATCTTCGAAGAACCAGCATGCTGATTAAGAAGGCCAAGACCAAGACAGAGAAGCGAGACACCACCAGGAGAAAAGCCTCCCTTGCCGGGCAGGCAGACCTGGCAAGGACAAGGGCTCCCCCGAAAGAAAGCATTCAAGATGTCCCAGCAGGGCCTGCTGGGACTCACGAGGGCAAAGACACCTCACCAAGCCATCTCACCACGACCCACGTCGTTGATCAATGCAGTGTCAAGCCGCAAAGTGACTAAGTGGCAGCCATTCGCCACATGGCGGCCTCTTTCTACAGGAAATACCTACAGATGACACCCGTCCTGCAACGTGCCAAGCAAGCAGGCATGGAGATGGCAAGATGAGCCTGGCAAGGCTTGCCGGGCGAGCAACAATGTGACATTGAGCGGTGCATTTAATGCACTCTGTCAGCCTGCAGAATTAGGTATGATAGCACTGTTTGCTATCTTATCAGTGCATAATGACTGTTTTGCCACTGTGGTGACCCCTTAACCTATAAAAGGAGGCCCATGGCAACCGTAGCAAGGGTTGGAAAGTTGAACACCCCCACGCTCGTACGCGCGTAGTCACTGCCTCCCCAGGGCGAGCCTGCCAGGCAAGTGTACTACACTCCACCACCACTTTTCCACCATCAATCCACCAAAGCAGGAGTAGGGTTTTACGCCTCGCGGTGGCCCGAACCTGGGTAAAATTGCCTGTGTGATCTCTGTCGTGCTGCCCCACGTTCTTCTGCTCTTTGTGCAACGCGACATCCCCCCTGCCGAACCAGCAAGGGGCCCCTTGGCCCCATAGGTAGGCATGGTTTCCCATGACATCTTTGGTGCGCCAGATAGGGGGATCGCTTGCGCGAACCTGAAAGCATGTGCAGCGCATCATCTTCATCACCATCTTCGTCTTCGATGGCGCCGTCGGCAATGGCGCCCAAGAAGAAGCCCGGTGCTGCTGCTCACCCATCCACCTTGAAGGCGCCGCCGCCCGCAGCCACCAGTGCTATGGGGGACGCGGAGGCGCACGAGAGTGTGGACACTGCTGGGGCTGTGGTCAGGGTAGGCGGCACCGTCACCACTTCCCCTGTGGTCGAAGCAGGAGCAGGAGACGCCGGAGGAGAGCAACATCAGCAACACCCCGATGGCCACGCTCCACGAGGCACGGGTGAAGGGGCTACTCCATCCACACTCCTTCCCCTCGCCGACGGGCACAGCCACAGCAATGGCGCTTGGTCCGGGGTGAATCGCCGCCCTCTGGCCACCCCCACCACAGGGGTGGCCACAGTGCGAGCACCTCCCCCGGGATGAGTCGACCAGGCTGCTGCGCCTAGTGGAGCTGCTGACCCTCAAGCGCCATCACCGCGCCACCATGCCATCCAGATGGCCGCCCCGCAACAGCGGGGACGTGATACGGTCGCTGCTGGCCCCGTTAGGAGCCGAGCGAAGGCACGATCTTCGTCATCATCACCCATACCAAGTATTGCTATGGAGGCCATGGTGCGGGCTCAACTGCTGCTGAGGCTTCCACCTGCGGCCGAGCAGATGGATGAATGGCGTGCCACCATCCAGAGCCTGCTCGGCTTCGCCGAGGCTGGGGGCTCGCAGCGAGCTGGCCTGCCACGTCCTCCCCAAGCGACAACAATGGCCCTTGCTGCTGGTCATACGGAAGGGGCCACCCCCACGATACAATCGCCGCCACGGCAGCTAGCGCGGGCGCAGCGGAATCAAGAGCCTGATGGCGTCTCGACGGCCTCTTCTGACCCTCGAGCTCGCCCAGGGTGGCAGCGTGCCCCGAAGGACAGGCGAGGGGAGATGCGCATGTTGTCGTTGAGCAACGCCACGACGCCCACCGCCGGGCCAATGTGTGTGATGGTCCCGATGTCGACGAGCCTGCACTTGATACTGGCGGGTACCTACCTTTGAAGGTTGGGTGCCCTGCCTTTACTCGTGAGCTGCGGCAAGTCCGTTGGCCGTCCGTCCGCATGTTCAAGCCAGAGATACCCGAAAAGTACGATGAGAGGCTAAACCCGGCAGAGTTTCTGAGCGTCTACACCATCGCTGTTCAAGCTGCCGGGGGAGAGATGAGAAGGTATTCGCCAACTACTTCCCTTTGGCTCTCAAGTCCAATGTGAGGTCTTGGCTGATGCACCTGCCAGAGAACTCCATTTCGTCATGGACTGATTTGTGCCATGAGTTCATTGGCGCCTTCACTGGCGACCATCAAGAACCAGGTCGGCCCAGTGATCTACAGCTTCTTCAGCAGAAAGAAGGAGAGACTCTCCAGAAGTATTTGCAGAGATTTAGCAGAGTCCACAGAAACATCCCAAATATCCATCCAGCAGCTGTGATAGCCGCCTTCCAGTCCAATGTGCGCAACCGGAAGATTCGTTCCAAGATGAATGTACGGTTGCCCAAGACTGTGAAGGAACTTTACACCTTGGTGGATAATTGTGCTCGGATGGAGGAGGGAAGAAAACTGCCCGGAGAGGAGGATTGCATTAATGTTGATTCAGAGGATGATGACGAGTCCACCAGTCAGAAGAAGAGCAAGAAGCGCAATAAGAAATGCAAGGATAAGACGGTAATGTCTGTTGAAGGGTCGGGTATCCCTAGTACCGGTAAGAAGGTTAAGGCCGAAACCCCCAGCAAGGAAGCTGACGTGCAGTCTGACTGCCGGGAGGCCGCGGCCGCCGAAAAGGCCAGGAAAGGTGATGAACCGTACTGCAAGATCCATCGGACCAAGGGCAACGACCTTTAAGAGTGTTATCAGGTTGAGCAGCTTGTCAAGAGACAGAAAGCAGAATATGATAAGCATGACAAGGAAAAGGGACAGAATGTTGCTGGCAGTAAGGGTCATGGCGGTGAAGTAAATCGCCCCGGCAAACCTCTTCAGAACAAAGGAAAACCCGCCAGGGATCGAGAGAAGGAAGCCTGCGGTGATGAGAGTGATGAAGGGGATGAAGAGGAAACCAGTGAGCAGGAGTTCCAGAAGGCCACTGACGCCCTGTGCATTGACGGGGGTGCGTCCCTAATGCCTCTCACCGCCAACTCAAGCGGTGGGCGCGTGAGGTTAATGCCTTGGAACTAGCGCCAGGGGCCCGGGAGCCACTCAAATGGTCACGCACGCCCATCATTTTTGACGAAGAGGATCATCCTGACCGCACCACCGCGGTAGGATGTTTGCCGTTGTTGGTCTCTCCAACAATCTGCAACCTCAAGGTCCCGAAGATGTTGGTCGACGGTGGGGCCAGGTTGAATCTGATCTCCCCAAGGGTTATCAGCAAGCTTCAGATAGCAGAGGATGAGTTAAAAGTCACCGGCACATTTCAAGGAGTTAATCCCGGCAGGAGTCATCCTAAGGGAAAGATCACGTTGCCTGTGACGTTTGGGGGAGAGCTAAACTACCAGACTGAAAAGATTGTGTTTGATGTGGTTGACCTCCCCTTGCCGAACAATGGAATCCTTGGACGCCCAGCCCTAGCTAAGTTCATGGCGGCATCCCACTATGCCTACAACGTCTTGAAGATGCCAGTGCCAGTTGGAGTCATTTCCGTCCCATCAGATGAGAAAGACGCAATCATTTGTGTGGACAAGATGTACCGGGACACAGTCGCGGCAGAGGCAGCAGCAGCGGCAGTTCCCGCCAAGGAGAACAAAGGGAAGAAGAAGGATAGTAAGGGCTCCGGCAAGGAATTTGAGAAGCACGCCTCTCCGGAGTGCGCTGCGCCTGTTGATGACTTGCCGGAGAGTTCCAACAGCAAGAGATCCAAGGTTGCTGCTCCACAAGTGAAGAAGGTCCCAGCAGGGCTGGCTGGTGTAACACCCTAAAAATATTTTCTGAATATTTGAAATCTTTCCTTTAAAAATAAAAGCTTTGAAAATCATATTTTGATCATATCACTTTTCTTCAATTTGAAAACCTTTACAAATTTTAATTGGGTTTCAAATTTCCTTTAATGATTCTGTTTTGAAAGGTTTAAAATTATTTGGATAATTAATTTGGAGGTTTTCAAACAATTTTTCATCCAGAAAAGTTTTGGGAATAATTAAATTTTCAAAGGAAATAACCTTTTCACTACCTTTTAGCCTTTCTAAAATCCATCCCACAATATTTTTTCTTCCACTTCAAATTTATACCACAAGCCAAGCACATCTTATAGGACAGTATCCAACTCCTTTCCACCTCACAAAAATATTCTTTCAATATTTTATAAATTCCAAAGTTGGAATTTATATTATCCATCATTCCTATGGTTTACAAAGGAACCACCATTTCTACAAGGATTCCACCTCCACCAAAATTATCTCAACAAATATATGGTACCCACAACCCATTTCTCCAAAAACATGGGGTGCCACAGTTCAAAATTTTCAAATTCCACTCAATTCAAATTTGGACCAGATTCAATATTTCTGATCCAAATATATTTTTAAATGCTCCAAAAATTCCCATACTTTGCCAGGCCCTCTCATATGCATCAACAAACCTCCACAAAAATTCTCAAAAATTCAAAAAATATCTAGACCCCTCTGTCATTTCATCAAACACCTAGCTTGCCTACTGTTCATCACTGAATAAAATTCAGATGGCTGAACTTCGTCAGGCAGCAGAGGGAAACGGTGTCGTGCGCTCTTCATCTTCCTTCTCCTGCACGGCGTCGCCATAGCTCATTAAGGCCTCGACCCCTGGCCCACTCCCCAGCCTCCCCTCGCCGGTGAGCTATCGGCAGGCTGGTGTAACAGCCAACGAGCTCATCCACGGCGGGCCGAGCAGAGCCTCCTCGACCACCGGCCACCATCACTGCTGTTAATGCCCTCTCCACCTACCAGCTCCACGCGTCGACCCTCTCTGCACCATCGCCGCACCGCCCAAGCCTCTGGACCCCTCCAAGCAGTCGCCGGAGTTGGTCCTCGCCGCCGCACCCATACGGGACTCGTCCCGTGGATCAGGCCGAAGCGCCCGACCTCGATCACGCTGGCCTCTCCAGAAGGCTCCACCGCCATCATTAACCCCTCACCGTCCCTGACCACCGCCCAAAATCTACCACGGCGGTCGGAGTTACTCTGGTGTCGCCCACACGCCACTGGCCGCCTCGGCAGCCTATAAATAGAGGCTCCTGAGCCCCATTCTTCTCACCCATCGCCTCCGCCACCTTCCAATCGTCCCCTACGCCTCTTCCCCGACCTCGAGGAGGTCTCCTCCCTCCTCTCCGGTCACCGCTCTGCCGCCTCTGTTCACGATCGGCTCGACACCATTACGCCACCACCACCACTCAAATCTTGCCAGTAGCCATATTATCCACCAAATCATCAATCCCGCGCTCCAATTTTATTGCCTGAGCCCTCTCCGGCGAGTCCCAAAACCACCCGAGCCCCCGTCCGCCGCTGTCGACCTCGCCGGTGTTCAGGTGCTCTCCGGCGACCACCACCACCTTGCTCCTATGTGGCACTCCGCCCTGGTCACGTTCCGACCATCGCCGCCCTCCAAGACCCCGGCGATCACCGCCGGCGACCGCCGTCACCACTCTGTCTCACGCGCGATCGGGTTCAAATTTGAACCTGACGAGTGGGCCCCCACCTCGCGCGGTCTTTTTCTTTTTCCTTGTTTAAAACGAAGGCGTACTCTGCCTTTTACGCCTTCTCCGCTAAGAAGCATACTTCGGCCGAAGCGTTTTCTATTTAAACTATGCAGGGACTGCTGTTTTACAGAAAAGCCCCTGGTTTTGAAAGTCTAATAACTTTTAAACTACAACTCTGTTTAAGTTGAAACTTTTTTTGAAATTCTTATTTTTACCTCTAGTTTTTTTAGTATTTATTTAAAAATGTTTTGAGACAACTTTTTGTACTGTTACCAAATTTTTAAATTTGAATTGAATTTGAAAAAATTTTCAGAAAAAGAAGAGGGAAACTTTGTCGAGAATTTCGAAGGGTTTTCACCTGACTATTTTGGACAAGGCAAGCACTATTGAACTTGGGATATGGTGATTGCATTTTTGCATATGCATGTTTGCATCCGTTGGTATTGCACCATATATATCACAAGTGCATGCATGTTCAGTCATATCACTTTCTTGCTCATGTCTTGCACTTCACTCAAGGAAAGAATCCTTCTAACATGGTAAAGATGTGAGTATTCAGGAGAGAGTCTCCTGCCTTGGACGTGCCGGTGGGCACGGGCCATTATTTTTGACACGGTGGTGTCATGTGGCTTATGTGGAATATTCCGGTGATGATAATTAACACCTCCTGAGTCGTCCTAGATCGAGTCTTGTTTCATTACACCTAGCTAGATATCGTGCTGCCACGGGTCCTTCCGCATGGAAGGTGCGGCTGAGTAAGTTGTTAACCCCTGTCCAGGTACACACCGTACAGAGGGCCGCGATGAGGGTTTCCAGGGCCTTGGACTAAATCCTGTCATCGGGTCAGGGGACATGGGTGTTTCCGGTTGTAAACGAGAGGGGGGCACCCCTTGGAATCCGTGCGTATTAATAGTGATCCCATGCAGGATGTTGGTCTCTCTGTCTTAGAGTTTTTCTTGAACGATGCTTCGGGTGATTCCTGGCATCCAGAAAGTTAATCTGGTTTGTGCTGGTTAGGTGTGATTTCAACCCAAAGACCGTAATGGGAATTAGTCAGTGTCATGGTACTGACTAAAGAAACCCTTTACTTGTGGGTAAAGAGTACACCCTCTGCAGAGTTTAAACCTATTCGAATAGCAGTTGTCCACGGTCAAGGGCGTTAGCTAGGTGGGTCAAGTGTCGGTCTCGGTGTCGGTCACCGGAGGAATTAATTTTAATATGTCTGAAATATTTGCAGGATAATTATTGATACCCTGTTGCTACTATGAATATTTTATGCTTGTTAAATATTATTATGGCTATGCATAATATTGAGGACTAACCCGTTTCTCTTATTTTGTATTTTTCCTGAGTGTCTCAGGGGCTGGCTAGACCACCCCGGGCAATCAATTTTATTTTCAAGACCTTTCATGGCGTCTCTCGAGTTAACAGGCGGCTTATCCCGCCACTACTCTTGTAGACACCCGATTGGCATTTCTCTTCAAGTCCGACCGTGGCGTCAGTTGACACCCGACTGGCATTTCTCTTCAAGTCCGACCGTGGCGTCACTTGACACCCGACTGGCATTTCTCTTACTTTTTCTGAATGTCACTTGGGCTGGCTAGACTACCCGTGGCATTCACTTGCTTTTATTTTCTATAAGACTGGTTATGCCTACATGTTTTATTTACTTCCGCATCATTTTATAATTATGTCATGACCAAGATTATAGTCAGCATGAGCATGTTATCATGATCCTACATGAGCATATGCATTCTTTATACCTTTTGTTCATAATGTTTGCGAGTACATTCCAATGTACTCACTGGCTTGTCCCTGGCTATTTACTTGGCCAGACCTGGAGGAGGACAAGCTTGTGGAGGAGGATTGCGCTAGCGAGCCCGACGCTTAGAGGAGTTCCAGTCAGTCAACCTGTGAGATAGGAGTCTACCACATTTATCATCCGCTGAGCTTTGTGGCACCCCGGCTCAGAGTAAACCGGAACGCCCCGTATTCCAGCCCAAGGACAAGTCTTCTGGAATACGGCACTGTTGGCATAGAACAAATCAGCTCTTTATTACTATGGATATGGTTACAAAGGGTACATGGATTACATCGGCACGGCGACACTACGCCTTCCCAGGGTAGCTCTATGCTAACAGCGAAGTAACTCTCTCGGCAGCAGAACAGCGACGACGGTGATGGACTCCACTCCGCAGGGACTCTGGCTAGAACGCGTATCCTAGATCGCAAGCACAGGATCCTCGGCAAGCAAGCACTCACGGCATGACCTGCAAACTAGCATGACACGCTAGGTGAGTACTTTGAATGTACTCGCAAGCTCACAGCAAACATCAGCATTAAAGCAAGACAACATCATAGCAATCCAAAATTAACAAGCAGGGTTATCCAGCAAGATAACTTCTGAAGTAAATGCAATAAGGTAAGGTATATTTAATTCATACTCCAAATAATCTCAGGATGCAATCCAAACCTGTGCCAAATCCCAATTCCCAAGCATGAGGTCATCCGACCACTCAACTCATAGCCATCCCATGGCTATCATATCATATACCTAATTCCGTCTGCACCACAAGTCAAACATACTCTATTCCGGGTTGTCTCACAACCCTCAGAATACTCACGATCCGTCGAGTACTTCTGATCATACGACGAGTTCTTCCATCATCATCATCATCACTACTATGGTTGACCACCTAGTGAGGTCTGGGCGGACTGTCCAATACCGTGGACACGGCTATTCGAATAGATTTTACACTCTGCAGAGGTTGCGCACTTTACCCACACTATGGAGCACTGACCTCGTGATCCCATTCGGGTGGACCAGTGTTGCTCCAACGAAACCTGCCTGACCCGTGACTCTCCCATTGTACCACCGGCAATCACATTCCCCCGGAGTCCTGCCCTGGGTGGCCCCTATGTCACCTCGTGACACCTGCCACCATCGTGGCCAAACTAAACTGTCCCAAACGGGGACCTGGATCCAAATAACTCAACTGGGCTCACAAGGTTATCGCCGCCTACCGGGCCAGGGTAGCGCGCACGCATAACCTTCCCTGTCGAGCGGTACCGGTGAAAGAGCACGCGATCAGACCAAGTCAAGGCCGTCCCATACCGGCAAATGTGGCTGCACGGATAAGTCCGGACAGGTGACTCAAGGTCAACCGACTAAATATCTCATCTCCAAATAATATTTCCGTCATAGCTGATCTTCCGATAACCGGTATGCTTAAGCCACTGCTATTACTCATCTTCACGAACTTCCGGATGAACTCCAAAATAATCATAGATAGTGATCTCAACATCATAGTATCAACAAGTGGGTAAACTACTAGTCACTAATAATCCGGTACTCAACATAGTAGTCACCTATCCGAGAATCAACTCAAGCATTGTATAATCCAATTCATCTCACAGATGCTCATACTTGCCGATAAAGTAAATAGTCAAACTATGACATTGCAATGCGATGATGCAGATGAGAGTTGTGGCTTGCCTGGGGGTGAAGAAATCATCGGGAAGGAGTGCGGAAAGGTCGCGGAAGGAGTTGCCGGAAACAGTTCTCTCCCGGAGGGGCTGTTTATGGCAAGGGCAAAATGGTCATTTTCACTGTGTCAACACATTATGAAAATGACTCCATCGGAACGGGCTCGGCGAGACGAAGAAGTGGGCTTTGGAATCACCACGATCGGAGTTGTGAGTGAAAAGATACAATAGTTCTTCTGCCAGGGACCTATCTGCAAATAAAGTATTCACCGACGGGTCCTCAGCTAAAAACAGATCGGGCACTCCAGAGAATACGCCTTCAGTGCAGTGGAAACGCATTCAGTGGAATACGCTTCCACTTATCCAGCTAGACAGGTGCGGAGCCGGGGCTTGGGTCGTTGACGTGTGGGTCCCGCGGGGCATCTCTCTCTCCTTCCTGCCCCTGTCTTCTTCCTCCCGTGCCCGACCGAGACCAGAGAGGAGACGCCGGCGCCGGCACTCGCCTGGACGGCTCCGGCCATCTCCGGCAGTGGGGTGGCCACCGGCGGGACCGCGATGGAGTGCCGCACCCGTCTCGGCTGGACTCGAACGCCGAGGTGGACCAAGGCGGCGACGAGCAGAGGCGACAGAGAAGGGACCAGCCGAGCGTGTGCCGGGGCTCGCCAGTGATAGAGGCCACCTCCGGCCAAAGCGAGAGCAATGGCGGCTTTGGGGAGGAGCGCCGCGCCCATACAGATGCAGAGTGAGAGCCGGGGAGGGCTAGGGCGACGAGGCAAGGACGCCGGCGAGCATGGTGTTCGGCCGGACTTGGGGACGAGGCCAGAGTCGCTCCGGGGACAAGGCGAAGACATGGGGAGGCTCTGCATGATCCAGGTGATCTTCTAGTGGTGGTCGGAGGGAGAGGGGGGGGCTCGGCTCGCTCAAATTTTGGAGGAGGCCGACGGTGGCCGTGGTGGAGACGGTGGCCGAGGAGGAGCACTGGGGCTCGGGTGAGTGGACAGGATGGACTGGGAGGGCGAGGTGGAGCTGCTGGTGTGGATGAGAGGGCTCGGGGGGGCTTATATAGCCGCGGCGAAGCGAGTAGATGAGGATGGCCGCGGTGGCGATCTTAGCCGCGCACTGGCGCTCCGGGGCGACGTGGCTGCCGGTATACGGCGTCGGGGAGCTTCGCGGAGGAGCGGAGAGGACTCTGGTTCGATCGAGAGAGCTCGGGGGTGGCCGTATACGGCGGCGCACGCACGGTAAAGTGGTGGAGTAATGACGACTGTCGTGGCGCGGCGAGGAAGAAAGCGAAGGGGGAAATGACCAGAGAGGGGTGCGTGGACGGCGGGGAAGGTGGCCGGCATGCGGGGACAAGCCACGACGGCCTGAATCAGCCTGCCGACGCGACCAAACATGGCCGGCGCACAGAGCGCGCAGATGGCCTGCTCTCAGCGTAGACACCACGTGCATATGATGCCACGGCCACGTCTTTGGCACGAAAACTTGTCCAGTGTCTAGTCCCTCCAGGCTACAGTATCCAAGAAGTGATGGCTCGATGAAATGCTCTGTAGTTAGATGGGAGTGGTCATCTGAAGTTTTCTGCAACAAACTTGGCTGCGCATTGGATATCAACAGGGAGTTGATTGGGGTCAATGGAGTTGTCTGGAGTGATTAGATGAGGAAGGACTATAATCCTGGGGGTTTTGGAAGGAATTGAACCAATATACATCATAGCTGTTTTGCAACAGCACAATTGGTCCAGAATCAAGATCATGATGGTGCACTCAAATGAAGAAACCACTTGAGCTGAAATTTTTCAAGATAAGGTTATTTGGACATATGAAGATGCTTTAAGAATTTCATACCAGATGGACATGCCAAAATGGTACTTCCTTCACAGCTATCCTCTCTGTCCAGAAACTTGGAATAATTCTAGAGAATTATTGGGAAGATGAATTGAGCCCAAATTTAGTGGATAGGTTTTAGATGATTAGGAGAATGTCCTGGTAAATTTTCAGCAGTTATGGAGCAATATAAAATATAGTTGCTTCACAATGTGAAAATATGACCAGAAACAAAGATTTAATGCTGTGGTCACATAGATGATTGGATAGGGTTGAAACTTGGTGGAGAGTCATGAATTGAGCATAGGAAGATACTTGCAAAGTTTCAACTCCTTTGGATACTCCTAGCTAGCAGTTGCTTCACAAAGATTCCAGTTGCCCAGAAACTTTGGAAATTAGCCAAGGGAGATTTTATATCCAAATAAAGTTGAATTTTGGCATGTGGCAATGATATGGATAGGAAAGAGTGCACAAAAAGTTTGAGAGCAAGCAAGCAAATATAAAGGGTACTTGCTTCACAAACTGCCAGCTGGGGCAGAATCAGAAAAGGAATATTTGGGAAATATTTTTGGGTATGGCAAGGAATATTTTGACATATCTGTATAAGATATGTCCCAAAGGATTTATGGGAATTATTTGAGAATTTTGGGAATGATAGAAATATGAGTTGCTTCACAACTCAGGACAAACAGAGTTATTCCTTTAATAGAAAAAGGAATATTCCCAAGAAAAAGAATATTGGGAGTTGGTCCAAGATGGAAATGACATGGTCTTGGGATGGTGTTGAAGTTGGCAAGCCACTCGGGAATAAAAATGAAGGGTGATCCATCCTGGTTGTAAGACTACTAAGCCACAAAAAGCGAATCCGGACCAAAATCAAAAGAAAAAGAAAATTGGCAAAATCCAGGGTGTTACAAACCTACCCCCCTTAAAGAAATCTCGTCCTCGAGATTTGGTTGCTCAGGGATCAGACATGAATATTTCCACTTGAGGAAACCATTTCCAACTCGGGCTTCCTTTTTACCTTTCTATAATGTTCCCACTGAATTTCATATGTCTGACTGCCTTGCTTCGGGGTGGGTTGCTTCACTGGATCCTTTTTCTGGCAAATCTAACCTCATATGCTACTCTGACTCCAATCCTCTTATGTCTGCTATCCTGTCTAAGGCAATAAGTTATCTTGACCAAACTATGTGCCTTGCTCATAAGTTCGAGGGTGGTTCCTCACGGGCGTGTCGTGACGAACAACCATTCACTGAGTTGTGAATAGTTTCTCTTGGTGGACACGAAATATTTTACTCATTGCATCAGTGGCTTCAAATGGTTGTGTGTCCTCTGGGTTCAAGCAGTAATATGAATCGTACCGTTCTCCTGGCGGTATCTGACTTCTCGCACGGATTGCTGGGTCATCTTGACTATCTTCACTGTATTGGGTATAAAATTATCACCAAATAATTGACTGTCACCTATCGTGACCAGTATAGAGATGTACGGTCTTATTGTGATATTATCCATTGACTTGACTGACAGCAGTATCATGTTCACGGCAGGTTAGTCTTTAACGGATTCCCATCTGTGAGGTCACATGCTTCGAGACTGTTGTTCATCCTTCTGATTACTCAGTCTGTCGGCATCTCTGTATGGATGGTAGGCCGTGTAATGCTTTAACATGGTTGCTAAAGTTGAACTGCTGAGTTAATCTTTCAGCTGACCTGACCAGCTTGGTTGCCCTCTTCTGACAATTCTGTATATACCTGGTTGGCTGGGCGAGTTGTCTCGGTATGGGGTCCTTGCAAACGGAATAGACCCAGTGGGTTTGTACCCATGTGACTGGTACCGAGCCAGGCTGTCCTGAGTATCAGTACCATATTGATCTTGCAACCATTATCATACATGTATGGCCAATCTTGCTTTTTCATTAAAGTTCTCTTTACATGGATCCTTTGCTGAAAGAACTTGGCCTTACGTGTTCTTGATTCTCCGTGTGACCATAGGTATTATCGGGTGCGACATTCCGGCAGGCATATTACTTTATAAGTTGTAGCTGTAGGTAACGATCGTCTGAACCCTTGGATAAAACCGGCAAATAAACCAGTATCCACCAGAACGGTCTTTACAACTCAGATCTGGGACTTTTACTGGAATAACTCAACCCCGACTCAAGACGGCTGAAAAGCAGCTCAGAGCATGAGACGGTGTCGATAAGAAGAAAGTAGCAACTCCCTAAGACGGCCGAAAAACAGCTTAGAGCATAGGGTCATTGCTACGGAGAGAAATTCAACAGCTGCCCGAGACAGCCGAAAAGCAGCTCAGAACACAGGCTAGTTGCTGACAAGAGAAATAAAAATCGGCATCCACCCCGGACGGCCGAAAACAGCTCAGAACAAAGGCGTCGTGCCGTCACCAAAGAAAAATTGGCAAGGGTTCATCCGTGTCCCATACAGCTCACTATTATGTATATACCTTACCGTTTCTGCTGTCGGTTACTTGTTGTATGCAACAGGGTATTCGGCTATCCTTCTTGCTGAACTCTAAGTTCATAGCACATTATGGCTTGCTTCCAAGGCATAGCAGGGTTCAAACTGTACTCATAGCAGACTCAAACCTTGTATATAAATCATACCTTTGGCACGGAATGCACTATGGATCATGTACACAATTTGCCTTCTTGCTGATGTGATCATTGCTGTTGTGAAAGTTGCACTAATGTATACTGGATGCTGATAATTAATCCGGCTAGGATATCATTTATATTCAGGCTCGATATTCCTGATATAGCACAGTCGGCTGAAGGTTTCATATTGCTGAGCTGAGCTTCCAAATGACTGTCTCTTCGCTGACTTTTTAGGTTCAGGGTCGGTGAGCAACTTCCATAAGGGGAAAATAAGGTAACACCAAGGGCCCAAATAAAAGAAACGACTAAAACAAAGCACACAAAACAGCAAGACAACACACACAAGCAATATCACATTCAAAAGCTATTCACGGCAATAATATGCATTCCTAGTTAAGCACACAAATCTCACAAGAACTCCGGTATTACGGCCTAACATGCTGTGGCGATGTGCACGAAAGTGAATCAATGTGTGGAAGGAAGTTGGTGTAAACAAGGCTACACCAAACACGGGCTTAACACGGATGGAACCAGTGGCGAGGACGAACTTGGTGGCCGGGGGTCGGAACACAGAAGTTACGACCACATCATCATCAAGCGTACGGAAGAAAACCGTACACGTCCAAAGAATAGGTGGCAGAATAAGATAGTGGTGGAGAGAAAGGCTTGCAGGCATTGCCCTTTTCTGATAGCAAGGATCAGTAAGGGTTGCCAAAGCGGCTAGTGGAATGGCACGATCCGGGATAGAACTTGCATTGTCTATCACCGAAATGATAGGGTGACTGAAGAGAATATATTGGTGTGGTACCGGTGCATCAATCTTGCTAGTGATCGCCACCACCAAGCACTTTGGCATCACTCCGCTGGGACGAAGATGACACCACACCAAGGAACAAATATGCAAACTCGAGAGCGCAGGTAGTGAATCAAAACCAATGCCACCCACACTCGCCAGATCCATCGTTAGTGACAAGATATCTAGTCTATATGCATGCTATGCACGAACAAATGCAACAAACAAGTGCAGCAAATCGACTAGACTCTATACTACCGGTTACTAACGCTCTCGCGGGCTAGGGCGTCCTACAGCCAGACCTGCTCTGATACCAACTTCTGTGGCACCCCGGCTCAGAGTAAACCGGAACGCCCCGTATTCCAGCCCAAGGACAAGTCTTCTGGAATACGGCACTGTTGGCATAGAACAAATCAGCTCTTTATTACTATGGATATGGTTACAAAGGGTACATGGATTACATCGGCACGGCGACACTACGCCTTCCCGGGGTAGCTCTATGCTAACAGCGAAGTAACTCTCTCGGCAGCGGAACAGCGACGACGGTGATGGACTCCACTCTGTAGGGACTCTGGCTAGAACGCGTATCCTAGATCGCAAGCACAGGATCCTCAGCAAGCAAGCAATCACGGCATGACCTGCAAACTGGCATGACACGCCAGGTGAGTACTTTGAATGTACTCGCAAGCTCACAGCAAACATCAGCATTAAAGCAAGACAACATCATAGCAATCCAAAATTAACAAGCAGAGTTATCCAGCAAGATAACTTCTGAAGTAAATGCAATAAGGTAAGGTATATTTAATTCATACTCCAAATAATCTCAGGATGCAATCCAAACCTGTGCCAAATCCCAATTCCCAAGCATGAGGTCATCCGACCACTCAACTCATAGCCATCCCATGGCTATCATATCATATACCTGATTCCGTCTGCACCACAAGTCAAACATACTCTCTTCCGGGTTGTCTCACAACCCTCAGAATACTCACGATCCATCGAGTACTTCTGATCATACGATGAGTTCTTCCATCATCATCATCATCATCACTACTATGGTTGACCACCTAGTGAGGTCTGGGCGGACTGTCCAATACCGTGGACATGGCTATTCAAATAGATTTTACACTCTGCAGAGGTTGCGCACTTTACCCACACTATGGAGCACTGACCTTGTGATCCCATTCGGGTGGACCAGTGTTGCTCCAACGAAACCTGCCTGACCCGTGACTCTCCCATCGTACCACCGGCAATCACACTCCCCCGGAGTCCTGCCCTGGGTGGCCCCTGTGTCACCTCGTGACACCTGCCAGTGTCGTGGCCAAACTAAACTGTCCCAAACGGGGACCTCAATCCAAATAACTCAACTGGGCTCACAAGGTTATCGCCGCCTACAGGGCCAGGGTAGCGCGCACGCATAACCTTCCCTGTCGGGCGGTACCGGTGAAAGAGCACACGATCAGACCAAGTCAAGGCCGTCCCATACCGGCAAATGTGGCTGCACGGATAAGTTCGGACAGGTGACTCAAGGTCAACCAACTAAATATCTCATCTCCAAATAATATTTCCATCATAGCTGATCTTCCGATAACCGGTATGCTTAAGCCACTGCTATTACTCATCTTCACGAACTTCCGGATGAACTCCAAAATAATCATAGATAGTGATCTCAACATCATAGTATCAACAAGTGGGTAAACTACTAGTCACTAATAATCCGGTACTCAACATAGTAGTCACCTATCCGAGAATCAACTCAAGCATTGTATAATCCAATTCATCTCACAGATGCTCATACTTGCCGATAAAGTAAATAGTCAAACTATGACATTGCAATGCGATGATGCATCTGAGAGTTGTGGCTTGCCTGGGGGTGAAGAAATCATTGGGAAGGAGTGCGGAAAGGTCGCGGAAGGAGTTGCCGGAAACAGTTCTCTCCCGGAGGGGCTGTTTATGGCAAGGGCAAAATGGTCATTTTCACTGCGTCAACACATTATGAAAATGACTCCATCGGAACGGGCTCGGCGAGACGAAGAAGTGGGCTTTGGAATCACCATGATCGGAGTTGTGAGTGAAAAGATACAATAGTTCTTCTGCCAGGGACCTATCTGCAAATAAAGTATTCACCAACGGGTACTCAGCTGAAAAACAGATCGCGCACTCCAGAGAATACGCCTTCAGTGCAGTGGAAATGCATTCGGTGGAATACGCTTCCACTTATCCAGCTGGACAGGTGCGGGGCCGGGGCTTGGGTCGTTGACGTGTGGGTCCCACGGGGCTTCTCTCTCTCCTCCCTGCCCCTGTCTTCTTCCTCCCGCGCCCGACCGAGACCAGAGAGGAGACGCCGGCGCCGGCACTCGCCTGGACGGCTCCGGCCATCTCCGGCAGTGGGGTGGCCACCGGCGGGACCGCGATGGAGTGCCGCACCCGTCCCGGCTGGACTCGAACGCCGAGGAGGACCAAGGCGGCGACGAGCAGAGGCGACAGAGAAGGGACCAGCCGAGCGTGTGCCGGCGCTCGCCGGTGATAGAGGCCACCTCCGGCCAAAGCGAGAGCAACGGCGGCTTTGGGGAGGAGCGCCGCACCCATACAGATGCAGAGTGAGAGCCGGGGAGGGCTAGGGCGACGAGGCCAGGACGCTGGCGAGCATGGTGTTCGGCCGGACTTGGGGACGAGGCCAGAGTCGCTCCGAGGACAAGGCGAAGACATGGGGAGGCTCTGCATGCTCCAGGTGATCTTCTAGTGGTGGTCGGAGGGAGAGGGGGGGCTCGGCTCGCTCAAATTTTGGAGGAGGCCGACGGTGGCCGTGGTGGAGATGGTGGCCGAGGAGGAGCACTGGGGCTCGGGTGAGTGGACAGGATGGACTGGGAGGGAGAGGGGGGTGGAGCTAATGGTGTGGATGAGAGGGCGGGGGGGGGGGCTCTATAGCCGCGGCGAAGCGAGTAGATGAGGATGCTGTGGTGGCGATCTTAGCCGCGCACTGGCGCTCCGGGGCGACGTGGCTGGCGGTATACGGCGTCGGGGAGCTTCGCGGAGGAGCGGAGACGACTCTGGTTCGATCGAGAGAGCTCGTGGGTGGCCGTATACGGCGGCGCACGCGCGGTACAGTGGCGGAGTAATGACGACTGTCGTGGCGCGGCGCGGAAGAAAGCGAAGGGGGAAATGACCAGAGAGGGGTGCGTGGACGGCGGGGAAGGTGGCCGGCATGCGGGGACAAGCCACGACGGCCTGAATCAGCCTGCCGACGCGACCGAACACGGCCGGCGCACAAAGCGCGCAGATGGCCTGCTCTCAGCGTAGTCACCACGTGCATATGATGCCACGGCCACGTCTTTGGCACGAAAACTTGTCCAGTGTCTAGTCCCTCCAGGCTACAGTATCCAGGAAGTGATGGCTCGATGAAATGCTCTGTAGTTAGATGGGAGTGGTCATCTGAAGTTTTCTGCAGCAAACTTGGCTGCGCACTGGTGATCAACAGGGAGTTGATTGGGGTCAATGGAGTTGTCTGGAGTGATTAGATGAGGAAGGACTATAATCCTGGGGGTTTTGGAAGGAATTGAACCAATATACATCATAGCTGCTTTGCAATAGCACAATTGGTCCAGAATCAAGATCATGATGGTGCACTCAAATGAAGAAACCACTTGAGCTGAAATTTTTCAAGATAGGGTTATTTGGACATATGAAGATGCTTTAAGAATTTCATACCAGATGGACATGCCAAAATGGTACTTCCTTCACAGCTATCCTCTCTTTCCAGAAACTTGGAATAATTCTAGAGAATTATTGGGAAGATGAATTGAGCCCAAATTTGGTGGATAGGTGTTAGATGATTAGGAGAATGTCCTGGTAAATTTTCAGTAGTTATGGAGCAATATAAAATATAGTTGTTTCACAATGTGAAAATATGACCAGAAACAAAGATTTAATGCTGTGGTCACATAGATGATTGGATAGGGTTGAAACTTGGTGGAGAGTCATGAATTGAGCATAGGAAGATACTTGCAAAGTTTCAACTCCTTTGGATACTCCTAGCTAGCACTTGCTTCACAAAGATTCCAGTTGCCCAAAAACTTTGGAAATTAGCCAAGGGAGATTTTATATCCAAATAAAGTTGAATTTTGGCATGTGGCAATGATATGGATAGGAAAGAGTGCACAAAAAGTTTGAGAGCAAGCAAGCAAATATAAAGGGTACTTGCTTCACAAACTGCCAGCTGGGGCAGAATCAGAAAAGGAATATTTGGGAAATATTTTTGGGTATGGCAAGGAATATTTTGACATATCTGTATAAGATATGTCCCAAAGGATTTATGGGAATTATTTGAGAATTTTGGGAATGATAGAAATATGAGTTGCTTCACAACTCAGCGCAAACAGAGTTATTCCTTTAATAGAAAAAGGAATATTCCCAAGAAAAAGAATATTGGGAGTTGGTCCAAGATGGAAATGACATGGTCTTGGGATGGTTTTGAAGTTGGCAAGCCACTCGGGAATGAAAATGAAGGGTGATCCATCCTGGTTGCAAGACTACTAAGCCACAAAAAGCGAATCCGGACCAAAATCAAAAGAAAAAGAAAATGGGCAAAATCCAGGGTGTTACAAGCTTCCGCTACACAAATAAAATAGTCAAGCCTCACTCTGACGCTTGGCTCTATATTATTGTACTAGCGTTGTATCACCACCACACCACTGTCATATTCCAGCACTGCCTTGCATTGGCGAGTTTGCAATAATGTTGTTGAGCTCCCAGACTCAACCTTGTGTATTATTATCTTGTACTGGTTATCTGTATCAAGGAAGTCCACTAGTTGTGTTGATCTTGGGGCTGGTGTGACTTAGGGCTTTTCTGGGATTTATTCTCAGAAATGGGCCCGATAGACCTTGGTACCAGAGCCAGGCTGACTGTAGGAAACCCTAGGCGCGATTGCTAGCACTCGAGTCAGTACTAACATTTTTAGCATGCATTTCATGCATTGTAGCAAATTCTCCTTGTTCATCATATTCTCATGATATGACTATTTGGATTTTTGTCTACTGATGTAGATGTCTGGCGGCAGCTACCCATCCCAGATTTTCGCCAACGAGCCTGCGGGATTTTCCCGTCTTCTAACCATCATCGCTAGAGATGCTATGAGATCTCCGAGCCGTCCAGAGTACACCATTTTTCCTAACAGGATCACAGACACTCTGACTATGTACCAGGCTTCGGTATATATTCGGGGAGTACCCTGTCTTTCCGCAACTACCGTTTTATGGGGAGAGTCATGCCCTCAGAGAGGCATGCTATCCAGATGGCCACCCGTGAGGCTATTGTTCGTCTCAGGGACATCCTGCCTGTCATGCAGACCCGTCCCTATCACTACCTTCCATGCCATGTTCCTTATACCAACCATTATGCTTTTTCTTGCACCGCAGGAGAAAGGGATGAGGTGATCGAGCCCCTTGTCCAGTATATCATGGCACTAGAATCGGTCTTCAACGCACTGGTGGACGACCATCTTGCTGCACGGATGGATTTGGCTCGTGCGAGGATCACTCGCAGGAGTGAGTTCCGTTCACCTTCACCACGTGCCCCTCATATTCTGACTCCACCACACTATTCTCCTACTAAGCCCGCGGTTCAACACTCATCCTCGAGTGATGAGGCTAGTCGCTTGGTTGCTCCTGTTCCGACCAGAGCTCCACTGTCGACGCGCATGGTGCCACCTCAGACAGGCATAGCATCGACCTCTACCCGACTGGAAACCATTCCAGAGGAGGAGGAGGTTGAGTCTCGTGGACCACAGCTGGGACTCACCCTCAGTGGAGCTTACAGTGTCTCAGACACCCCGTGAGCACAGATCGAGCGTCAGCACCGCAGTAGTCTTTCTTGATGACGTGGTTGTGAGATATTTATTTTCTGTTTCTTCTTCTTCTTCTTTTTGTAAGATGGCGAGTAACAGACTCGGACCACAGCACGTTGAGAGGACAAAGTAGTACTCTAGTTGAATAAGTGGTCTTGTAGTATATAGTTTCTGCAAGCATCTTGTATATTTAAGTCATGCTTGTATAATTAAGTCCTGCATGTATGATATAACCTATTGTACTTGCATCCTGGGGGGGAGATTTATTTTCAGTCTTTTAAAAAAAAATTGTTGCCTTTATAATTTCTTTTCTCATCGGTGTTACACAAATACCCGAGAAAGAAAATGCATCGCCCCTGGACCCGTTCTATGCCCAATCCGCCAGAGAACAACCATGGACAAATGGGAAATAATTTTACACAAGGACAGACTAGTCAACAGGACAGTCACTCAGCATTTTCACAAGTGTGCCGTCTATACGAACAAAGCCAACAACAGCACCAAGAGATGATGCAACATTTAATCAATATGGGAAATCACCAAGGACAAAATCAGAACAGATCAAAATTATCTGAGCTCGAGAAGACCAATCCTACTGTGTTTTCTCACACCGACAAACCATTGGAGGCAGATGATTGGCTACGTGATATTGAAAGAAAATTGGTTATTGCTCAATGTACGGACCGGGAAAAAGTGCTTTATACCCCATACTATTTTTCTGGTACAGCAGCATCATGGTGGGAAAACTTATGCCACACTCATCCCAACAGAGCCAATAAGACATGGGAACAATTCAAGGAAAACTTTCGGGGAGCACACATTCCTAACAGTATCATGAAATTGAAGAAAAGGGAATTTGAGGATCTCAAGTAGCGAGGCACCACGGTAGCCCAGTATCTGGATCAGTTTACTCAGCTGGGCCGGTACGCCAACAACGAATACATGACAGAAGACAAGAGGATGGAAAAATTTCTCGACAGACTTATCCCATCTTTGAAGTGCCAACTAGTAGTCCACACCTTTCCTGATTTCAAAACACTGGTGGACAAGGCAATTATACTGGAGAACGAGCACCGCAACATGAACGAAATACGCAAGCGTCGTATGAACCAGACATCCCAGGTTTGCAACAACAAGCCCAAGAATGAATTTTAGAAGCCTACAACACCCCGACGAACAATGGTAGCACCACAACAGAACCGCAGTGCTTTCAACAACAGGACCAAAGATACGACATTCTATCCGGGCATCACCTATTATGCCTGCGGAGGAGACGGGCATTATTCCAGGCAATGCCCAAAGCAGGGAAATAATACTACTAAGCCCAACAACAATGGCCGTGGTACAAACACAGCTCCCAAACGCAACAACATCAACCCCAATAACAACCAAAGGAAGGGACAGGTCAACCACGTGACCTTTGAGGAAGCACAAAATGCATCGGATATTGTGTTCGGTACGTTTCCTGTCAACTCAATTAATGCTACAGTCTTATTTGATTCCGGAGCTTCCCATTCATGTATCTCAAAAAGATTCGCTTCGAAGAATCAATTTTCTTTTTCGCCTTTGCAAAATTCCATGGTTATTCAGTCCCGGGGATCGAAGCAAAGCACACAATGGTACTGCAAGGATGTAAATATTGAGATCAAAGGAATGGTATTTTCAGCCAACCTTATTGCACTAGAAGCAGTCGATCTAGATGTTATTTTGGGAATGGATTGGTTAACCAAAAACAAAGGTTTCATAGACTGCTACAACCGCACAGTGACTCTTACAAACTGCCAAGGGGAAACGATAAAATTTGGCACAACGAGGATTTCCGCATCACAAGGAAAATTAAATCAAGTGGATGCGGCAGAATTAAGTAAGGTCCCTGTAGTCTATGAATACCCCAATGTATTTCCAGAGGAGCTACCAGGCATGCCACCTGATCGTGAAATTGAGTTCATTATTGAATTAGCACTTGGAACGGCTCCCATTTATAAGAAGTCGTATCGTATGGCTCCGACCGAATTGGCTGAACTAAAGAAACAAATTAAGGAATTAATGGAAAAAGGATACGTCAGACCCAGCTCATCACCATGGGCATCGCCAGTTTTATTTGCAAAGAAAAAGGATGGTACCTTAAGGTTATGTGTTGATTACAGGGCACTCAATATGGTCACCATCAAAAATAAATACCCATTGCCTAGGATAATGACTTGTTCGAACAGCTGGCAGAAGCCAAGGTATTCTCAAAAATAGATTTGAGGTCAGGCTACCATCAATTAAAAATCCGATCGTCAGATATACCCAAGACTGCCTTTACTACCAGATATGGATTGTACGAATTTACAGTGATGCCTTTCGGCTTAACCAACGCCCCTGCTTACTTTGTGCATCTCATGAACAAGGTTTTCATGAAATATTTGGACAAGTTTGTGGTCGTGTTTATTGATGACATACTTATATATTCCAAGACACCCGAAGAACATGAGCAACACCTATGAATCGTCCTGGAAGAAGTAAGGAAAAATCAACTTTATGCCAAATTCAGCAAATGTGAATTTTGGTTACGAGAAGTTGGCTTTCTGGAACACGTACTGACGCAGGATGGGATAGCAGTGGACCCAAGTAAAGTAAAGGCTGTCCAAGAATGGAAGCAACCCACAAATGTGACAGAGGTCAGGAGTTTTCTTGGTCTGGCTGGCTACTACTGGAGATTTACAGAAGGATTCTCCGCCATAGCTAAACCCATGACCCAATTACTTAAAAAGGATAAGAAGTTTGATTGGACTGAAGCCTGTGAGAAAAGTTTCCAAGAATTGAAAAAGAGGCTAACAACGGCACCCGTTCTGGTCGTGCCCGATGTGCACAAATTTTTTGAGATATACTGTGACGCGTCCAGGAAAGGCCTTGGATGTGTATTGATGCAAGAATGAAAAGTCGTGGCATATGCCTCAAGACAGCTATGACGACACGAGGAGAATTATCCTACTGATGATTTGGAGCTAGCTGCAGTAATACATGCACTCAAGGAATGGCGACATTTTCTTCTCGGTAAGCGATGTGAAATATACACAGATCACAAAAGTCTTAAGTATATTTTCACCCAGCCAGAATTAAACTTGAGACAACGTCGCTGGCTTGAGTTAATAAAGGACTACGACATCGGAATTCATTATCATCTGGGTAAAGCAAATGTTATGGCAGACGCTCTCTGCCGAAATCCCTGCACCAATAATAATAGTGTGCAATTCTCACGGCATGAGTTCAACCAGGAATTTGCCAAACTCAATATGGTCCTAGTCATAGAAGGAACCGTTGCCCAACTGGAAATAAAACCAACATTAGAGGATGAGATCAAAGAAGCCCAAAAAGGACACCCAAGTATTGAGGGGAATAAGAGGAAAATAAAATTGGGCAAGGCATCTAAATTTACCGTAGACGGTCAGGGAATTTTATGGTTCGGGAAAAGATTGTGCGTGCCTAATAAGGAAGATTTAAAGCAACAAATTCTGGCAGAAGCCCATACCACTCCATATTCTATTCATCCAGGACGAACAAAAATGTACAAGGATCTACAAGAAAATTACTGGTGGCACGGGATGAAAAGAGATATAGCCGTATATGTCGCACGTTGTGATTCATGCCAGCGTGTAAAAGCAGAACACCAGAGGCCAGCAGGACTATTGCAGCCCCTCAGAGTGCCTGAATGGAAATGGGACGTAATAGGGATGGATTTTATTGTCAGATTGCCAAGGTCACGACACGGAAATGATGCTATCTGGGTTATAACAGATTATTTAACCAAGGTGGCACATTTCATTCCGGTAAAAACCACGTACTCCACACAGAGGTTTGCAAGATTATACCTCGCCCGGATTGTCTGCCTACACGGAGTACCCAAGACCATAGTCTCTGATAGAGGCACCCAATTTGTCTCTAGATTTTGGGAGCACCTATAGCAAGCCCTAGGGACTCAACTGACGTTCAGCACAGCATACCACCCGCAGACCGGAGGACAAATTGAGCGGGTAAATCAAATATTAGAGGACATGCTGAGAGCATGTGTGCTCACTTACGGAGTTAGCTGGGAAGACAGTTTACCATATGCGGAATTCACATATAACAACAGTTATCAAGCCAATTTGAAAATGTCACCTTTTGAAGCCCTGTACGGACGAAGGTGCTGCACCCCACTCAATTGGTCAGAGACCGGAGACAGTCGAATTTTTGGTCCCGAAGTTCTTAAGGAAGCAGAAACAAAAGTGAAGCTTATTCAGGACAGACTGAAAGCAGCTCAAAGCCATCAAAAGAGTTACTATGATCAAAAGCACCATCAAATCAGTTTTGAGCCCGATGAATATGTGTATCTCAGAGTATCTCCAACTAGAGGACTACAAAGATTTAAGGTCAAAGGAAAATTGGCACCGAGGTTTATTGGACCATTTAGAGTGATCGCAAAAAGAGGCAAGGTTGCTTATCAACTAGAGCTACCGGCAGAATTATCAGATGTTCACGATGTGTTTCACGTGTCACAACTGAGAAGATGTGTTAGTAACCCGGACAAGCAAGTGCAACACCATGACTTGGACCTTCAACCAAACCTCACATATAGGGAGCGTCCTATAAAGATTTTGGAGGAGTCTAAACGGAGGACCCGGCAGAATGTAATAAAATTTTACAAGGTTCAGTGGAGTAATCACACCGAGGAAGAAGCAACATGGGAAAGAGAGGATCACCTAAGGACTAAATATCCGTACCTGTTTGAGGGACAGCTGAAATCTCGGGGATGACATTTTTCTGAAGGGGGTAAGGTATTGTAACACCCCAAAAATATTTTCTGAATATTTGAAATCTTTCCTTTAAAAATAAAATCGTTGAAAATCATATTTTGATCATATCACTTTTCTTCAATTTGAAAACCTTTTCAAATTTTAAATGGGTTTCAAATTTCCTTTAATGATTCTGTTTTGAAAGGTTTAAAATTATTTGGATAATTAATTTGGAGGTTTTCACACAATTTTTCATCCCGAAAAGTTTTGGGAATAATTAAATTTTCAAAGGAAATAACCTTTTCACTACCTTTTAGCCTTTCTAAAATCCATCCCACAATATTTTTTCTTCCACTTCAAATTTATCCCACAAGCCAAGCACATCTTATAGGACAGTATCCAACTTCTTTCCACCTCGCAAAAATATTCTTTCAATATTTTATAAATTCCAAAGTTGGAATTTATATTATCCATCATTCCTATGGTTTACAAAGGAACCACCATTTCTACAAGGATTCCACCTCCACCAAAATTATCTCAACAAATATATGGTACCCACAACCCATTTCTCCAAAAACATGGGGTACCACAGTTCAAAATTTTCAAATTCCACTCAATTCAAATTTGGACCAGATTCAATATTTCTGATCCAAACATATTTTTAAATGCTCCGAAAATTCCCAAACATTGCCAGGCCCTCTCATATGCATCAACACACCTCCACAAAAACTCTTAGAAATTCCAAAACTATCTAGACCCCTCTGTCATTTCATCAAACACCTAGCTTGCCTACTGTTCATCACTGAATAAAATTTAGATGGCTGAACTTCATCAGGCAGTAGAGGGAAACGGTGCCATGCGCTCTTCATCTTCCTTCTCCTGTACGGCGTCGCCATAGCTCATTAAGGCCTCGACCCCTGGCCCACTTCCCAGCCTCCCCTCGCCAGTGAGCTGTCGGCAGGCCGGTGTAACAACCATCAAGCTCATCCATGGTGGGCCGAGCAGAGCCACCTCGACCACCGGCCACCATCACTGCTATCAACGCACTCTCCACCTACCAGCTCCACGCGTCGACCCTCTCTGCGCCATCGCCGCACCGCCCAAGCCTCTGGACCCCTCCTGGCAGTCGCTGGAGTTGGTCCTCACCGCCACACCCGTACGGGACTCGTCCCGTGGATGAGGCCGAAGCGCCCGACCTCGATCTCGCTGGCATCTCTAGAAGGCTCCACCGCCATCATTAACCCCTCACCGTCTCTGCCACCGCCCAAAATCTACCACGGTGCCCAGAGTTACTCCAGCGTCGCCCGCACGCCACTGGTCGCCTCGGCATCCTATAAATAGAGGCTCCCGAGCCCCGTTCTCCTCACCCATCGCCTCTGCCACCTTCCAATCGTCCCCTACGCCTCTTCCCCGACCTCGAGGAGGTCTCCTCCCTCCTCTCCGGTCACCGCTCCGCCGCCTCTCTTCCTGATCGGCTCGATGCCATTACGCCACCACCACCACTCAAATCTTGCCAGTAGCCATATTATCCACCAAATAATCAATCCCGCGCTCCAATTTTATTGCCCGAGCCCTTTCTGGCGAGTCCCAAAACCACCCGAGCCCCCGTCCACCGCCGTCGACCTCGCCGGCGTTCAGGTGCTCTTCGGCGACCACCACCTCCCTCCGACGTGGCATTCCGCCCTGGTCACGTTCCGACCATCGCCACCCTCCAAAACCCCGGCGATCACCGCCGGCGACCGCCGTCACCTCTCTGTCTCGCGCGCGATCGGGTTCAAATTTGAACCTGACGAGTGGGCCCCCACCCCGCGCGGTCTTTTTCTTTTTCCTTGTTTAAAACGAAGGCGTACTCTGCCTTTTACGCCTTCTCCGCTGAGTGGGAGAAGCGTTTTCTGTTTAAACTATGCAGGGACTGCTGTTTTACAGAAAAGCCCCTGGTTTTGAAAGTCTAATAACTTTTAAACTACAACTCTGTTTAAGTTGAAACTTTTTTGAAATTCTTATTTTTACCTCTAGTTTTTTTAGTATTTATTTAAAAATGTTTTGAGACAACTTTTTGTACTGTTACCAAATTTTTAAATTTGAGTCGAATTTGAAATTTTTTTCAGAAAAAGAAGAGGGAAACTTTGTCGAGAATTTCGAAGGGTTTTCACCTGACTATTTTGGACAAGGCAAGCACTATTGAACTTGGGATATGGTGATTGCATTTTTGCATATGCATGTTTGCATCCATTGGTATTGCACCACATATATCACAAGTGCATGCATGTTCGGTCATATCACTTTCTTGCTCATGTCTTGCACTTCACTCAAGGAAAGAATCCTTCTAACATGGTAAAGCTGTGAGTATTCAGGAGAGAGTCTCCTACCTTGGATGTGCCGGTGGGCACGGGCCATTATTTTTGACACGGTGGTGTCATGTGGCTTATGTGGAATATTCCGGTGATGATAATTAACACCTCCTGAGTCGTCCTAGATCGATTCTTGTTCCGTTACACCTAGCTGGATACCGTGCTGCCACGGGTCCTTCCGCAAGGAAGGTGCGGCTGAGTAAGTTGTTAACCCCTGTCTAGGTACACACCATACAGAGGGCCACGATGAGGGTTTCCAGGGCCTTGGACTAAATCCTGTCATCGGGTCAGGGGGCATGGGTGTTTCCGGTTGTAAACGAGAGGGGGGCACCCCTTGGAATCCGCACGTATTAATAGTGATCCCATGCAGGACGTTGGTCTCTCCGTCTTAGAGTTTTTCTTGAACGATGCTTTGGGTGATTCCTGGCATCCGGAAAGTTAATCTGGTGTGTGCTGGTCAGCTGTGTTTTCAACCCAAAGACGGTAATGGGAATTAGTCAGTGTCACGGTACTGACTAAAGAAACCCTTTACTTGTGGGTAAAGAGCACACCCTCTGCAGAGTTTAAACCTATTCGAATAGCAGTTGTCCACGGTCAAGGGCGTTAGCTGGGTGGGTCAAGTGTCGGTCCTGGTGTCGGTCTCCGGAGGAATTAATTTTAATATGTCTGAAATATTTTGCAGGATAATTATTGATACCCTGTTGCTACCATGAATATTTTATGCTTGTTAAATATTATTATGGCAATGCATAATATTGAGGAATAACCCGTTTCTCTTATTTTGTATTTTTCCTGAGTGTCTCAAGGGCTGGCTAGACTACCCTGGGCACTCAATTTTATTTTCAAGGCCTTTCGTGGCGTCTCTCGAGTTAACAGGCGGCTTATCCCGCCACTACTCTTGTAGACACCCAATTGGCATTTCTCTTCAAGTCCGACCGTGGCGTCACTTGCCACCCGACTGGCATTTCTCTTCAAGTCCAACCGTGGCGTCACTTGACACCCGACTGGCATTTCTCTTATTTTTTATGAATGTCACTTGGGCTGGCTAGACTACCCGTGGCATTCACTTGCTTTTATTTTCTGTAAGACTGGTTATGGCTACATGTTTTATTTACTTCTGCATCATTTTATAATTATGTCATGACCAAGATTATAGTCAGCATGAGCATGTTATCATGATCCTACATGAGCATATGCATTCATTATACCTTTTTTTCATAATGTTTGCGAGTACATTCCAACGTACTCACTGGCTTGTCCCTGGCTATTTACTTGGCCAGACTTGGAGGAGGACGAGCTTGTGGAGGAGGATTGCGCTAGTGAGCCTGATGCTTAGAGGAGTTCCAGTCAGTCAACCTGTGAGATAGGAGTCTACCACATGTATCATCCGCTGAGCTTCCGCTACACAAATAAAATAGTCAAACCTCACTCTTACGCTTGGCTCTATGTTATTGTACTAGCGTTGTATCACCACCAGACCACTGTCATATTCCGCCACTGCCTTGCATTTGCGAGTTTGTAATAATGTTGTTGAGCTCCCAGACTCAACCTTGTGTATTATTATCTTGTACTGGTTATCTGTATCAAGGAAGTCCACCAGATGTGTTGATCTTGGGGCTGGTGTGACTTAGGGATTTTCTGGGATTTATTCTTATAAATGGGCCAGACAGCTGGCGTTGATGGTACTTTCACCATCAGCGCCACCCTCGATGACAAATAGGAAAGCGCGCTCGTTGCCTTCCTGCGGGCGAATATCGATGTGTTTGCCTGGCAACCATCTGATATCCCCGGTGTTCCCAGGGAGGTAATCGAGCACCACCTTGCTGTCTGCCCACATGCCCGACCTGTCAAGCAGAATGTCCGAAAGCAGGCCTTGGAGAGGCAGCAGTCCATTACAGAGGAGATCAAGAAACTTGAGTCAGCTGGTTTGGTCAGAGGAGTGCTGCATCCGACGTGGTTAGCAAATCCAGTGGTTGTCCGGAAGGCCAATGGGAAATGGAGACTTTGCATAGACTTCACAGATCTCAACAAAGCTTGCCCGAAAGACCCATTTCCCTTGTCGCGCATCGACCAGATCGTGGACTCCACTTCAGGCTACGATTTGCTCTCCTTTTTGGATGCATATTCTAGGTATCATCAAATCTTCATGTCCAAGGAAGACGAAGAGAAGACCTTGTTCATCACCCCGTGTGGTACATACTGTTTTATCCACATGCCTTTCAGATTAAAGAGTGCCGGGTCTACTTTCGCAAGGGCAGTCCAGATTGGTTTTGGGCCACAGCTGCATAGAAACATTGAGGATTATATGAATGATATTGTGGTCAAAACCAAGGACAGATCAACCCTTATCCAGGATTTGGAGGAGACATTTGCCAATTTGCGCAAGATCAACTTGAAGCTCAACCCGGAGAAGTGTGTATTTGGTGTTCCCTCCGGCAAGCTGCTCGGGTACTTTGTATCCCATCGGGGGATCGAAGCCAACCCCGATAAGATCCAAGCCATCGAATAGATCCAAGCACCAAAGACGGTCAAAGACGTAAGGCGTCTGACAGGGTGTGTTGCCGCGCTAAGCAGATTCATTTCCAAGTCTGTCAAGCGCGCCTTGCCGTTCTTCAAAATCTTGAAGAAGGCAGGGCCCATGAAGTGGACTCCAGAAGCAGATGCGGCTTTGCAAGAGTTGAAGGCCTACCTATCTTCTGTGCCCACCTTGGTTGCTCCCAAACCGCAAGAGCCATTGCTGTTATACTTGGCGGCAACCAATCAAGTGGTTAGTGCAACCTTGGTGGCGCAGCGGGAAGTGGATGAAACAGAGAGTGAGCAAAGACTGGCAGAGTCAGATAGGGATCAGGACAGAGATAAGCACGGCAGCGAAGACAACCCCAAGGACACGGCAAGGAAGAAAGTGGTGCAGCGCCCAGTGTACTTCATCAGTTCCCTGCTACAGGGGGCTAGATCGAGGTACTTTGGCGTGCAAAAGTTGATCTTTGGCCTCATCATGGCCCCAAGGAAACTGCGCCATTACTTCCAAGCCCATGAGTCACGGTTGTCACTCACTTCCCATTGCAAAGGATACTCCAGAACCCTGAGGCTACTGGCAGAATAGTGGAGTGGGCTTTGGAGTTATCCAGTTTTGGTTTGAAGTTTGAGAGCACATCAACAATCCAGAGCAGGGCATTGGTAGAGTTTATTGCAGAATGGACGCCAACCCCTGATGAGGAAGTGCTAGAAACAGTTATCCTCGGCAAGGAGGCGCCCCAAGAATGGATCATGTATTTTGATGGTGCTTTTTCCCTACAAGGTGCAGGGGCTGGTGTGCTTCTCGTCGCTCCCTCCGGGGAACACTTGAAGTACGTCGTCCAGATGCATTTTTCCCGGGAAGAGGCAACCAACAATACAGCAGAGTATGAAGGGCGCCTTGCTGGGCTCAGGATTGCCGCAAAATTGGGAATCAAGAAGCTGATCATTCGAGGAGACTCACAGCTTGTGGTGAGACAAGTCAACAAGGATTACCAAAGTCCATTGATGGAGGCATACGTTGAGGAAATGAGAAGATTAAAGGAGCGCTTTGACGGGTTGCAAACAAAGCACATACCTCGTGCGGAAAGCAACATAGCTGATCACCTGTCAAAGTGTGCTGCCCAAAAGCTTCATGTGGAACCAGGAACTTTTGTTCTCCATCTTACTCAGCCCTCTGTATCCCTAGCAACAATGGCCCGGAAAAGGAGAAAGCTGGACTCTGGTAAGCCTCTCCCGGTAGAGCCATCCGCTCCTGGCAGGGACCCTGCCGGAAACAACTCCTCAAAACCTGCCGGACCGCACTCGCCAGCCGGACCCATGGTCCCTGCGAATGAGGAATGTGCCCCCTCAGTTGAGGAGGTGCCGCTAGTCCTTGTTGCTGAGCCCCAGGCTCCAACTTGGGCAAGGCACATAGTCCACTTTCTCCAAACCGGAGAACCCCCAATGACCAAGATGAGGCTGAAAGAGTAGCCCGGAGGGCCAGTATGTACCAGTTTGTCGTTAACACTCTGTACAGAAGGAGGCCCAACGGTGTGAAATTGAAGTGCATCTGCCGGGAAGAAGGGAATGAACTGCTGGCTGAGATACACAAAGGCATGTGCGGCTCCCACATTGGATCAAGGGCGCTGGGTGGGAAAGCATTCCAGCAAGGATTCTATTGGCCCACAGCCCTCCAAGATGCGGTTGAGCTAGTCACCAAATGTGAAGCCTGTCAGTCCCATTCCAAGAAAATCCACCTGCCTGCCCAAGCTCTTCAGACAATCCCTTTATCATGGCCATTTTCGGTCTGGGGGCTCGATATCCTTGGCCCTTTCCCCCGAGAAATCAGGGGCTTTGAATTCTTGTTCGTTGCTATCGACAAGTTTACAAAGTGGCCGACAGTTGCTGCCATGAGAAAGGTGACTGCTCAATCAGCTATCAAGTTCTTGAAAGATTTGGTGTGTCATTTTGGAATCCCGGCAAGGATCATTACCGACAACGGGACCCAATTCATGAGTCGTACCTTCATGCAATATGTTCATGCCCTCGGAAGCAAGATCTTGTTTGCTTCTGTCATGCATCCCAGAAGCAATGGGCAAGCTGAGAGGGCAAATGTTGAAGTGCTGTGGGGACTCAAAACAAGAACCTTTGATACGCTACAGAAGCACGGCAAGTGGTGGATCGATGAGCTGCCGGTAGTTCTATGGTCCCTCAGAATGACACCAAATCGAGCTACCGGGCGAACTCCTTTTTCCCTGGTCTATGGGGGGGAAGTAGTTATCCCCACGGAACTCATTTATGGGTCGCCTCGAGAGCTTGCCTACGACGAAGTAGCATAAGATCAACACCGGCGTGACGATGCTGTGCTACTCAAGGAGAACCGTCTCCGGGCTGCTACGAGTGCTGCTCGCTATCAGCAAGCCCTGCGTCGCTATCATAGCCGCAGGGTTCATGCCCGGTGTTTTGAGGAAGGCGACCTTGTCCTTAGGCACGTTCAGTCCGCCAAGGGTACAAACAAGTTGACGCCGAAGTGGGAAGGCCCTTACCAGGTAGTACGAGTCACCAGACCTGGCGCAGTCCGTCGGGAGACCGAAGATGGCATTCAATTGCAAAACTCATGGAATATTGAGCATCTCCGCAAGTTCTACCCATAAGGCGTGGCTATCGGGCCCTGCCCGGCAGCCACCCTTTTGTACAGGCCTTGCTTCAGTTGCATGTAACCCCTTGTACAAAGCCAGGCAATGACCCTGAGCACCAGAGAAATAAACGAAGCGTTGCGGGGCCCCCGACCAAGTTGCATGCATGCATAAGCATTCCAAGAGCATTTGCCTAAGCATTTCATGAGCATTTGCATGTGAATATAGATAGGATCGCATCCTGCATCATTCTCATCTGCATAAAGCTGCAGGTTCCTGCCAAGAACTCGGTTTCTACAAGAAGATGAGGAGATGAACCAACACTGCGATCCCTGGCGAACCAAACAGATAAGTTCTACCTCTTCTACCTCTTGTCCATAAGTGTTCTGTAAGCTAAAACTTGTGCATAAGAAAACCCCGCCACTCTTCGAAACTTAGGTGCTCCCATCCCTGGCTCGAACGTTGCTTCGGCCTGGATGATCGTAGTGGCCTTTGATGAAAAGAAGTTGGCGGGGGGCTGGTCCCTCTATTTCTTGCCGGTAGGCTTAGTTCCCCGGCAACGAAGAAAGGGTACCGGCAGGATAGCCTACCGGGGAAAACTCGTTTATTTAAAATAAAGAGGCATTTCACCTCTACGTGGACATATACATGCACGAGTTCCTGGCAAGGTTCATCTTTTTCATTAATATGCTGGTCATACAAGTACAAACCTTACAGAACACAGATATGGACTCGAGAGATTACATTATTCGAACTAAAATTTGGCAAGTACCGGCAAGTTTAAGATTGAAAAAAGATAAGTGCCCTGTAATCTCCTCTTTTCATTTTCCCTCCACCAGGCACTGTGGTGGAAGTAGGAAAAGACAAGGAAGGACACCCAAGCAGGAGCCCATCCCGGTCCCATCACAACCCACCTGGCGTAGCCTGACAAGAACGGGAGCGGCGAGGCTGCGAAGAAGGAGCACGGGAGTAGGGCGGCGTTCCCTGGTCACCACCTCCAGGACCAGCAAGAAGCCCCGGCTTGGGCCCCGGTGGAGTCATCCACCAAAGCTCAGCCGGAAGACTGCTGGAGGGGAGGCGAAGACACCAAGGGAACATCCCTCCCTGGCTGTCACCCAAGGAAGCTGGTGATGATTGTGCCGAGGAGGGAGGGGAAGAGCGGAAAGATGAGGCGGCAGGTCCTCGGTCGGAGGCGAAGGCATCCACGCCATCGTACTTCGACCTGACCTCCCACCACCCACCATCGCCTTCGGAGAGCGCCAGGACTCCAGCCCAACGCCTTCCCTGGAGAGACGGTGAGCGACCAAGACGGCCAGGGGGCTCGGGACACGCCCTCCCCGCCTTGGCAGGCAGGAAGGCGCGCCTCTCGTCGACATCATCCCCATGGCTCCCGGATGGGGCAGTGCTGGGTTTACCGATGATTCCCAGCCCTGCCTCCCAGGCACGCCCCAGAGACGCCAAGGACCTGATCGCCAAGACCACGAGCGGCAGTGAACCGAGGCTGGACATCGCACTACCCAATGGGCAGACGACCGTGGCAATAGGAGCAAGCATTCCCTCACAACGGGAGAGCTTGGTATCTCCCGCACTATGAGCAGCCCATCCACGAGGCTTTCTCCGAGCATGGACCAGGTTCACTCCCCAAACGCCAACACTCAACAACTCTAGGCGCAAGCTGGAGCTCAGAGCTTGGCGCCGGGCCCTTCTCTTCAACATGACCAACGAAAGGTAGAAACAGGGGAAGAAAGGATCCAGAGATGGATGGCTCGGCTCTCCCTCTACCCCTCCTTTTATAGGCGGATCAAGAAAGGGAGCCGCTCCCTCGACAAGCAATCGCCGCCCCTCTCCACCAATTCAAGAAGACCAGGCCCTCGCCTTGATGCTCTCCCACACCACGCGCCTCTGTTACCTACCCCGCACGATGCATGCCGCATACGTGGCTAAGGATAAGGGCGAGGTGGGAAGAGTGAACTAGCAGTTTCTCCCCCGTGCGTTAAAGTCATTCACGGGCCATTGCAAAGATGGTCCCACCACGATTGGCTTTACACGACGCACGGGAAAACCGGAAACTGGCCCAGAGTCGAGATTAATGAAGAAGCAAAGAAGACTCCAAGAGATCAGCCTCTTAAGTGCCCTTGCCTATGCACTTATTAGGACCTACCCCGACGACGCCCGGCAGCGCGATCAGGGCAGCCCCGGGGGCTTCTGTCAATGCAACAAACCCTGGGTCTGTTGCCCTGACTATGCACATGCACGAGAACAAGATTACAACACCAAGGCCATGTCAAGATACAAGAGACCAAGATCTTCGAAGAACCAACATGCTGATTAAGAAGGCCAATACCAAGACAAAGAAGCGAGACACCACCAGGAGAAAAGCCTCCCTTGCCGGGCAGGCGGACCTGGCAAGGACAAGGGCTCCCCCGGAAGAAAGCATTCAAGACGTCCAGGCAGGGCTTGCCGGGACTTACGAGGGCAAAGACACCTCACCAAGCCATCTCACCACGACCCACGTCGTTGATCAATGTGGTGTCAAGCCGCAAAGTAACTAAATGGCAGCCATTCGCCACATGGCGGCCTCTTTCTACAGGAAATACCTACAGATGACACCCGTCCTGCGATGTGCCAAGCTAGGAGGCATGGAGCTAGCAAGACAAGCCCGGCAAGGCTTGCCGGGCGAGCAACGATGTGACGTTGAGTGGTGCATTTAATGCACTTTGTCAGCCTGCAGAATTAGGTATGATAGCACTATTTGCTATCTTATCAGTGCATAATGATTGTTTTGGCACTGTGGTGACCCCTTAACCTATAAAAGGAGGCCCATGGCAACCGTAGCAAGGGTTGGAAAGTTGAACACCCCCACGCTCATACGCGCGTAGTCACTGCCTCCCCAGGGCGAGCCTGCCGGGCAAGTGTACTACGCTCCACCACCACTTTTCCACCATCAATCCACCAAAGCAGGAGTAGGGTTTTACGCCTCGCGGCGGCCCGAACCTGGGTAAAATTGTCTGTGTGATCTCTGCCGTGCTGCCCCACGTTCTTCTGCTCTTTATGCAACACGACATCCCCCCTACCGAACCAGCAAGGGGCCCCTTGGCCCCATAGGTGGCCGTGGTTTCCTGCGACACATAACACATACATGGATAAAAGGGATTACATAATTTGAACTAAAGTTTGGCAATTGCCTACATATTTTAGGTTGAAAAAAAGATAAATGCTCATGATGCCTTTTTACTCTGTCCTCCCCTTCTTCGAAACTACAGGGGGAGACGAAGAAGATGGAGGGAAGGCCTGGCTGGATTCGGCACCTCCCCAGGATCAGGATGATGCCATTGCCGGGCTGGGAGGAAGAAACCGGAGGGCAGGTGTGGACGGTGACGCTGCCGAAAGCCCACCCTGTGGTGATGGTGCTGCTGACAAGCACGCTTTGTTTGAGCGGTCGCCCCCGCTCTTGACGTGTCGTGGGTTGCCGCCACCTTCCTTACCACTACCGCTCGAAGCTCCCGCCACGCCAACCAGGGCGAACACCAGGCGCTCCGGGTAGCTCCACAGAGAGCATGGTCGTCTCCAATGACCTGAAGATGAGGGGCCGCCGCCCTTTAAAGAAGCACACATGGGGACAAGGAGCTCGCCCATATGCCAGACAGGCAGTACCCTGAGCGGAGGAATCAGCCATTACCAATACCGAACCACCTTTGCGGCCTCCCTCCAGCGTCACAGGAAAAGGAGTAATACGCCACAATCGACTACCACGCCTCATGTCCATTATGGGCCTCGGCGTGGTGTCGCTTGCGTCGCCCCTCACTAAGATTGGAGCTACAGGCGGCCCGGCGACGAGTGCACCAAAATCGCTACCTTCGGTGCTACCACCGCGCCGCCCGCACACCCCCTGAGGCCTGCGCGAAGACAGGAAGAGGATCCTGCCCCAGCACTCGACACCATCGACCCCAAGATAGGGCCCAGGGCTTGGCCCCAAGCTCTCCTCTTCGGCATACCCCAGGAGGAAGCAGAGAATGAAGGAGGAAAGGTGAGTGGATGAATAATCCCACTCCTCCCCGTCCCTCCTTTTATAGACAGGCCGGGGGGAGCCGCTCCCTCAGCGGGTGACCGCCGTCCTCCTCCACCAATCCATGAAGACTAGGCCCCTGCCTTAACGCTCTCCCGCACCACGCGCCTCCATTACCTACCCCACTCAATGCATGCAGCATACGTGGCTGGGGATAAGGGCGTGGTGGGAAGAGTGAATTGGCAGTTACTCGCCCGTGCGTTAAAGTCAATCATGGGCCATTACAAGAATGGCCCCACCACAATTGGTGTTACACGATGGGCGGAAGAACCGGAAACTGACCTGGGCTCAGATTAATGAAGAAGCAAAGAAGATCTCGAAGGACAAGCAGCTATTTCCTCCTCGCCTGTGCACAAGTTAGGGCCTACCCCGACGATGCCCGGCAGCGCGTTCGGGCCAGGCCCGGGGGCTTTTGTCGGTGCAACAAACCCTGGGTCTGTTGCCCAGACCATGCACAGCCCCGAGATCAAGATTGCAACATCCAGGACCAGACCAAGCACGAGAGATCTGCTCTTTGGTAAGCCAGGGTGCAGACCAAGGAAACCAAGTCAAGCCAAGGAGCAAGACACCACTAAGGGAAAACCTCCCTTGCCGGGAGGGAGATCCTGGCGAGGTCAAGGTTGCCCCGGAAGCAAGCTTCAAGACCGCCCCGGTAGGCGTGCCGGGTCCTACGAAAGGAAAACACCCCGCCAAGGCTTCACCGCCCCACCTCACAGCGACGCAAGTCATCGATCGGTGCGGTGTCAAGCCCCGAAGTGACTAAGTGGCTGCCTTTTGCCACATGGCAGCCATTTCCTACAGGAATCGCCTCCAAATGACACCCGTCCAGCAACATGTCATGCAGACAGGAGGGAAGGTGGCCAAACAGCCCGGCAAGGCGTGCCGAGCAGGCCATGATGTGATGCTAAGCAGTGCATTTAATGCGTTCTGCTCTGTCTACAGAGTAGATATGATAGCATTGTTTGATATCTATTCAGTGCACAATGACTAATTTGCCACTGTGGTAGCCCTTTGATCTATAAAAGGAGGCCCATGGCAACCATAGAAAGGATTCGGACCCTTGTACACTCGTACGCGCGTAGCTGGTCTCGCCCCGAGGCAACCCTGCCGGGCAAGAGCGCTGCGTTTCCACCACCATCAATCCACCAAAGCAGGAGCAGGGTTTTATGCCTTGCAGCGGCCTGAACCTGGGTAAAACTGCCCATGTGATCTCTGCCGTGCTGTGCTACGCTCCTTCGCTCTTTGTGCAACGTACTCAGTCCCCCTGCCGAACCAAAAGGAGCTCATGGCCCCATAGGTGGCCGTGGTTTCCCATGACATCTGCGTACCCAAGATTGTTGAGATCCACTTTTGTCATTCCGTACCGCGGGTCTTCCTTTACCCTGCCTCCTATCAGATTGACCCATTTGCACCGAAGCAAAGGGACCTTCAAACCATGTACATAGTCAAGTTCCCATATCTCCTCTATGTAACCATAATATGTGTCCTTTAGCCTATTAGTGTTTGCTGCATCGAAGCGGACACCACTGTTTTGGTTGGTGCTCTTTTTATCTTGGGCGATCATGTAAAATTTATTCCCATTTATCTCGTACCCTTTGAAAGTCAATATAGTCGAAGATGGTAACTTGGCCAGCAAGTACATCTCATCTTCAACAGTGTCGTCATGCATGAGACGTGTTTGCAACCAACCGCCGAAAGTCCCCGTTTGTTCATGTGTAATCCAGTCGACAGACTGCTACGGGTGTTTGGAGCGTAGAATATTCTTGTGTTCCTCGATATACGGAGCCACCAAGGCGGAATTTTGTAGAACTGTGTAGTGTGCTTGCGCCCAAGAATACCCATCCATACATATTACTTGGTCCTTTCCTAGCGTGCCTTTTCCACCCAGTCTGCCCTCATGCCATGATTCAGGAACACCAATCGACCTAAGGTCAGGAATAAAGTCAACACAAAACTCAATGACCTCCTCTGTTTCCTGGCCCTTGGAGATGCTTCCTTCTGGACTAGCACTGTTATGAACATATTTCTTTAAGACTCCCATGAACCTCTCAAAGGGGAACATATTGTGTAGAAATACAGGACCCAGAATGGCAATCTCATCGACTAGATGAACTAGGACATGCGTCATGATATTGAAGAAGGATGGTGGGAACACCAACTCGAAACTGATAAGACATTGCACCAAATCATTCTGTAACCTTGGTAGGATTTCTGGACCAATTACCTTCTGAGAGATTGCATTGAGGAATGCACATAGCTTCACAATGGCTAATCGAACGTTTTCCAGTAGAAGCCCCCTCAATGCAACAGGAAGCAGTTGCGTCATAATCACGTGGTAGTCATGAGACTTTAGGTTCTGGAACTTTTCTTTGCCATATTTATTATTCCCTTTATATTCGACGAGAAGCCAGATGGGACCTTCATACTGAGCAGGCATTCAAAGAAGATTTCCTTCTCTTCTTTGGTAAGAGCATAGCTGGCATGACCCTAATACTGCTTTGGATGCATGCCGTCTTTTTTGTGCATACGTTGCTGGTCCTCCCATGCCTCCGGTGTATCTTTTGTCTTCCCATACACGCGCAAGAAGCCTAGCAGGTTCACACAAAGATTCTTCGTCATGTGCATCACGTCAATTGTAGAGCGGACCTCTAGTTCTTTCCAATAGGGTAGGTCCAAAAATATAGATTTCTTCTTCCACATGGTTGCGTGTCCGTCAGTGTCATTCGGAATAGATTGTCCTCCAGGACCCTTTCCAAAGATTACTTTTAAATCCTTGACCATATCAAGTATATCACGACCAGTACGGTGGCGAGGGTTCTTCTAGTGATCTGCCTCACCTTTGGAATGCTTGCCTTTCTTTCTTAAGAGATGCTTGATCGGAAGAAATCGACGATGTCCCAGGTACACATTCTTCTTACATTTATCCAAATATATACTGTCGGTATCATCTAAACAGTGCATGCATGCATGGTATCCCTTGTTTGTCTATCCTAAAAGGTTACTAAGAGCAGGCCAATCATTGATGGTCACAAACAGCAATGCTCGCAGGTCAAATTCCTGTTGCTTGTGCTCATTCCACACACGTACACCTTTTTTGTCCCACAGCTGTAAAAGTTCTTCAACTAATGGCCTTAGGTACACATCAATGTCGTTGCCGGGTTGCTCTTGGGGCCTTGGATGAGCATTGGCATCATAATGAACTTTTGCTTCATGCACAACCAAGGAGGAAGGTTATAGATACATAGAGTCATAGGGCAGGTGCTATGATTGCTGCTCTTCTCCCCAAAAGGATTAATGCCATCTGCAATTAAACCAAACCATACGTTCCTTGCATCATCTGCAAAGTCCTCCCACTTTCTCTCGATTTTTCTCCACTGCGAACCGTTAGCGGGTACTCTCAACTTCCCATCTTTCTTACGGTCTTCTTTGTGCCATCGCATCAACATGGCATGCTCTTTGTTTTGGAACAAACATTTCAACCGTGGTATTATAGGAGCATACCATATCACCTTGGCAGGAATCCTCTTCCTGGGGCGCTCGCCCTCAACATCATCAGGGTCATCGCGGCTGACCTTATAGCGCAATGCACCGCATACCGGGCATGCATTCAAATCCTCGTACTCACCATGGTAGAGGATGCAGTAATTAGGGCATGCAGGTATCTTCTGCACCTCTAATCCTAGAGGCCAGACAACCTTCTTTGCTTCGTACGTACTGTCGGGCAATTCGTTGTCCTTTGGAAGCATATCTATAACATTATCAGCAAGTTTTCAAATCCCTTGTCAGATACACCATTCTCTGCCTTCCATTGCAGCAATTCTAGTGTGGTACCCAGCTTTTTCTTGTCATCTTCACAATTTGGATACAACAATTTCTTGTGATCCTCTAACATGCACTGCAACTTTAGCTTCTCCTTTTCACTTGCGCAGTTTCTCTTCGCATCGGCAATGGCCTGATCAAGATCATCAGTGGCCTCATCTGATGCCTCTTCTTTAGCTTCTTCCCCCAATGTTGTACCATCGTATTCAGGGAACCCATGGCCAGGATAGCTGTCATCATCCTCTTCTTCTTCATTCTCTTCCATTAGGACCCCTCTTTCTCCGTGTTTGGTCCAACAGTTATAGACGGACATGAAACCGGACATAAATAGGTGGACGTGAATGGTTCTTGAGTTAGAGTAATTGTGATCATTCTTACAGACAGCACATGGACAACACATAAAACCATCCCCCGCTTGTTTGCCTCAGCCACAACCAGAAAAGTACGCACACCATTAATGAACTGGGGAGAGCATCGGTCATCGTACATCCATTGCCGGCTCATCTTCATTACACAACACCAAAAATACCAAATTAATACAAGTTCATACTAAAGTTCATACACACTTATTCTCATAAAATAACATACAAACTCTCTAGCTAAAGCATTTAAATGCAATAACAAATGCGATCAAGATCACAACCAAGGTAACAATTGATCCAACAGCATAGTGATACCAAGCCTCTTTATTAACGACATATTTTCTAATCTTTCTAATCTTCAGGTGCATTGCATCCATCTTGATCTTGTGATCATCGACGACCTCGGCAACAAAAAAGTCCAGTTTCATCTTCTCTTCTTCAATTCTTTTCAATTTTTCTTTCAAATAATTTTTTTATTTTTCAACTAAATTTAACTTCTCGACAAGAGGGTCGGTTGCAATTTCCGGTTCACATACCTCCTAGATAAAAATATCTATGTCAACTTTATGGGCATAATTGAAATCAACACGAAATGCAACAAGTAGTTATAAAAGAGAATATACCACATCCGAATCATACACCGGATGAGGGCCGACGGGGACGGATATCAAAATCATGCCACTATGTGTAACAAACAACCATACAGGTAAGAAAATTATACAAGTAACTATCTAAATCACACAAACATGATTTTTTTATAAAAAGGATAAGAACAAGAGGCTCACCAAGGTGGTGCCGGTGCCGGGATGATGCGGGCGATTGACAGTGGTTAGGATGGGGACGGGAAGGCACTAAGTAAACCACACCTACATATGCAAACTAAGAAGTTAATTTGAGCTCAAATTGCATATAAATCAAATAAACTCCCACATATAATTACTCCCAAACTAAAACCCACAAATCACTATACTTATATAGCATTGCAAGAGCTAATCTAGCAACGAGAGATGAAAGGACAAAGTTGCTAACCTTTGTGAACACTTGGATGGATGGGGTGCCTTCAAATCTTGACAAATTTTGGCAAAAATGGAGGTGAGCTCGAGCAAGAGGGGAAGAACAGAGAGGAGAGGAAAGGGGAAAAACAGAGAGCTTTGCCTCGAGCTGAACGAAGCACTATATATAGTGATATCTTTAGTCCCAGTTGGTTATACAAACCGGGACTAAAGGTGTACCTCTAGTCCCAGTATGTGACACGAACCGGGACTAAATGGGCTCATGGGGGCCCAAGCCTGATACCAGCCTGCCACCACCCCTTTAGTCCCGGTTTGTATAACACAAACAGGGACTAATGATGCCCCTGCCCTAGCCATTGGAACCGGGACTAATGGTCGCATTAGTCCCGGGCCGTAGTCAAACCTGGACTAATGAGGTGAACGTAAGGTCGTTTTTCTACTAGTGAAGACCAAATCCAACAGAGCAAATCTATCGAAACTCTCGATGTTATTCTCCCCCCTTTTGTCAACTGGTGTAAAAAAGGTGACGAAAACACTAGTGCTAAGAGGTGAATATGATTCACTCTGAGGCATCACCTAAGGAACTGCCCGAAGAAGTTTCTAATTCAGAGGTGTCTGGAACATCTTTGTCTTCAGCAGCAGCAGCTGGTCCTTCAAGACTGGCTTCGGTCTCAGAAGAGGAAGGCACATTTGGATCAGCCTCGCGAGTCTTGCGAGATAGAGGGTTTTCTTCAGCAGGTTTTTCAGTAGGCGATGTGGCTTCTAATTCGTCGAGTGATTTGCGCAGCTGAATTCGAAGTAAATTCGTTGTTGGTTCACGAGCTGGCAAAGGTGGAGTAGTGCGGTCCTGAAAATCTTCATCAATAAATCCTTGATCAATATACTGATAGAGTTATTGGAGATGAGAGTTGCTGAGTTGCTTCTTGGAGAAAAATTTCCGAAGCAATTTACATAAATGCTTTTTGTTTTCTGATGTGATCATACGCACAACTTTTGTTCGGTTGTGAATAGCATTAAGTTCGATAGCTAAGTGCTCTTTCTCTTGACAATCTTTGGCCATATGTTTCATCAGTAGCTGTTGAGTGCGCATGCTCACTTCAAGATGTGAAGGAGGTTGAGTGATCGGCAGACGATCACGTTTGGGTAGCTTAGGTCCATTGAAGGTGTTATGATAGTCAGAGGTGCTTGACACTTGAGCTTTTCCTAAAGAGAAATCTTCTATAACTTTCAGCATATCGCGCATAGGATGAATGAAGCTTTTGTGACTGACTTTGGCAAGATATTCGGTCTTCATTGCATAGTCAACCACCTTCTGAATCCAGGGCGCAAATACTTTGATAGTTTTTGGACACTGAGTAGAATCCATCAGTATGCGCAGAAACATGTCTTCAACATCGAATATGAACCCTTGAGAGATGGCATGGATGGTGTTCTGAAGAACATCAGAATTAGCATTATCAGTATTCATCCCAGCCAGCGGACAGAGGGTGTATGTGAGGATGTGATATAATGTCTGATTATCGAAAGTTAAGTGCTCTGGCAGAGGAGGACCATTGTAGTCACGAATCTTATCTTCATCCATTGTGCATCGGAAATCTTCATCAGAGATGGCATCAATGTTATGAACCTGAATCTCAGTATTGCCATGATCAAACCGAGGGAAATGAAAGTGTGATACAAAGTCCATGGCAGAGCATTTGATTCGTTTTCCTTCAGTCATTAATTCCATAATCCACTTTGTGCTATCTGACTCATCTCTGGAGATATATAGTGTTGTATAAAATTGAAGAATAATCTCCCTGTTCCATGGATGCTGATAGCCCAAGACATGCGTGAGACCAAAGTCTTCGATATCTTGTAGAATTTGATTGAAACATCCGATGTTCTTCACAGCAGCAAAGTCTGGAAACTCATGAGGTAAAATCTTCAGGATGTCATAAAGAATACATGAATAGTATATTGCCTGTTCCTGAGTCCAGAACTGAGGAGATTCAGACGTACTGGGCTTGCTGTAAGGACTCTGTTGAAAGAAAATTGGATGAGTATTTCTGTTGAACAGTGGCCCTTTGACGACAATGCCAATGGAAAACAATGGTAGTCTCTCGCGAGGATAAGGGTACTTGTATTCATCTTCAACAGAAATTACTTCATTGCCATAGATGACGGAATCTGAATGATGAGCTGACGCAAATTTTGCTATAGAAGGATCAACATCTGAGTTTCTTCATGCAGTGTCGAGTGAGATCCTCAAAGGAGATGGATTTGACACTTGTTCAGGAGCTGAGTCAGGCACCGTATCTTTCTTAGCAACTGGGGGCTGTGAGGATTTGCTTCAGAAGTCATTGGAGGAGCAGAGGGATGGACCGAATCATTTGGTGCATCCTGGACCAGAGACGCTTAACTTTTAGACTGAGGAGGTTCACCTTCTTCGGACACTTGATGCTGAGGGGGATTTGATTCATGAGCTGGGGAGGCCACAGGCACTGGTTCAGTTGGCCTTGGAAAATATGGTGCAGCTGCAAATGGTTCATGAGGCGAAGGAATTTTCTGTACAGGAGAATATTCTTTCTGAGCATCAGCATCAGGAGGAGGAGGCGCATTCTTCTTTGTTGTCTTTTTCTTCTTCTTCTGCTTGGACGGATCTATGTGCCCTTTGACCAGATCATTATAACCAGTCACTTCAGCTTGGTGATTAAGGCATATCTTGCGAACGATTTGATCCAGATCCGAATGAAAACCCAACCTCCTGTGTTGAAGAATTGTTAGTGCCTTGTTGACATCCTCATATGATTCCTCAAGCTGCTTGATGACAAACTTGGATTTAGTATCTTTCTTTCAGTTGTCGAGCTCCTTGAGTTGTGCCTTGAGGTCATTGATCTCAACAGAATCATTTCTCATCTCTTGGATCAGATTAGATGCTTGAGAAATAACTTCAGAGGGAATTGGCAAAGATGCCACTTCTCCATCAAAAAAATCTTCAACAAATCTGTCCAGCTGCTCCATAATGAACGTATGATCGAAAGAATGTGGCGTAGCAGAGATATCTTGAGTTTGTGCAGCAGCCTGAGCAGAGGGAGCAGTCTATGCCACATTTTGCTCGGATGGAGGCTTAGAAACCAAAGGTTGAGTCAGTTTTGGAGCAAATTGTGCTTGGAACTTTTTGCTTGGCAGCAGGGCCTTTGATCTGCTTTATCTTTTGCTTCGGTAGCTGTTCTCCTAGCTTAGCTGAGCCAACAGGGGCTTGAACTACCAAATCTTGCAAGTTTATTGCATCAGGATGAGGTTCTGTATTTACTTTGTCAACCATGGTGACAGTGGTTGCAGGGGCCTTTCTCTTCAATGGGTTCTTCTTCGGAGGAGCAATGGGTACTGCACTTGCACGAAGGTCAGGCAGAATAGTGGATGTAGTGACATTTACTTGTTCGGAGAGAGTTGCTTCAATTTCTTCTCGGGTGAGCGGAGGGTCATGTTGATCAGAAGAGTCATGTTGTTGTTCAACTGGCTTAGCAGGCCTTTTCCTCGATGCACTATTTTTCTTCAGATCAGCTGATTTTGGATCATGTTTATTTTTCGTTCGGCGCTCTGCTTTTCCTTCTGCCTTCTTCTTCTCGATGTCTGATTTCATGAGACGATGGTTTTCTTCTTCCTTGGCCTATTATTTTGCGGCCTTCTTGGCTCGCTTTTCAGCATTCTTGAGGCGCTTGGCCTTTTCTTCAGGATAAGAGTCGGGAGTCATGGTGGACGACTCATGAGCATCAAAAGGAGGTGGAGGCCTTTGCTGGGGTTCACTTGCCGGTATGAGCCCAATTTCGCGACAGTCACCCCATGGAAGATGGAAAGCAAAGTTCTTGGCATACCGAGGGTGAACCATCTTGTAGTTAAACCATTTCCGTACCCAGTGATGCTGAATCTTTTGCACACGTCCTTTTCTCTGAGTAGAATCTTCTCAAGGTACTGTGTTGTAATCATCATGAGAGATATATTCAGCTATATTGGTGAGTGGTTGTCTGCCACCTCTCCTCTTCTTCAGAGCATCTGCCTCTTGTTCATCTGCATTTTGTTCGGATCTTTTCCTCTTGCTGGTTGACGGGCCTACCGTTGGGCCCTTTGCATTTGGTGCTTTTGATTCGTCCGCTGTGCCCATGAATGCCTCTTCGTCATCTGCCATACTGTGTGGCTTAGCAGAATCTGCAGCAGACTGCATTTACCTATGAAGAGAATAGGTAGGAGGGAAAATGGGGACAGGGTCACAAATGCTCACAGCTAAAGTTTTCTCGAACAAAAACATTTTGAGGAAGAACCAGATACAGACTTTGAGAGATGTTTCGAAAGAATAAAACATATAGGTCGTGCTAGTAGGTTCGAAGAATAATACTAGACAGTGAGCTAGGCATATCATTTGAGCGAAACATAACACAAGCCCTAGATCTAACAGATTCGGATGCAAGGAAGAACTGCAAACCACATCAGCTCTAGAAAGGAAACAACTTAGATCTAAGAACTGCTGTAAAATCTGAGAAAATTAACCGCGGATGAACTCAAATCGAGAGAGATGGATGTTCGAGTTCAAACCACACGTACCCTAGCTCGGTGACGTGCAACAGCTACGGCGGCGCGAGGAAGAAGATGTCCCGCGACGGCATGGAATGACTCCGGTGCCCTCTTTCCGGCAGTTAAGCGACGAAGGGGTCGTTGGCATTGAGCTCAAGGAGGAGCACTGCGGCGAGGGTAATGGTGGAGAGCGAGAGCGTGGAGAAAGAGATTAAAAAGGAGGAACGGAGCGGTGCGGTCCAAATATAAGCGAATGGAAATAACCGCACACTGAGGATTTTGATCGAACGGTCTCAAGAGAGAGACGATTGCGATTCAACGGATAGGATGGACTGGCAGTTGATATGTTGCACGTGGCAACCGTCAAAGATCATGGTCCAGACTTGGGCGGGAAACCCCAAATTTTGGACGGCTTTCGCCAAAACATATTAATGTTCGGACCGAATCTTAATCATGGTCAAGGACACTAGATAAGTTTCGTTCCAGATAAAAATGAGCATTTGCAATAGAACAACATAGACTAGAAGAGATAGATTAGAGGGGAAAACAGGGTCCTAGGCTTTTCACTCAGGCAGAAACACAAACACATGAGCAAATAGCTATGAGAGAAACGAATTGGGACAGAGACCAAATCCTTCGAACGAAGAGAAAACTGGCGATAGAAAATTATGGTGGCGTAACCCACTATATAAGAACAGTATGACCCCGAGCGTCGCACAATTATTGTGGCACCCTATTAGTCTAGTTCGTCATTAATGTATTCACTCTCAGAAAGAAACTTTCACTCTGTTGAAAGTTTCAGACTCTTCGAGTGTTATGCACCCATTCCTTCAAATATGTGAAAGTGTTAGCACGGGTGCCGAGTCCAGCTTACTACATGTTTGCGAAGTCCAGGATATTTAGCTCACACCATAATGCACAGAATCTTTTCTCATCGAGAGGTTTGGTGAAAATATCAGCGAGATTGTCTTCGGTCTTGATGTGATTGATGATAATATCGTCTCGAGCCACATGATCGCGAATAAAATGATGTCTGATGGCAATGTGCTTCGTGCGAGAATGCTGCATGGGATTGTGTGCAATTTTGATGGCACTCTCATTATCACAATATAGAGGAATGTGCTTGACCTTGATGCCATAATCCTTCAATGTCTGCTTCATCCACAGTAACTGAGTGCAACAAGCACCAGCAACAATATATTCGGCTTCAGCCGTAGAGAGAGATACACAATTTTGCTTCCTTGATGACCAACAGACCAATGATCTACCAAGGAAGTGACATGTCCCCTAAGTAGATTTCCTATCAAGCAAGTCACCAGCCCAATCTGAGTTAGAATACCCAACAAGATCAAACTGTGCTCCCTTATGATACCATAAACCTAAGGTGGGGGTGTGAGCCAAATATCCCAGAATGTGCTTGACCGCTTGGTGATGTGATTCTTTTGGTGCAGCTTGATAGCGGGCACACATGCAAACACTCAACATAATGACAGGTCTGGATGCACATAGGTAAAGCAGAGATCCAATCATCGAATGATAGGCTTTCTGATCATAGTCCTTACCATACACATCTGCATCTAGCTTACCATTCATGGGCATCGGAGTTTTATAGCCCTTCATTTTAGAATCTTGCATTTTGAATTTCTTCAAGCACTCTTTCAGATATTTCTCCTGAGAGATGAAAATGCCATTTGCTTGTTGACGAATTTACAGTCCGAGAAAAAATTTGAGTTCACCCTTCATGGACATTTGATATTTATCTGACATCATTTTCCCGAATTCTAAGCTGCAAGCATTGTTAGTACGGCCAAAGATAATATCATCCACATAGATTTGACAAACGAATAAATCATTGTCAATAGCACGAGTGAAAAGTGTGGGATCTGTGGATCCTGGTTTGACCCTTTGTTGAGCAAAAACTTCTTCAGGGTGTCATACCATGCTCGAGGAGCTTGCTTTATCCCTTATAAAGCTTTCTTCAACCTGAACATTTTATTAGAAAACTCAGGCTATTCAAAGCCAGGTGGCTATCTAGCATAAACTTCCTCATCAATTTCACCATTGAGGAAAGAACTTTTCACATCCATTTGATATAACAAGATGTCATTGTAATTGGCATAGGCAAGAAGTATGTGAATTGCCTCAAGGCGTGCAACAGGGGCATATGTTTCACTGAAATCAATACCTTCTACCCGTGTGTGCCCTTGAGCAACAAGTCGTGCTTTGTTTCTCACCACAATACCATTTTCATCTTGTTTATTGCGAAAAATCCATTTTGTGCTGACGATATTGTGCTTCTTGGGATTCGGTTTGTCAACTAGTTCCCATACATCATTCAATTCGAATTGCACCAACTCCTCTTTCATGGCATTCATCTAGTCTGGATCATTCATGGCTTCTTCATACTTGGTAGGTTCTGCCAATGAAACAAAGGAGAAACTTCCACAGTAGTTAGCCAAACGAGTGCGAGAACAAGTTGTGGGTTGATAACCTGGATTCTCAATTTCATCGAGAATTAATGAGGGATCAACTAGATTTGCCACATGAGGATGAGCATTTTATTCGTGATGGTCATTATCATTATCATCAGCATCAGCATTTGTGTCATCATTTCATTCAGGATTGCCATTTTGATCGGCATTTGGATCTTGATTCCCATTTCCATTAGGAGGAGCATTTGCTTCGGCAGTGGCTTGACGAGTTCTGCTTCGAGTCATAGGAGCATCATCATCAGATGACTCAGGTGCATTTCCTTCAACAGGCTTGATGCTCCCAATGGCCATTTGCTGAATAGCATTCGACATCAATGGTTCATCTATCACATTTGGCAGGTGCTCCTTTTGGGAGCTGTTAGATTCATCAAACCACACATTTACCGTTTCCATAACTTCCATGTGGTGAGAGTTATAGACTCGATACATATGCGAGTTTGAGCCGTAACCGAGAAGAAAACCTTCATGTGCTTTAGGTGCAAACTTGGAGGAATGATTCATACCAAGAATGTAACAAGATGCACCAAAAACACATAGATAAGAGACAGTTGGTTTCTTGCCAGTGATAAGCTCATATGAAGTTTTCTTAAGGAACTTGTGAAGATAAACATGATTGATAACATGACAAGCAGTGTTAATAGCATCAGCCCAGAAGCGAATGGGAGTTTTATACTCACTGAGCATAGTTCTTGCCATTTCAATGAGAGTTATGTTCTTTCGTTCAACAACTCCATTTTGTTGGGGAGTGTATATAGCAGAGAACTCATGAGTAATACCATGTTCATCGAGGAATTCAGCAATATGAGTATTTTTTAACTCAGTTCCATTGTCACTTTTGACATGCTTGATTCGCACATCATATTCATTCTGGGCCTTCTTAGCGAAGCTTTTGAAGATATCTTGAGTACAGGTCTTATCTTAGAGAAAGAATACCCAAGTGTATCAAGAGAAATCATCAACAATAACCAGACCATATTGACTACCACCGAAACTTGCATAATTTTGAGGACCGAATAAATCCATATGAAGAATTTCCAGTGGTCTTGTTCTGGCCATGACTGTCTTTGATGAATGATGCTTCTTAGCCAACTTACTAGCTTCACAAGTAGCACAGAGATGATTCTTGTCGAATTTTACATCAGGAATGCCACGAAGATTATTTTTCTTCACCAGGGTCTGCAAATTTCTCATACCTACATGACCAAGTCTGTGGTGCCACATCCATCCTTCAGTTGCTTTTGCAAGCAAACAAGTTTGGACTGAGGGACCCTTAGAGAAACCCACAATATAAAGATCACCATTTCTAATTCCCTCAAAGACGAAGGAATTGTCAGAGGCCATGAAGACAATGCATTTGGAAATAGAGAATAAAACTAGCATGCCTAAATCACATAGCTTGCCAAATGACATAAGGTTGAATCCAAGGGATTGAACAAGCAACACATCACCAATAGACTTGTCCTTGGAAATAGCAATTTTACCTAGCCCAATTACCTTTCCTTTGTTGTTGTCGCCAAAAGTGATATACTTCAGAGGAGAAGCAGTTAAGTTGGGGTCGACAAACAACGACTTGTCTCCATTCATATGACTAGTGCATCCACTATCCATAATCCATTCAGTGCACCCGGAGACATAGTCATGCAGAAGAATTAGGCTTTTTTAACCACACACATCTTTGCAAGTGGCTTCGAAACAAATGAACGAGTAGGATATGATTTCTTTTGATAAGCATTGAAATTCTTCCCAGATGAATGAGCACAATGATTGTATCCTGTATGCATATATTCATTATGTTGAATCCTTTGTGCCTGCATGGTTAGGCGAGCAGAAATAGGCAAGGCATCAATAGTTTTCTTTGGCACCCAAATGGCTTTCTTTGGGGGGCCACTTCTGCTATTTTGACCAACATAGCAAGCAACAGTTTCACCATGTTGATTCTTGAAGAACTTATAGTTGTCCAGGGAATCATCATCAGGATATTCAGGAATAGGAGAGTTGTATCCCGAAAGTAATGCTGGATCGAGCGTTTTGCTCTTTGCAGGAACCCACACAGTTTGAGGATATTGATGTGGTTCCCAGTAAGAACCATCTTCATTCAGTTTTCTTTCGAAACCAATACCTTCCTTTCTGCGATTTTTGTGAAGGATAGATTTCTTCAAAACATCACATAGGGTTTGATGCCCTTTGAGAGATTTGAACATTCCTGTCTGAAGAAGATCCTTTAACCTAGCATTTTCATCAGAAACAGAACTATTTTCCTCGATAGAGGGGTTAGCCTTCACAGATGATTCAACATTTGATTCAGTATTAGTTCTTCAATGCATTTTAAACATGGTGGCTCAAACACTTTAGGTTTCTCTTTAAGTTGTTGGGTGAGAAGAGAATTTTCTTTCATCAAATCCTCATGAGCTTCTCTCAGCGCCTCGAGTTCCTGTTTCCTTTTCATGTAATCATAGGTCAATCTTTCGTGGTCTGTTGAGAGAAAATCATGACGAGTTGAGAGTTCATCCATTTGTGACTTAAGAGTGGAATACTCTTCGGCCAGCGACTGGTTTTTCTCCATCTCCTCAACCAACAACCCTTTAGATTTTCTGAGGGTTTTCTCAATTTTCTCAAGAAAATTTTGTTGAATATTTGCAGTTTTGATCAACTTAGCATGGTCATCCTCATCGGAAGAATATTGATCACTAGAGTGAACCTTATGATGTTGCGAGGATACCTTCTCTTTCGAAGCCTTGGTCATGAAGCAGTATGCAGGAGATTCGTTGCTGCTTGAGGGATTCCCGAAGAAGTTTGTCGTAGCAGAGGAGGCACATGCTATGCCCGCCATGCTGCAGTTCGAATCTTCATCGGAGTCTTCTTCTTTGGAACCTGACGATTCTTCTTCTTCTTTAGAATCCATTTCCTTGCCAATGTATGCTTTTGCCTTGCGAGAACTATTTTTACGGTTGGAGGACTTGGATGGATTCTTTAAGATCTTGATGAAGATTTTGAGGTCAGCTATCCTTCTTCTTGAAGAACTTCTTTGTTTTCTTCTCATCACCGGAGTCATAGTTCTTGCACTTGCATTTGCTTTGATAGTTGCTCGAATCATATCTCCCACTAGCATGGATTTCAGCTTCCCAAAGAGGGCAGTCTGAAATAAAGTGTCCAAGCTTTTTGCACTTGAAACAGGTGTATTCTCTAGCAAGTTTTGAGGATTTTAAACCCCAGAGTCGCTTGAACTTCTTTTCTGGAACTGGCTTTTCTTATGGAAATGCTGGAATTGTTTCGTGATCAGTGCGAGATCTTTACTGAGTCGTTCTGGATCATCTGAATCTTCTTCGGCATTTCCATCTGAGGAAGAATCAGCCACAGCCTTGAGAGCATGATTTTTGCGTTGAGTTGAGCCATACATATCTCTTTTCTCTTCTTGTTCCTCGTGAGTGTTCAGTCTTGCCATGACATCAGCAGAGTTGAGGCTTTTGAACTCAGGACGCTCTCAAATCATTAGAACAAGCGTGTCAAATGAGGTGTCAAGAGAGCGAAGCAGTTTCTTCACAACTTCATGGTCAGTGATATCTTTGGCGCCGAGTCCTTCAAGTTAATTTGCTATGCCACTGAGGCGATCAAAGGTTTGCTGACAGCTCTCATTTTCAATGCGCTTGAAGCGATTGAAGTTCGCTCAAAGAGTATCAATTCGACCTTCTTTCTGAGTTGAAACTCCTTCATTGATCTTCTCGAGGATGTCCCACAACTCCTTTGCAGTTTCACACTAGCGATACCGAAGGAATTGTGCACGAGAGAGATGGCCACCAATGTCATCTTTAGCTTGAGCATCCAGTTGAATGAGCTTCTTTCCTTCATCAGTAGGAGCATGAGGAATAACAACTGTGAACCCGATATGCACCACATTCCACATATCATCATCTATTGCTCGAAGATGGATCTTCATCTTCTCCTTCCAGAAGGGATAGCCCGTCCCATCGAATATGGGAATCTTGAGATGCGACTTGTAGTTCACTGAAGACATACTTAAACTCCAAAGTCGTTAGGCTAAAATGAGCAGAGTCAAGGAGTACCTCGCTCTGATACCAATTTTAGGAACGAAGTATGTCTACCAGAGGGGGGTGAGTGGGAGTTTTAAATTTTCTTCGGGAAACTTAAATCTCTTAGAACCCAGCAGCGGAGTAAATGAAAAACAGACTACGAAGAACTACTACAGAGAGCTGAAGGGAAACTAGTGCATGCATCGAATTAAATCACATGAATGAAATGAACCAAAAGTAAATATAAGTGACAGAGGTAACCGAAGGTGCTCGATGGCGACACAGAATTTGTTCAACCATTTCGTCCTTCTGCACAAGGACTACGCCTGGTTGGAGGTGCTCTGACTTAACACAGACGATAAACTCTCTTCACCCTATTCTCCTCGACAATCGATTCGTCAACCGATGCCGATCACTCGTGGTAGATACTTGAAGGCAATCTTTGAACCTTTATAGACTTCTTCTTCGAGAACAACAATCACTCTTGGTCGCTGAAGAAATTGACACCTAACCGTCTAGAGAGTTTGCAGCTCTCAAGACTAATAGGCGGAGTGTACTAAGCTTAGATTCGAGTGATGCTGAACCACTATCTAATTCTTATGCTCTAGGGTTTTTGCCTCGGTGGATTTTAAACTCAATTCGCTTGGAGAGGGGGTTGCTCAACAATCTTCTCAGAATCAAACGGAGCAGCCACCTGACAAAGCCGGCGAGGTGTGGCTATTTATAGCCGCAGCCTTCCTAGATGGGAAATGACCATTTTGGACATGAGGTCCAGCCAATGGCCAACCGACACGTTCACAACAGTCGGATTTTGGAGCAACGGTAACATTACTTGAGGAACAAGTAATGCTAACTTCTCGGTCCGAGGAAAATCTCTCGCATCGAAGAAGATCATAGTCTCTTGCTGGCAAGTATTTGCTCAGAGAGCTAATAGAACGGTGGTCCTATGACTCAATGAAAGAAGAAGAACAACAAAATAAATGCTACGTCTTCACTTCGTCTTCATTCTTCCTCGATCGCAGTCATTTGCTTCGAACATTCACCGAACTAATTTCTTAAACTTCAGCAATTTTTAGGGGTCACTCTTGATAGCTTTATCTTCGGTGATAACCTTCACTGCTGCGCAGGTAGTTTATCTTCGTCGTTTGCATCAAACTCCTCGAGACATCAAGTACCTGTTACTCTGCGTGCACTAGCAAACACATAAGTCCCTTACTGTTTATGTCAACAAACTCCAAAACATAAGGGGCCTATCATTGCACCAACAGTGGGGGTGCCTCCCTAGGGTTTTGCCTCCACCTGGCTTGGGGGCCAAGTCTCCTAAGGGGAGGGCCAAAACCCATCTAGGGTTTCCCATCCCTTGTGGCTGCCCCCCTAGATGGGATCTAGGGCGCCGCCTCCTCCTCCCTTCCCCCTATATATAGAGAGGTAGAGAGAGGGAAGCCGCACCCTTGAGTGCATCTCCACGCTACGGTGCTGCCCTTCCTCTCCCTCGTAGTCCATCTTCTTCTCCGTAGTGCTTAGCGAAGCTCTGCTGAGATTTCTCCACCACCACCGCCATCACGCCGTCGTGCTGCCGGAGGACTCAAGCTACTACTTCACCATTGCTCACTGGATTGAGAAGGTGAAGGCGTCATCAAGCCATATGTGTGTTGAACGCGGAGGTGCCGTCCGTTCGGCACTAGATCGGGAGTTCGCAGGACGGATTGTGATTGGATCACGAAAACGTTCGACTACATCAACTGCATTTCTTAACGCTTCCGCTTAGTGATCTACAACGGTATGTAGATCCAATCTCTCCTCTCGCAGATGGTCATCTCCTAGATTGGATCTTGGTGAGCGTAGGATTTTTTCCCCATGAAACGTTCCGCAACAACCACAGGTCGGGCAATAAGAAAGACACGAAGCATACCCTTTCATCCTCTCGAGGGGAAGGATGACTCTTCGCGTGTACCTGCCCGTTGATGGATGGTAATCCTACGCGGGTAGCTGTCAGATCTAAATCTGGCAGGTATCCTTGGGTAGCCAGGCGCTCCAACTGGATGCGCGAGATGGCGCAACTACCCAAGTCACCTCTAATGGGGCCGTGAGGGTGCCTCGAAGAGCCTGCATCGCTCGCCATGGGAAGCTCTCAAGGTTGGACTTGGGACAAGGGGATGACTTGTGCAGTTTGCTCAAAAGAAGGGGATGAGACGTATCATAAATCCGCACACCTGGATCGCAAATAAAAGGGGGAAAGGCCGACGCTTCGACGTTTCATCATAAAGCAGTCCGATTCCCCATAAAACATGGTTACCAAGGTCAGATTAGACGCCATGTGCAATGGGGCAGGGCCCGCCCGACATGGTTGCCAAACTAGCCAAAGACTTTGTGAAACCGACCTGGAGGAATCATTCACAGGAACTCGCCTATCGAGCCGAATACTCTGGGACTGAAGCCCAAGAACATCGTCCTCGGCGTCGAAGACTAGTTCACGGGATACTGATGGTGTCCTGGACTAGGTGGTACTAAGCTAGTCGGGCCATGGTCCTTGGGATGGGCCAGTGGGCCCTCATTCTTCTCAAGATGGACTTCGGAAGCTGCACGTTGGAGGCATGATGGAGACTGTCTCTTCCGAAAACTTGTCGTATACTCCAAGACTTCTCCTGCCGCCTCCATGCCAAGATACCGACTTTGTAACCCTAGATACCCTACTTGGCATGTATATAAGCCAAAGGGTTTAGCCCATAGAGGGGACATTAATGCAATCTCATTCACCTAGCCCTAGAGTTAGAACACATCTGACGATCTCGAGGTAGATCGACTCTGTATTTGATACATCTCCATCAATATAAATAAGAGTAGGACGTAGGGTTTTACCTCCATCAAGAGGGCCAAAACCTGGGTAAACATCGTCTCCTTGTTCCTGTTACCGTCTATCCGAGATCCACAGCTCGGGACCCCCTACACCGAGGTCTGCCAGTTTTCACACCGATAGTGAGCGACTTCAATTTTAGTACTATTAATAAGAAGGGTATGGTTTTCCTTCGTGGGGTCGATCAATACAAATCCTGATTAGAAATGCGATGAAGGGGCGGGCTAGTTTTGCCCATGATCAGATTGCTAACATGCGTTCCCACATGCTAGTGAAATGCCAAGCCGATTGGCATTGAGCGGTGGGGCAGATAGACCGTGTTCTGGTCTGATGCGAATGCGACAGGCGTGCTGTGAGTGTTCCTTTTCCTCGTTTTAAACTTGTGATGATACCCCCCTCAAATAAATTTGTGATGATAACACTTAGTTCTTTGCCTTCCAATGATACATCGATGGAAATCCCGATTATAATGACACTGAAGTTTGTACTAAATCCCGTAAAAAGGCGTTCTCTTCGTCCCTCTGACTGCAATCATCGCGCTAATCATATCTCTATTTGATTTCCTTCACCATTATAGAGACATCAACGATATCAAGATGGCTGGCTTTGGCGAAGTGCATTCGATGGAGCGCATCATTAAGGCAGATGATGGTCATGTCATTCCCAAGTGCCGCCTGGAAGTTGAGAGAACCGCTGTCGGTGCAACAAACCTTCACGTATGTTGCCCAGACTGTACACAGGCTCAAGTGGCAGAAATGCAAGCAACCCCAAGCATTCAAGACAGAACCAAGCCAGAAAGATAGATCTTTGAGGAATCAAAGGGCGGATCAAGAAGACCAAGACAAGCCAAGACAGCAAGATATCAGTAAGGAAAAACCTCCCTTGTCGGGCAGGCGAGCCTGGTCAGGTCGAGGCCACCCCGAAGACAAGTCCCAAGACTTCCCCGGCAAGGATTGCCGGGGCCACTAGCGGCCTACATCCTCGCCAAGACTCCATCGCTCCACCGCATCCCAACGCAAGTCATCTATCGGTGCAGTGTCAAGCCCCCAGATAACTAAGTGGCTGTCATTTCGCACGTGACAGCCATTTAGGAGGAAGATCACCTCTATATGACACCCGTCCAAAGGCGTGTCAACCAGACAGATGGAAGATGACTAAAGCGGCACGGCAGACCTGCCGGGCCGCATCCACAGCGCGACACATGGCAGTGCATTTAACGCGCTTTGTCCTAACTGCCCGAGTCAGGTATGATAGCACTGTTATCTATCTAATCGCTGGATAATGACCATTTTGCCATTGTAGTAACCCCTTAGCCTATAAAAGGAGGACCATGGCAACCTTAGAAAGGATTCGAACCCTCATGTACTCATACGCGCATAGCTTCTCTCCCCGAGGCGACCTTGCCGGGCTAGAGCGCCGCGCATTCTTCATGGTCTCTCCATCAATCCACCAAAGCAGGAGTAGGGTTTTACGCTTCTCAGCGGCCCGAACCTGGGTAAAAACCATCAGTGTCACCACTGCTGTGCTGTCCCATGGCCTCCGCTCTTTGTGCAATGCGTCCTCCCAACTGCCGAACCACAAAGGGGCCGATGGCCCCATATGTGGATGTGTTCTACCACGACATCTTTGGCGTGCCAGGTAGGGGGCAGCACTTGTGCGAACCCGAGGTCGTGAACGCCGCGTCAGTCTTCATCATCATCTTCTTCATCATTGGCTTCATCATCCATGGCACCCAAGAAGAAGTCCGGCGTGACTGCTCACTCTTCCACCTTGAAGACCCCTCGCATGCAGCCACTGATACTATGGGGGCTGCAGCAGCGTCGGGGGACGCAGACGCCGTGGGGAACATGACCGGCGCAGGCAGCGATGTCGTCGTCCCCCCCCCCCCCCCCCCCCCCCGCGGCCGAAGCAGGAGCAGAAAATGCCGGAGGAGGGCGGCAGCAACAGCACTCCGACGGCCGTGCTCCACAATGCATAGGTGGGGAGAACGCTCAGTCTCCACCCCCGCCCCCCCACCGTGCCGAAGAGCACAGCCACACCGACAATGCTTGCTTCGGTGTGAACCGCGGCCCCCTGGTTGCCCCTGCAAGGGGCGCAACAGCGGGGCAAGCACCTCCCCCTGGGTGGGGTAACCAAGATGAAGCGCTGAACATGGCCATCAAGCCCCAAGCGCACCCTTCTCACCACCGTACCACCGTGGCGGCCGGCTCGCGGCGACGAGAGCACGACGCCGCCGCCACTAGTACTAGCAGGAGCCGAGTGACGTCACGGTCTGCGCCATCGTCTATCCCAAGCACTGCTTCGGAAGCCATGGCGCGAGCCCAACTCCTGCTGAGGTTCCCACCAGTAGCCGATCAAATGGATGAGTGGAGAGCCACCATCCAGAGTTTGATCGGTTTTGCTGAAGCGGGAGGATCACAGCGGGTGGATCCGCCACGGCTCCTGCAAGCGACAGCCACGGCCCGACCTACTAACCGAGCTGAGGGGGCCACTCCAACGATACAGTCCCCGCCGCGATGGCCAGCGCAAGGACCACAACCAGAACCACGCAACCAGGAGCCCGACGGGGTATCAATGGCTTCATCTAACCCTCGGGTCCGTCAAGATCAGCAGCAGGTCCTGGAAGATCGGTGGAGGAAGGACGCGCGTGTCACCATAGAACGACACCGTGAAACCCGCCACCAATCTGACAGGCGCAATGGCCCAGACATCGACAAACCCATGCCCAGTGAAGGCGGTTACTTGCCTTTCGAGGTTGGGTGACCTGCCTTCACTTGCGAGTTGCGGCAAGTCCGTTGGCCATCTGCGCGTGTTTTCAAGCCAGAGATACCAGAGAAGTATGATGGAAGGTTGAACCCAGCAGAATTCTTGAGCATCTACACTATCGCTATTCAAGGTGCTGGAGGAAGAGATGAGAAGGTGTTCGCCAATTATTTCCCTTTGGCGCTCAAGCCAAATGTGAGGTCATGGCTGATGCACTTTCCGGAGAATTCCATCTCATCATGGGCTGACTTGTGCCATGAGTTTGTTGGCGCCTTCACGGGCGGCCATCAAGAACCAGGACGGCCCAACGATCTGCAGCTCCTTCCACAAAAGGAAGGGGAGAGCTTGCAGAACTACATGCAGGGGTTTAGCCGGGTGCACAAAAACATTCCAGACATCCACCCGGCAGCCGTGATTGCCACGTTCTAGTCCAATGTGCGCAATAGGAGGATACGTTCCAAGATGAATGTCCGGTTGCCCAAGACTGTAAACGAGCTGTACACCCTGGCAGATAAGTGTGCCCGAATAGAGGAAGGGAGGCGACCCACCGGAGAAGAGGACGGCATCAAAGTCGACTTAGAGGTTGACAACGATCCACTGACCCGAAGAGGAAGAATAAGAAATGCAACAAGAAGCGCAGGGAAAAGGTAGTATTGGCTATTGAGGGCTCTGGTACTCCTAGTACCGGCAAGAAGGCCAAGACCGAAGCCCCCGGCAAGGAAGTTGCTGCGTGCACTTATTGCCGGGAAGCTGCGGCGGCTGAAAAAGCTGGGAAGGCTGACGGGCCATACTGCAAGATCCACCGGACCAAGGGCCATGATCTCCATGAGTGTCACCAAGTTGAGCAACTTGTCAAGAAGCAGAGAGCTGAGTACGAGAAGCGTGACAAGGAAAGAGACCAAGAAGGTGTTGGCGGGAAGGGCCGAGGCGGCAGAGGAGTCAGCCGCGGCAAGGTTCCCCAGCATCCGGAGAGGCCTGCAAGAGGCCGTGAGAAGAAAGAAGGTGAAGACGAAAGTGATGAAGGGGATGAAGAGGAAACCAGTGAGTAAGAGTTCCAGAAAGCCACTGGGGCCCTGTGCGTTGACGGAGGCACATCTTTGCACTCCTCTCACCGCCAGTTTAAACAGTGGGTGCGTGAGGTCAATGTCGTAGAGCCAGCAGTAGATTCCCAGAAACCGCTCAAATGGTCTCGCATGCCCATCATCTTCGACGAAGAGGATCACCCTGACCGCACCACCGCGGCAGGGTGCTTGCCGTTGTTGGTTTCACCAACAATCCGCAACCTCAAGGTCACGAACATGTTGGTTGATGGCGAGGCTGGGTTGAATATGAATTCCCCCAAGGTGCTCAGCAAGCTTCAAATATCAGATGAAGATCTCAAGATTACTGGCACTTTCCAAGGGATCAACCCCGGCAGGAGTCATCCTAAGGGAAAGATCATGCTGTCGGTGATGTTTGGAGGGGAATTGAACTACCGGGCCGAGAAGGTTGTGTTTGATGTTGTTGATCTCCCCCTACCGTACAATGGAATCCTCGGTCGTCTAGCACTGGCGAAATTCATGGCGGCATCTCACTATGCTTACAACACACTGAAGATGCCAGGGCCGATGGGCGTCATTTCCATTCCGTGGAACAAGAAGGATGCAATCATATGCGTGGATAAGATGTACCGAGATGCAGTCGCCGCTGAGGCCGCGGAAGCTGCAGCTCCCGCCAAGGAAAGTAAGAAAGGGAAGAAAGCTAGCAAGGATACCGTCAAGGAATCCGGGAAGCGCGCCTCTTCGGAGTGTGCTGCACCCGTCGATGATTTGCCGAAGAGCTCCACTAGCAAGAAGCAAAAAGTTGCCTCACCTGCGGTGAAGAAGGTCCTGGCAGGGCTGGATGGCATTGGTGGTATGTTCACCATCAGCTCCACCCTTGTTGTCAAAGAGGAAAGCGCGCTCGTTGCCTTCCTGCGGGCGAATGTGGATGTGTTTGCCTGGCAACCATCTGACATCTCCGGTGTTCCCAGGGAGGTAATCGAGCACCACCTAGATGTCAGCCCTCATGCCCGGCCTGTCAAGTAGAAAGTCAAGTAGCAAGCTTTGGAGCGGCAACAATTCATTGCCGAGGAGATCAAGAAACTTGAAGCAGCTGGTTTGGTCAGAGGAGTATTGCACCCAACATGGTTGGCGAACCCAGTGGTGGTGTGCAAGGCGAACGGGAAATGGAGGCTTTGCATAGACTTCACGGATCTGAATAAGGCATGCCCGAAGGACCTGTTCCCCTTGCCACGCATTGACTAGATCGTAGATTCCACTTCCGGGTGTGATCTGCTTTCCCTCTTGGATGCATACTCTGGGTACCATCAGATCTTCATGTCCAAGGAGGATGAGGAGACGACCACATTCATAACCCCGTGTGGCACGTAGTGCTTTGTGCGGATGCCCTTCGAGTTGAACAGCGCTGGATCCACCTTTGCAAGGGCAGTGCAAATTGGTTTTGAGCCTCAATTGCACAGGAATATTGAAGCTTACATGGATGACACAGTAGTCAAGACCAAGAACAAATCAACTCTCATTCAGGACTTGGAAGAGACCTTTGCAAATCTACTTAAGATCAACTTGAAGTTAAACCCTAAGAAGTGTGTGATTGGTGTTCCCTTCGGCAAGCTACTTGGTTTCCTTGTGTCCCACAGGGGGATAGAGGCCAACCCCGACAAGATCAAGGCGATCGAGCAGATTCAGGCACCCAAGACAGTTAATGACGTGAGGCGCCTGACCGGATATGTTGCCGCATTGAGTAGGTTCATTTCCAAGTCTGCCAAGCCGCCTTGCCGTTCTTCAAAATTTTGAAGAAGGCAGGGCCAATGAAGTGGACCCCGGAGGCAGAAGCAACACTGCAAGACTTGAAGACCTATCTTTCCTCTGCTCCCACCTTGGTCGCTCCTAAACCACAAGAGCCGTTGCTGCTGTACATAGCGGCAACCAATCAAGTGGTTAGTGTAGCGTTGGTGGTGTAGTGGGAAGTGGATGAAGGAGCAGCTATAGCTACTGCCCCCTCCGGAGAGGAAAGTGAACCTATCCCGGCAAGGTCCGATGGAGATCAGGAGAAAGAAGAGCAGGATAACGGAGAAAATTCCAAGGCCGCGGCAAAAAAGAAGGTGGTGCAATGGCCAGTGTACTTTGTCAGCTCCCTATTGCAGGGGGCTAGATCAAGGTACTCTGCTGTGCAAAAGTTGATCTTTGGCCTCATCATGGCCTCGAGGAAACTGCGCCACTACTTCCAAGCCCACGAGATCACAGTTGTCACCCGCTTCCCTTTGCAACGCATACTGAGGAACCCGGAGGCCACTGGCAGAATAGTAGAATGGGCTTTGGAATTGTCGAGCTTTGGTCTGAAGTATGAGAGTACGTCAACCATTCAGAGAAGAGCATTGGCGGAGTTCATCGCGGAATGGACACCAACCCCAGATGAAGAAACACCAGAAATAGTTATCCCTGGCAAGGAGGCCCCCAAAGTGGATCATGTACTTTGATGGTGTCTTCTCACTACAAGGTGTAGGGGCTGGCGTGCTCCTTGTCGCACCCACTGGAGAACACCTCAAGTATGTGGTCCAAATGCATTTTCCCTGGGAGAAAGCTACCAATAACACTGTAGAGTATGAAGGACTACTTGCCGGGCTCAGGATCGCAACAGAATTGGGAATTAAGAAGTTGATTATCCATGGAGACTCGCAGCTTCTGGTGAGGCAAGTGAACAAGGATTACTAGAGTCCATTGATGGAGGCATACATCGAAGAGGTGAGGAAGTTGGAGGAGCGTTTTGACGGATTGCAAAAATAGCATGTGCCACATGCGGAAATAGCATTGCTGATCATCTGTCAAAATGCGCTGCACAGAAGCTTCCTGTGGAACCAGGGACTTTTGTTCTCCACCTGACTCAGCCATTAGTATCCCCGACAACAATGGCCAGAAAGAGGAGGAAACTGGACTCCAACAAGCCTCTCCCGGCAGAGCTTCCCAAAGCCCTCGGCAAAGAGGTTGGCGGGAACAACTCCAGTTCGCCTGGTGAGCAGCAGCCTCCCGCCGAACCACCAGTTCTTGTGGTTGAGATATGCGCTCCCACGAACGAGGAGGTGTCGTTGATCCTTGTTGTTGAGCCCCAGGCTACAACATGGGCACGGCACATAATCCATTACCTCCAAACAGGAGAACTTCCTGAAGAGCAAGAAGAAGCTGAAAGAGTAGCCTGAAGGGCCAGTATGTATCAGTTTGTTGATAACATGCTATACAGAAGAAGGCCCAACAGTGTGAAATTGAAGTGCATTTGCCGAGAAGAGGGGAAGGAAATGTTGGTAGAGATACACAAAGGCATGTGCGGCTCCCATATTGGATCAAGAGCCTTGGTCGGAAAAGCTTTTTGGCAAGGTTTCTACTGGCCCACGGCCCTCCAAGATGCAATCGAGCTACTCACCAGATGTGAAGCCTGCCAGTTCCACTCCAAGAATATCCATCAACCTGCTCAAGCTCTCTAGATGATCCCTTTGTCATGGCCATTTTCGGTCTGGGGGCTCGACATCTTGGGCCCCTTCCCCCGTGCTACCGGGGGCTTTGAATTCTTGTACGTTGCAATCGACAAGTTTACAAAGTGGCTGGAGGTGGAACCTGTGAGAAAGGTGACCGCACAATCAGCTATCAAGTTCTTGAAGAGATTGGTGTGCCGCCTCGGAGTACCTGCCAGAGTCATCACTGACAACAGCACCCAATTCACAAGTCGGGCCTTCATGCAATACGTTCAAACCCTCGAAAGCAAGGTTTCATTCGCCTTTGTTGCTCATCCCAGGAGCAGTGGAAAAGCTGAGAGGATGAACGCGGAAGTGCTACGAGGGCTCAAGACAAGAACTTTTGACAAGCTGTGGAAGTGCGGCAGACGCTGGATCGACGAGCTGCCGGTGGTTCTTTGGTCCCTCCGTACGACACCAAATCGAGCTACCGGCCAAACTCCCTTCTCCCTAGTCTATAGGGCAGAAGCAGTGATCCCCACAGAACTCATATACGGGTCACCTCGAGTATTTGCCTACGATGAAGTAGAGCAAGAGCAGCACCGGCATGACGATGTTGTGCTCCTTGAGGAGAACCGTCTCTGGGCTGCTACGCGTGCCGCACAGTACCAGCAAGCCGTGCGTCGCTATCACAGCCGCATGGTTTGTGCCTGGAGCCTTGAGGAAGGCGACCTTGTCCTTAGGCGTGTTCAGTCCGCCAAGGGTGCAAACAAGTTGACACCGAAGTGGGAAGGCCCTTACCGGGTAGTACGAGTCCCAGACCCGGCGCAGTTCGTCTGGAGACCATAGATGGCATTCAGTTGCAAAACTCATGGGACATTGAGCATCTTCGTAAGTTCTACTGGTAAGGCACGGCTGTCGGGCCCTGCTCAGCAGCCACCCTTTTGAACAAGCCTTGTCGATGCGCATGTAACCCTTTGTACAAAGACAGGGCAGACCCTGAGCACAGACAATAAAACAAAGTGCTGGGGGGCCCAAAAACTTGCATGCATGCATAGCATAACATGAGCATGCCATGATCATATAGATGAGATCATATGTTGCTTTGTTTTCCTCTGCACTAACTGCAAGACTCTTGCCGCAGACTCGGTCCCAAGAAGAAGAAACGGAAACAAGCTTACATATTGATCCTCGACAAGCCAAACATATAAGTTCCTTTTTATCCATACATGTCTCTGTAAGAAGAAAACTTGTGCATAAAGAAACCTCATCACCTTCGAAGCATTTTTGCTCCCATCCTTTGACCCGAATGTTGTTTCGGTCAGGATGGTTGTAGTGGCTTTTGACGAAGGGGGTTCGATGAGGGGTCGGTCCCCTTCCATAGTTTTGAGCCCGGCAGGCCAAGCCCCACGGCAACAAATGGAAGGCACCGGCATGATAGCTTGCCAGAGAAAACTTGTTTACTTAAAAGTATAGAGGCATTCCTCCTCTGCATGGATATAGTACATGCACAAGTACCCAGCAAGACCGTCTTTTTTTCATTAATGTGCAGATAAATGAGTACAAGGCTTACAGAGTACAAACATGGATAGAAGAGATTACATATTTGAAACTAAAGTTTGGAAAGTGCCTACATATTTCAGATTGAAAAAAGATAAGTGCCCCATAATCCCTTTCTTGTCCCTCTCCTCCTAGGAACTACAGCGGGAGGTGAAGAGGGCAAAAGGAGTGCCTGGGCAGAAGCCCAGCCTGACCCCGTTGGAGCCCGCCGAGAGCAGCCTGGCAAGATCGGGAGTAGCGAGGCTGCGAAGGAGGTAGACGGAGAGAGCAGCTGAGTGGTGCCCTGGTCACCACCACCAGGACCAGTGGGACACGCCAGCACGGACACCAGCGGGGAGAGCCTGGCAGGGCCCAGCTAGAAGACTGCTAGAGGAGGCGAAGGCACCAAGAGAGCGTCCCCTCCCCGGCAACCGTACGGAAGAAGCTGGTGATGATGGTGCCGGGGAGGGAGGGGAAGAGCGGAAAGACGGAGCAGCAGGCCTACAGTACGAGACGAAGGCATCGGTGCCATCATACTCCAACCTGACAGCCTGCCACCCGCCTTCTTCGTCTTCGCCTATTTCTTCCTCGTCACTGTCGCTTCGGGAGGATGCCGAGCCCTTGGCCCATCACCTCCCCCAAAGAAGTGGCTGACGGTGGCGGCGGCGCCTGAGGTGCGCGGAGAGCACCACTCCCCACCTTGGCGGGCAGGAGGCCACCGCCATCTTTAGCATCATCCTCGACCTCGCCGAAGAGAGCAGTGCTGGGATTACTGAAGATCCTGAGCATGATCCCACGGACGGGCACCAGAAGCCCTAAGGACTCCGCCGACAGGTTGGCGAGCTCCGACAGCTTGCAGCAGAGGCGACACCTCTTCCCCGGATGGCAAGCCCGTGTGGAAGGGGCATGCACTCCGCCATCATGAAGAAGCACAGCACCTTCCACACCGGGGTCGGTGGGGCATTCGCTGACGCGCCGCCGCGAACCGCGACCGCCCCTACTACGGTCGCCGCGCTCCCATGGCCCCGGACCAGACTCACTCCCCGAGCGGTGACGCTAGCCATCAGAGTCATCACTCCCAAACTGAGGCCCTGGGCCTGACCCCGGTCTCTCCCTTTCGGCATGAAGAAGAAGGAGGCAAGGAAGAAGAAGGCAGGATTACGTGGATGGATGCCTCCACTCCCCCTAGTGCTCCCTTTTTATAGGCGAGCCGGGGCCGGGGGCTGATTCTCCACTTACTCCCAAGGGCTCCTTTCAATCCGATCCTTCCAAGCTGCGGACGATGGCTGAGCCCATCAACCGCCCTTTTGCACCAGTCCGGAGAATTTGGGTTCCTGTCATAGCACTCTTCCCTGCACCATGCATGTCCGTTACCTACCCCACACGGCGCATGCGGCGTATGTGGCAGAAAGGGCAGGAGTAGTAGGATGAGTGAAATGGTAGTTACCGCCCCGTTGGATAAAGTCATTCACAGGCCACAACAGGTCGGCCCCCACCACGTACCTGATAGGGCCTACCCCAACGATGTTCGGCAGCACGTTTGGGCCAGGCCTGGGGGCTCCTGTCGGTGCAACAAACCTTCATGTATGTTGCTCGGACTATACACAGGCTCAATTGGTAGAAATGCAAGCAACCCCAAGCATTCAAGACAGAACCAAGCCAGAAAGATAGCTCTTTGAGGAATCAAGGGGTGGATCAAGATGACCAAGACAAGCCAAGACAGCAAGATATCACTAAGGAAAAACCTCCCTTGCCGGACAGGCGAGCCTGGTCAGGTCGAGGCCACCCCGAAGACAAGTCCCAAGACATCCCCGGCAAGGATTGCCGGGGCCACTGCCGGCCTACATCCCCGCCAAGACTCCACCGCTCCACAGCATCACAACGCAAGTCATCCATTGGTGCGGTGTCAAGCCCCCAGATAACTAAGTGGCTGTCATTTGGCACGTGGCAGCCATTTAGGAGGAAGATCACCTCTATATGACACCCGTCTAGAGGCGTGTCAAGCAGACAGATGGAAGATGACTAAAGCGGCGCGGCAGACCTGCCGGGCCGCATCCACAGCGCGACACAGGGCAGTGCATTTAATGCGCTTTGTCCTAACTGCCAGAGTTAGGTATGATAGCACTGTTAGCTATCTATTCGCTGGATAATGACCATTTTGCCATTGTGGTAACCCCTTAGCCTATAAAAGGAGGATAGTGGCAACCTTAGAAAGGAATCGGACCCTCGTGTACTCATACGCACGTAGCTACTCTCCCCGAGGCGACCTAGCCGGGCTCGAGCGCTGCGCGTTCTTCATGGTCTCTCCATCAATCCACCAAAGAAGGAGTAGGGTTTTACGCTTCTCAGCAGCCCGAACCTGGGTAAAAACTACCTGTGTGACCACTGCCGTGCTTTCCCATGGCCTCCGCTCTTTGTGCAATGCAGCTTCCCCCCTGCCACATCACAAAGGGGCCGATGGCCCCATAGGTGGCTGTGTTCTACCACGACAACCGCCTTTTGCATGCAGGAAGTCCATAGGAGACAGCAAATGTCGTGTCACTGTGACTGTTTGTTGCGATGTGACAACATTGTTTGAGCTCTAGCTGTCGCAAGGGGACTCGAGCGTGACCGTGTACCCTTACACGGGCACCGGTTTACTGTCGGAGAGGCTCTTCTGCACCGGGGACTCATCCAGCCTGTGCAACTAACGGAAATGGTGGCATGCAGTTCGGGGCTGGCTCCGCTCATCAATCTACGTCCCAGCGAAATAGAGTCGGAGACGATCGTCCCTGACAGCGTTGTGACGAAGATAGTCCAGGAGGCGAATCGCCGGCCTATTGATGCACATGCAATATTTTTTTTAAATCATATAATGCACTATGTACGTTTGGTCTTGTCACTAATAAGTACTACTATTTGTACCCATTGAGTAATTGGTACTACTTGGTGAATGTTGCGTAGCCGTGGATGTCCGAGCTAAATTTGAAACACTGTCATGATCAAACGAGAATTTACCATTGTGCTCCACCACTCCACCAGCCAGAATCACCTGGGCCTATTTGACTTGCAAGATCGGCAGGATCCTCAAAATGTAGGAATCACAAAAATATAGGATTGTTCTCTTTGGATAGGAATGGATTCGATTGGAGTATAGGATTAGGAGTATGTGTTTAATGTCAAAGAAAAGACTAATGAATTTTTAAAATAGGTTGGAGTAGATGTAGGATTTCTTATTATTTAATATAGCGCAATAGCTTCATCCATCCAACTTAATGCGGAAAAGGTGATTTCTGGAAGAAGACGATGGAGAAGCGAATTCAACGAAGAGTGAAATGATGGTTGCTTCATTCGTGCTTTATGATTTGATGCATCATTGCTTTGTGATAGAAGGGAGTAGACTCTATGCTCTATGAATGCGTCCATGCGAGGGAGAAAGAGGAGAGAGGTTGCATTTTTATTCCTTCAATCAATTTGGCATTGGCGCACGAGGCAACTTTGGTTCCCTCTTTTTTGGCTTTGGAGCACCATCCATATTGGTTCACATCGATGTCAAAAGCTATTTTACCATTTGGCTACACATTCTGGATGCCCTTAAGCGGACCACTTGGTTTTTCTCCCTGGCATGATCTATGCAAATCTTGATTATACTGATCTAAAAAAAGATATCCAGATTAGTAAAAAGGAGGTGCTTTTGCCGCATGAAAGGCGGGGGAGTTCGGCCTGGTGGTATGCTAACATGCGGTCCCACGTGTCAGTGATGTACCAAGCCAATCCGCGTCCCACATGAGGCAGAACAACGGCAGAAGCAACACGTGGTTTACTTCAAGAAGATGAGGGAGAAGCGGATTCAGCAAAGAGTGAAATGATGGTTGCTTCGTCCCTCAAACTTATACTACGAAAAGGTGCAACTTTGTGATTTGACGCCTCATTGCTCATTACTACTGCAACGCCACGACCTGGGTGCGTCCCCCTGCTGCTCTGCACTATTTATTTGGTTCATGGCACATGGACCCGTGTGGTCGATGTCCCACATGTTAGCGAAAGGGAGTAGAACATTTATGAAAGCGAGCGCTCCACTCTTACGATGGAGTACAAGACACGGTGGCCCAGTGAACTGTAACTTGTACTGTACTACCATAGTATGTGGTAGTCTTGTACCACTTGGTTTTGCTGTTTCATGCGACCCTTCGATACAACCCCAATTAAACAGGCAAGGGCGGGTATTTTCCCACGCGGTAGCCATGGTAGTTTGGCATAATTGGTTTGACAGAGAGAGCGAGAGAAAGATGTGAAATGCTTGAATGTGTAGTGGGCCCTTTTTTGTTTGTGTATGTGTAGTCGGACCTTTCATATCACTAGATGATACTAGCCATACATTTCAACGCAATTTTAATGTATGCAACATGAATAATTGAAGTACCAATATGAGATCTAAAAGTAAAAATACATATTATTTATTGTGTTAGAGTATATTAGTATTTTATTGCATAGTTGTTAGATGTAACATGCGAGAACATGTAGGGATGTACTTTTGGTGGCCCTACAGAGAGAAATTGGGCATAAACTGGATTCAATTATTTGTATTCGTCATCATAGCATTTGTAACTCACATCTAGAGTTTGTATGGTAGACGTTAATGCTTGTTCGCTCTTATGAAACTAGTACAACAATATTGGGGTGGCGTGCTCCAATTTAGGTAGTGGGAGGTTGGCCTAGTCGGCCCCACCGAGAGAGCGAGGGAAGAGATAAATACACTGGTGGTCACTATATTTGAAGCAAAAGTATAATACGGTCACCGGACTTCAGAATACGCTCATTAAGGTCACCATTTACATTTTAGGATGATTATATATGGTCACTCGCTCATCACTCAGCATCGTATTGCACTCTGTTGAACGGCCAAATAGTTTGCATGGCACTATCTTGACTGGTTAAATTGGCCACATTCCTTGTGGGCCCCACTTGTCAGTTGGTAGGGGAAAGAAATAAGATAAACAAAAATTTACGCAAACACGACAAGACTCCAACCCTTGCCCGCTGATATGTCTCCAACGTATCTATAATTTTTTATTGTTCGATGCTATTATATTATCCATCTTGGAAGTTTTATATGCATTATTATGCTATTTTTTATCATTTTTGGGACTAACCTATCAACCTAGTGCCCAGTGCCAGTTGTTGTTTTTTCATTGTTTTGGTCTTCTACAGAAAATCAATACCAAACGGAATGAAACTTTTTAAGGATTTTTCTTGGACCAGAAGACACCCAGGAACCTTCGGGAAGAGGTCAGAGGGGCCACTAGTTGGACACAAGTTCGAAGGGCGCGCCCCCAGGCTTGTGGGCCCCCTGATGCTCCTCTAACCCTAATATTTGCTCTATAAATACCCAAATATTCCCCGTATACCAGAGGGCACACAAAAATAATTTTCCACCACCGTAACTTTCTGTCTTCATGAGATCCCATCTGGAGACCTTTTCCGGTACTCTGTCAGAGGGGGAATCGACCATGGAGCACTTCTCCATCAACATTGCTACCCTTTCGATGATGTGTGAGTAGTTTACCATAGACCTACAGGTCCATAGCTTGTAGCTAGATGGATTCTTCTCTCTCTTTGATCTTCAATACAGTGTTCTCCTCGATGTTCTTGGAGATCTATTCGATGTAATCTTCTTTTGTGGTGCATTTGTTGAGATCCGTTGAATTGTCGATTTTTTATCAGATTATCTATGAATATTATTTGTGTGTTCTCTGAACTCTTTTATGCATGATTAAGATAGCTTTGTATTTCTGTCCGATCTATTGATTTGGTTTGTCCAACTAGATTGATTTTTCTTGCCATGGGAGAGGTGCTTTGTAACGGATTCAATCTTGCGGTGCTCATACCCAGTGACAGTAGGGGACATGACACGTATTTGTATTGTTTCCATTAAGGATAAAAAGGTGGGGTTTATTTCATACTGATTGGATCTACCCCTCTACATCATGTCATCTTGCTTAAGGCGTTACTCCATTGTTGTTAACTTAATACACTAGATGCATGGTGGATAGTGGTCGATGTGTGGAGTAATAGTAGTAGATGCAGGCAGGAGTCGGTCTACTTGTCACAGACGTGATGCCTATATTCATGATCACTAACTTAGATATCGTCATAACTTTGTGCTCTTCTATCAATTGCTCAACAGTAATTTGTTTACCCACCGTATGTGTTCTTTCAAGAGAGAAACCTCTAGTGAAAACTATGGCCCTCGGGTCTATATTTTATGATATTATTTTCAAATTTACAAAATCAAAAACCCAAAAATACCTTGCTGCAATTTATTTACCTTTACTTTATTTCGCACTTTTATTTTTCTTTTATACCTATCTCTATCAGATCTCATCCTTGCAAGTAACCGTGAAGGAATTGACAACCCCTTTATCATGTTGGGTGCAAGTATTTGTTTGTTTGTGTAGGTGCAAAAATTGGTGACTTGTGTGTTCCTCCTACTGGATTGATACCTTGGTTCTCAACTAAGGGAAATACTTATCTCTACTTTGTTGCATCATCCTTTCCTCTTCAAGGGAAAAACCAACGCAAGCTCAAGAAGTAGCAGGAAGAATTTCTGCGCCGTTGCCGGGGAGGATCTACATCAAACCTACCAAGTACCCATCATAAACTCTCATCTCTTTCATTTAAATTATTTGCCATTTGCCTCTCATTTTCCTATCCCCCACTTCTAAAACGTTTTCAGAAAAACACAAAAATATTTGCCTTCTTTCCAATCGCCTTTTCATTTGCTTTTTTTTTCTTGTGCACTAGATTGCTTTCTTTGCTATCATGACTAGTCCTTCTCTCGTAGCATGTACCCGTGAAAGTGAGGTTCTTAATTTTAAACAATGGGGAGGAGAGAATTTAAAAGATGCTTGGTATAGAATTTGCGATGCTCAAAATAGATCTATTCGTAAGCAATCCACTACCGTTCTTCTTAGAATTTTTTATGTGGGTGTTACTACTTGGTATCGAATTGTGTTAGACACCATTAATGGGGGTAATTTCTTGGGTAGTCACCCTACGGATGCTTTTAATGCTATGGGAAATTTGGTGGGATCACCACCAATCATGATTAATGAAACAGCTTTAACCTTGGGACATGTGATGGAAAGGCTTGATATTATTGAGAATAATATTTCTACCGTAGAGCATATAGAAAATTTTGATAAAAAGATTCATAATCATATTACTCAAATTGGATCAAAGGTAGGAATCACTTTTAAAACCCTAAAGGAGAAGGATCCTATAATTGATGAGAGGGTAGAACAAGGTTCCTCTAGAATCGATAAGTTGGAGGATATTGTTACCAATTTTGGGTTCCACTTTTGCTTCTGTCAAGGCTACTCCAAAATTTCCTCCTAATAAAACTACTAAGTTTATTTGTGTTCTTAAAAATAAGGGTGGATCATCTAGTAGAGGAAACGAGGATCTTAAGATGATATGTATTTGCCATAGTTTTCTCAATATGATTAAGGAACCTATTCTTACGAAAAAAATTCTTGATTTTCTACCTAGGAGTGTGATCATAAACAAACCTAATGAAATCCCTAGGAAGTATGAATGTGCAATTGAGGAATTGAATACCAAATATGACAATACTTAGATCTATGCAATATGCCTAGATAGCGGTGTAAAAAATAGCGCTTGTTGGGAGGAAACCCAATTTTATTTTATGTTTTTTTGTTTTTGCTTCTATTTTTCAATAAATATGCAATTATAATTCTGTTATGATTGTGTTTTAATGTTTTAATTAGTGTTTGTGCTAAGTAAGACCTTTGGGATGATTTGGAAGATCGTTGATTTGATTCTGAGAAAAAACAAAAACTTTTGCGTCCTGTAGCAGAATTGTTACAATTTGCTGGAACATGGAAAAATTATGATTTTATTACACAAGATTTATATATAGATTCCCTACATTGTCCTAAGTTTTCAGAATTTTGGATTTACAGAAGTATGATTTTAATTCGGGTCTTTACAGACTGTTCTGTTTTTGACAGATTATGTTTTCATTGTGTTGTTCGCTTATTTTGATGGATCTATGTGTAGTATCGGGGGGTATGAGCCATTGTGAAGTTAGAATACAGTAGATATAATGCAAATATAAAATTGGAATGAGTTTACAACAGTACCTAAAAGTGGAGATTTGTTTTATTATACTAACGGATCTCACGAGTTTTCTGTTGAGTTTTGTGTTGTGAAGTTTTCAAGTTTTGCGTAAAGTTTCGATGGACTATGGAATAAGGTTTGAGAAGAGCCTAAGCTTGGGGATGCCCAAGGTACCCCAAGGTAATATTCAAGGACAAACAAGCATCTAAGCTTGGGTATGCCCCGGATGGCATCCCCTCTTTTGTCTTCAATCTATCGGTAAATTACTTGAGGCTATATTTTTATTCACCACATGATATGTGTTTTGCTTGTAGCATCTTGTATTATATGAGTCTTTACTTTATTTGCTTTTTAGTTTTCGACAATCATCCTTGCTGTACACACCTTTTGAGAGGGACACACATTAATCGTGAATTTATTAGAATACTCTTTTTGCTTCACTTATATTTTTTGAGCTAGGTAGTTGCTCTAGTGCTTCATTATATCTTTTAGAGCACGACGGTGGTTATATTTTGAAGAAATTGATGAACTCTCATGCTTCACTTATATTATTTTGAGAGTCTTATAAATAGTATGGCAATTTGCTTAGGTTATGAATTTAGTCCTAATATGATGTGTATTCAAGAGGGATATAATAAAAACTTTCATGAAGATCATTGAATATATGAGAAGTTTGATTCCTTGCATTTGTTTTGAGATATGAAGATGGTGATATTAGAGTCATGCTTGTGAGTAATTGTGGTTTAGGAAGAATATTTTTGTTAACGTTTGTGATTCCCGAAGCATGCACGTATGGTCTCTCGATATGCTATGAAATTAGAGTATGATTTATTTTTGATTGTCTTCCTTATGAGTGGCGGTCGGGGGTGAGCGATGGTCTTTTCCTACCAATCTATCCCCCTAGGAGCATGCGTAGTAGTTGCTTCGAGGGCTAATAAAATTTTCCAATAAGTATGTGATTTCTTTATGACTAATGTTGAGTCCATGGATTATACGCACTCTCACCCTTCCACATGTTGCTAGCCTCATCATACTATGCATTGCCCTTACTCACCTTGAGTTGTGGTGCAAACTTCGGTGGTGCATCCAAACCCCGTGATATGATACGCTCTTTCACACAAATGCGACCTTATATCTTCCTAAAAAAAAGCCACCATACCTACCTATCATGGCATTTCCATAGTCATTCCGAGATATATTGTCGTGCAACGTCCACCGTTCCCTTTTACTATGACACTTACCATCATTGTCATATTGCTTTGCATGATCATATAGTTGATATAGTATTTGTGGCTCGGCCACCGTTCATATTTTTTATACATGTCATGCTAGATCATTGCACATCCCACTACACCGCTGGAGGCATTCATATAGAGTCATATTTTTGTTCTAGTATCGAGTTGTAATTCTTGAGTTGTAAGTAAATAAAAGTGTGATCATCACCATTAGAGCATTGTCCCATGCGAGGAAAGGATGATGGAGACTATGATTCCCCCACAAGTCAGGATGAGACTCCAGACTTAAAAATAAAAAGAGCCCAAAAAGCCCAAAAAGAAAAAAAGAGGCCAAAGAGCCCAAAATAAAAAAAGAGAAAAAAATGAGAGAAAAAGAGAGAAGGGACAATGTTACTATCCTTTTCCACGCTTGTGCTTCAAAGTAGACCATGTTCTTCATGATAGAGAGTCTCCTATTTTGTCACTTTCATATATTACTAGTGGGAATTTTTCATTATAGAACTTGGCTGGTATATTCCAATGATGGGCTTCCTCAAATGTCCTAGGCCTTCATGAGCAAGCAAGTTGGATGCACACCCACTTAGTTTTCTTTTGAGCTTTCATACACTTATAGCTCAATGTGAGACTTTCTCCTTTTTTTGTCTTCACCACACAACCTCCACCATCATATTCTATTCCATCCATAGCGCTATATCCATGGCTCACGCTCATGTATTGCGTGAGAGTTGAAAAAGTTGAAGCGCGTTAAAAAGTATGAACCAATTGCTTGGCTTGTCATCAGGGTTGTGCATGATAAATACTTTGTGTTAAAAAGATAGAGCATGAAAAGGTTATATGATTTTTTAGGGATAACTTTTTCAGCCATGATATTTTGAGAAGACATGATTGCATTTTAGTATGCTTGAAGTATTATTTTTTTATGTCAATATTAAATTTTTTTTGAATCTTATGGATCTGAATATTCATGCTACATTAAGAAAGATTACATGATAAACATGTTAGGTAGCATTCCACATCAAAAATTCTGTTTTTATCATTTACCTACTCGAGGACGAGCAGGAATTAAGCTTGGGGATGGTTGTTACGTCTCCAATGTATCTATAATTTTTTATTGTTCCACGCTATTATATTATCCATCTTGGATGTTTTATATGCATTATTATGCTATTTTATATCATTTTTTGGGACTGACCTATTAACCTAGTGCCCAGTGCCAGTTGCTATTTTTTCCTTGTTTTTGTCTTTTACAGAAAATCAATATCAAATGAAGTCCAAACGGAACAGAACTTTTTGAGAATTTTCTTGGACAAGAAGACACCCAGGAACCTTCGGGAAGAGGTCAGAGGGGCCACCAGTTGGTGACAAGCTCGGACGGCGTGCCCTAGGGGGCGCTTCCATGCTTGTGGGGCCCCTGATGCTCCTCTAACCCTAATCTTTGCTCTATAAATACCCTAATATTCCCTGTATACCAGAGGGCGGACCAAAAATACTTTTCCGCTGCCGCAAGTTTCTGTCTTCGTGAGATCTCTTCTGGATACCTTTTCCAGTACTCTGCCGGAGGGGGAATCGACCATAGAGCATTTCTACATCAACCTTGCTGCCCTTCCGATGATGTGTGAGTAGTTTACCACAGACCTAAGGGCCCATAGCTAGTAGCTAGATGGCTTCTTCTCTCTCTATGATCTTCAATACAGTGTTCTCCTCATTGTTCTTGGAGATCTATTCGATGTAATCTTCTTTGGCGGTGCATTTGTTGAGATCCGATGAATTGTGGATTTATGATCAGATTTTCAATGAATATTATTGGAGTCTTCTATGAGCTCTTTTATGCATGACTCAGATAGCTTTGTATTTCTCTTAGATCTATTGATTTTTCTTGCCATGGGAGTCGTGCTTTGTAATGGGTTCAATCTTGCGGTGCTCATACCCAGTGACAGAACGGGACATGACACGTATTTGTCTTGTTGCCATTAAGGATAAAAAGGTGGGGTTTATTTCATATTGGTTGGATCTATCCCTCTACATCATGTCATCTCGCTTAAGGCGTTACTCCGTTCTTGTTAACTTAATACAGTAGATGCATGTTGGATAGCGGTCGATCTGTGGAGTAATAGTAGTAGATGCAGGCAGGAGTCAGTGTACTTGTCACGGACGTGATGCATATATTCATGATTATTGCCTTAGATATCGTCATAACTTTGCGCTCTTCTATCAATTGCTCAACAGTAATTTGTTTACCCATCGTATGCGTTCTTTCATGAGAGAAGCCTCTAGTGAAAACTATGGCCCCCGGGTCTATCTTTTATCATATTATTTTCAGATTTACAAAACCAAAAACCCAAAAATACCTTGCTGCAATTTATTTACCTTTACTTTATTTCGCACTTTTATTTATCTTTTATACCTATCTCTATCAGATCTCATCCTTGCAAGTTACCGTGAAGGGATTGATAACCCCTTTATCGCGTTGGGTGCAAGTATTTGTTTGTTTGTGTTGGTGCAATCATTGGTGACTTGTGTGTTCCTCCTGCTGGATTGATACCTTGGTTCTCAACTGAGGGAAATACTTATCTCTACTTTGCTGCATCACCCTTTCCTCTTCAAGGGAAAACCAATGCAAGCTCAAGAAGTAGCACCCGCGAACCACCTGGCTGTGTATGTGTGTGCCAGGGCCTGATGTGTGTGCATGCATGTGTAGTTTGAGCACTTGAGCGTGAGCGTGTTTGTTTGCCGTGTTGTGTGTGCATGCGTGTGTGCGTGTGAGTGTTCTGTGCGTGCTTGTGTGCGTCTGAGTGTTGCGTGCCTCCGTGTCTGCGTGTGAGTGTTGCGTGTGTGCATGCGTACATGTGAGTGTTGGATGCATGCAGTTTGTGTGCATGTGTGCGTGTCTGTATAATCACCACACTAGCTCTTGTGTATTGAAAGAGCCGACTTGGCATATTAATACAAGGCCACCTTGTCCGCTATGGTTAGCACACGCGGATGCGAACTCAAGGTAGCGTCTTCGAATCCCTTCTTATACTCGCCGATAGGTGGTCCCTGTGGTAGTGAGATAATGTGCGCAGATGATGCAACACTAGATGTGCCATGTGGACTGTTTAACTGGTCAACTAATCATGTCTTCAACAAATACAAAGCTCTACAGTGAGCCTGTGACTGTGCAACAACCACAATATGTCTATGGTGACCGTAATGAGTGGATTCTGAAGTCCAGTGAACATATCGTGCTTTCGCTTCAAATATAGTGACCGTCGGTGTATATCTCGCGAGAGAAAGATGGAACATGCATGAAGGTGATGGCGGCGTACTTTTAGAGGGCCTAGAGATAGTTTGTGTGCGTATGTGAAAGGGGCGTAGAGAGAGGGGGGTGTGATGGACACTGAGATGCTCTTCGCTTCTCTTTATTATGACTAACTTTACAGTATAAAAATATAAACATTCACAATGCGGAATAAATATCATTGGATGCACCATGCAATTAACTTTCATACTCCATATAACATTGTAATATTGTATAGATGTAGATTTTCTAAAATAAAATTTTGGCCACACTTTGTGTAGTTTCAATTCAAAAGGAATCTTGTATGCAAAGTAAAAGTGAAGAGGGGGCTTTTTAGATCAATGGAGCGCATGATAAGATGTAACATATGTGAATGTGTTGTTGACATATTTGGTAGGGCCTAGAGAGGGTATGTGTATGTATTCGAGAGAGGCATGTATAGAGGGGGGTGCGATGAGAGAGAGATAGTGATAACCCACAAGTATAGGGGATCAATTGTAGCCTTTCTCGATAAGTAAGAGTGTCGAACCCAATGAGGTGCTAAAGGTAGAATTTATATTCCCTTCAAGTTCTATCGACCACCGATACAACTCTACGCGTGCTTAATGTTCGCTTTACCTACAGCGTATGAAACTAGAAGTACTTCGTAGGTGTAAAGGGATATGTTTGCAAGATAATAAAGAACACGTAAATAAAAGCTAGGGGCTGTTTAGATAATGAAACAATAAGTTAGTTTTAGTAGAGAGCTTTTTGTCTCAAGAAAGTTATTTGTCCCTAGGCAATCGATAACTAGACCAGTAATCATTATCACAATTTCATATGAGGGAGAGGCATGAGCTAACATACATTGTCTACTTGGATCATATGCACTTATGATTGGAACTCTAGTAAGCATCTGCAACTACTAAAGATCATTAAGGTAAAACCCAACCATAGCATTAAGTATCAAGTCCTGTTTACTCCCATACGCAACAACCCCCTTACTCGGGTGTAAGCTTCTGTCACTCTAGCCACCCACCATAAACGAATCATGAATGTATTGCAACACTATATAGTGGGAATCCCTCATGCTTGCGCGACACGGAGGGAACTATAGGACAGCACCAAAGTAAAACATACAACTCAAACCAATCACGACCATCAATCAACCTAGAGGAGAAAACGAATCTACTAAAACATCATAGGATAGCCACACATCATTGGATAATAATATATAGCATTGAGCACCATGTTTAAGTAGAGATTACAGCGGGGAGAAGAGGTGTTACACCACTGCATAGAGGGGGAGAGAGTTGGTGTTGACGGTAGCGACGTTGTTGGTGTGGATCGTCGTCATGATCCTTGCCCCGGCGGCACTCCAGCGCCACCGGGAGAGAGGGGGAGAGAGCCCCCCTCCTTCTTATTCTTCCTAGGCCTCCCCCTAGATGGGAGGAGAGTTCCCCCTCTGGTCCATGGCCTCCGTGGCAGCAGATGGGCGGGAGCCCCTCCGAGATTGGATCTATCTCTCTATTTCACGTCCCCATTTTCTGGCCTTTCACGGTTTCTTAAATATCCAGAGATCCGTAACTCTGATTTGGCTAAAAATTTAACACGATTTTTATCCGGATATAAGCTTCCATGCGGCCGAAGGACACCTCCAACCAACCTACAGGGTGGCCACTAGATTGCCAAGCACGCTCTGGGTAGGGGGGCACGCCCCTTGAGCTTGTGGGCTCCTCGGGCATCGTCTCACGTTGATTCCGCTTCCCAAAAATCACATATATTCCAAAATAATTCGCCGTAAAATTTTATCGCATTTGGACTTCGTTTGATATGGATTTTATGTGAAACAAAAAACATGCAACAAAGAGGAACTGGCACTGGGCACTAGATCAATATGTTAGTCCAAGAAAATCATATAAATTGTTGCCAAAAGTGTGTAGAAGGGTTAGAAAATTGGCATGAAACAATAAAAATTTATAGATAAGACGGAGATGTATCAGCATCCCCAAGCTTAATTCCTACTCGTCCCTGAGTAGGTGAATGATAAAAAAGATAATTTTTGATGTGGAATGCTACCTAGCATAATCTTGATCATATAATCTAATCATGGCATGAATATTAAGACAGGAGTGAATCCAAGCAATAGTCTATAATTTGGTATAAATACATCAATACTCAGGCATCCCAACAAACAATCATGTCTTTCAAAATATCAATGCTAAACAATGTTATCCCTACAAAATCATATAGCCTTGTCATTCTCCATCTTCTTAACACAAAGTATTTATCATGCACAACCCCGATGACAAGCCGAGCAATTGGTTCATACTTTTTAACGCGCTTCAGTTTTTCAACCCCCACACAATACATGAGTGCAAGCCATGGATATAGCACTATGGGTGGAATAGAATACGGTGGTAGAGATTAATATGGAGAAGACAAAAAAGAGAAAGTCTCACATCGAGTAGGATAATCAACGGGCTATGGAGATGCCCATCAATTGATGTCAATGCGAGGATTAGGGATTGCCATGCAACGGATGCACTAAGAGCTATAAGTGTATGAACACTCAAACTGAAAACTAAGTGGGTGTGCATCCAACTTGCTTGCTCATGAAGACCTTAGGCATTTGAGGAAGCCCGTCATCGGAATATACAAGCCAAGTTCTATAATGAAAAATTCCCACTAGTATATGAAAGTGACAACATAGGAGGCTCTCTATATGAAAACATGGTGCTACTTTGAAGCACAAATGTGGAATGGGATAGTAACATTTCCCCTTCTCTCTTTTTCTCTCATTTTTTTGTTTTTCTTATATTTTTTCTTTCCTTTTTCTTTTTTTTGTTGGGCTCTTTTTTTCCTCTTTTTTTATTTTTTTATTTTCGTCCGGAGTCTCATCCCGACTTGTGGGGGAATCATAGTCTCCATCATCATTTCCTCACTGGGACAATGCTCTAATAATGAATATGATGATCATCCCACTTCTATTTACTTACAACTCAAAATTACAACTCGATACTAGAACAAAATATGACTCTATATGAATGCCTCTGGTGGTGTACCAGGATGTGCAATGATCTAGCATGGCAAAGATATCAAAAAATGGACAAGCCATGAAAATACCATGCTAGCTTTCCTACGATCATGCAAAGCAGTATAACAATGAGTGCTCAAGTCATGTATATGATGATGATGGGAGTTGCATAGCAATATATCTTGCAATGGCTATGGAAATGCCATAATAGGTAGGTCTGGTGGCTGTTTTGAGGAAGATATAGGGAGGCTTATGTGTGATAGAGCATATCATATCATGGGGTTTGGATGCACCGGCGAAGTTTGCACCAACTCTCGAGGTGAGAAAGGGCAATACACGGTACCAAAGAGGCTACCAAATTGTGGGAAGCTAAGAGTGCATATAATCCATGGACACACATTAGTCATAAAGAACTCACATACTAATTGTGAAAGTTTATTAACCCTCGAAGCAAACTACTACTACGCATGCCCCTAGGGGGATAGATTGGGAGGAAAAGACCAGCGCTCATCTCCGACCGCCACTCATAAGGAAGACAATCAATAATAAATCATGCTCCAACTTCTAAGCATAACGACAGACTATATGTGCATGCTTCGGGAATCACAAACCTTAACACCAATATTCTTACTAAACCACAATCATTCACTAGTACCTCCCATATATTACCATCTCTATATCACAAAACTATTGCAAGGAATCAAACATATCATATTCAGTGATCTACAAGTTTTATGTAGGATTTTATGACTAACCATGTGAATGACCAATTCATGTTGACTCTCTAAATAGATATAACTGAAGCAAGAGATTTTAATTGTTTCTACAAAAGATTTGCCCATGCTCTAACAAATATAAGTGAAGCAAAAGAGCATACTACAAATGGAGGTTTTCTATGTGTAGAGAAACAGGCAATCCAAACTTCGAATGATATAAGTGAAGCACATGAAGCATTCCAAAAAGCCATACTCAAAAGATATAAGTGAAGTGGAAAGAGCATTCTATAAATCAACCAAGGACTATCTCATACCAGCATGGTGCATAAAAGAAAATGGAAAAATAAAAACAATAGACGCTCCAAGAATTTACGCATATTAGGTGAACAAAACAAAAACCGAAACATACCGATAATTGTTGAAGAAAGATGGGATGACTTCCATGGCATACCCAAACTTAGACACTTGAGTCTCCTTGAATATTTACATGGTGTGCCTTGGGCATCCCCAAGCTTGAACTCTTGCCTCCTCTTATTCTCCTCATATCGATACCTCCTCGATCTTCAAACACTTCATCCACACAAAACTTAACCAAACTTTTTATTAGCGGGGTTAGTACATATAACATCAAATCTCATCATGAACTACTGTAACATTATTGTATAATTATAATAAATCATTACCCACTGTATTATATCACAATTCTATGGCACCAAGTCATAGGAGGCTCAACAATATTTCAAACATACGCAAATAATGAAACTATTATAGCAATCTGTGAAAACAGGACAATCTGTAAAGATGCAGATGGTACATATACTTCTGTAACTCAAAAAATTCTGAAAAATTATGACAAAATAAAAAATTTGCATAGAAGTACTGTGTAAATTTTCAGAATTTTTGCACATTCCAATAAAAAAAATCTAAATTCATGCACTACAGCAAAAGTTTCTGTTTTTACACCGCACATACCAAACAAGTAATCTAATCATCCTAAAGGAAAATCTTCGCATATTATTTTTATAGGTACAATGGATTTGTACAAGGGGATAATTTTTGTTTTGAAAAGTTTCTATAATTCAAGATTTGCAAAGTTTCCATGGGCATGAACAAAGTTCAAGGAGCTCCCACACTTCAACGATGCTCGTCTTTCTTACTTTCACTTTCCTTTTTGAAAAGTTTTAGGTTCCCCTCTATATTTTTTGATTTTAAACTTTATAAAAGCACATAATAGAATAAAATGACTCTCTAAGACTTCCGGGTTGTCTCCCTGGCAGCGCTTTCTTTAAAGCCATTAAGCTAGGCATAAAGTGCTCAAGTAATTGATCCACCCGGATCCCAAGGTATATCAAAGCCAATTTTAATTAACAATGATTTGAATTTTAGTATTGAGCACAAAGTAATATATATATTGCAAAAATGAAGTCTAGCTCTCTTCCTATGCATCGGCATGTCATAAAAGAACAATTCATGCACACAAAGTAAAGGCCAAGGCATAGTATAAACAGTTTCTTGCAATTTTATCATATTGGAAACATAGAGAGGTGAAGATGTAATTCCTCTCTCATAATAATTGCAAGTAGGAGCAGAAAGCACATGCATATTATATTTATCAAATCATCATGTGTAATTGTAAAACACAACCCATCATGCATGGGTGCAATAGCAAAAATTTCATTCTTAACATAAGGAACTATAGCAAGTTCATCTCCATAAGCATAATTGGCATCATGGCCACAAGCATAGCAACCATCAAATTCATCAAAAATGGAAACAAACAAATCAATGGGATCATAGGAATCATCATAGCATTCATCCTTCGGTAAGCATGAAGGGAAATTAAAAAATGTAAGAGTCAAGAGTTACTCTCATTAGAAGATGGGCACGGGTAGCTAATCCGCTCTTCCTCCTTTTGTTCTTCGCTCTCCTCCTCACCATTTTCATCCAATGAGCTCATAGTTTCATTAATTTCTTCGTCCATAGATTCCTGCCAAATATTATTCTCTTCTTGGACAACGAAGACTTTCTCGATAAATGCATCAATATCGACATTGTATTTATAATTCTCATAGCAATATTTAAGTATAGCAAAATTTTCAGGTCTATAAATAGCATCATCAAAATCTTCATACTTTTCATACAAAGATTCAACTTCATAAGCACCCTTAAAAGCAACAAATTCTTCTATTCGTTCCACATCATAGTAATCATATCTACCATTAGCATAAGAAGCTAAGGTTTCATTATCATTAAATTCACATGAAAAGGGAAGGTGTGGAGCGTTCATCCTAGAGCAACAAGTATTATCATATCTCAAGCATAAATTCCAAGCATACCAATGCAACATTTCAATTTGATCCCATAAGAGTTTCCCTTTTTGAGTCAAGCAATAATCCCTAAATTATTCATGTTGATACAATGTGTCTCCCATTATCAAGTTGAATGGGGTTTTCTCAAGATTATCAAAGTAGTGTTTAATATTTTCCACATAACGAGCATCAAAGGTTTTAGGAGGTTCCCCATCTCCATGAGTAGCAAGTACAACTAATTTTTTTGGTATTTCGTGTTCCATATCCATAACTAAAGATAGAGAACAACTTAGAACAGAAAATAAAAACTACTTAGTGATAAAGCAAACAAGCACACACGAGAATATTCACCCCACGCTATTGCTCCCCGACAACGGTGTCAGAAAAAGGTCTTGATAACCCACAAGTATAGGGGATCGATTGTAGCCTTTCTCGATAACTAAGAGTGTCAAACCCAAGGAGGAGCTAAAGGTAGAATTTATATTCCCTTCAAGTTCTATCGACCACCGATACAACTCTACACATGCTTAATGTTCGCTTTAGCTAGAACAAGTATGAAACTAGAAGTACTTTGTAGGTGTAAAGGGATATGTTTGCAAGATAATAAAGAACATGTAAATAAAATCTAGGGACTGTTTAGATAAAGAAACAATTAAGTAAGTTTTAGTAGAGAGCTTTTTGTCACAAGAAAGTTATTTGTCTCTAGGCAATCGATAAGTAGACCAGTAATCATTATTGCAATTTCATATGAGGGAGAGGCATGAGCTAACATACTTTCTCTACTTGGATCATATGCACTTATGATTGGAACTCTAGCAAGCATCTGTAGCAACTAAAGATCATTAAGGTAAAACCCAACCATAGCATTAAGTATCAAGTCCTGTTTACTCCCATACGGAATAACCCCCTTACTCGGGTGTAAGCTTCTGCCACTCTAGCCACCCACGATAAATGAATCATGAACATATTGCAACACCCTACAGTAGGAATCCCTCACGCTTGCGCAACATGGAGGGCACCATAGGACAACACCAAAATAAAACATACAACTCAAACCAATCACGATCATCAATCAACCCATAGGACAAAACGAATCTACTCAAACATCATAGAATAGCCACACGTCATTGGATAATAATATGTAGCATTGAGCACCATGTTTAAGTCGAGATTACAGCGGGGAGAAGAGGTGTTACATCGCTGCATAGAGGGGAAGAAAGTTGGTGTTGACGGTAGCGAGGTTGTTCGTGTAGATCGCCGTCACGATCCTTGCCCCGGCGGCACTCTGGCGCCACTGGGAGAGAGGGGGACAGATCCCCCTCCATCTTCTTCTTTCTTGGCCTCCCCCCTAGATGGAAGGAGAGTTCCCCCTTTAGTCCATGGCCTCCATGGCGGCGGAGGGGTGGAAGCCCCTCCGAGATTGGATCTATCTCTCTGTTTCTCTTCTGTTTTGCGTCCCCGTTTTCTTGCCTTTCACCGTTTCTTAAATATCCGAAGATCCATAACTCTGATTGGGCTGAAATTTTACATGATTTTTATCCAGATATTAGCTTCCTTGCGGCCGAAGGACACCTCCAACCGACCTACGGGGTGGCCACAAGCTTGACAGGCACGCACTGGGTAGGGGGGCGCGCCCCTTGAGCTTGTGGGCCCCTCGGGCATCGTCTCGCGTTGAGTCCACTTCCCAAAAATCACATTTATTCCAAAATAATCTTTCATAAAAATTTATTGCATTTAGACTTTGTTTAATATGGATTTTCTGCAAAACAAAAAAACATGCAACAAACAGGAACTGGCACTAGGCACTGGCTCAATATGTTAGTCCAATTGCCAAAAGTGTGTAAAAGTTGTAGAATATTGGCATGAAACAATCAAAAATATTAGATACGACGGAGACGTATCAGATAGCACGAGAAATGAGAGAGGACTAGAGATAGAGAGACGATAAGGATGTCTCGGCGAGAGATGGCCTTGAGTGTGTGTATGCTAGGGAGAAGGGGAGAGAGCCATGAGCATGAATAGTGTGTGGGGTGTGTATGTTGGTATGCGTGGGTGTAAGAAGACAATGAGACCTAGGGGTAGAGGGTGTGTGAGCCAGGGAGGAGCTACATGCAAACAAAACTGTGTCATGGCCCGCCCAAAGACCAAGAGAAAACAGTGAATAGTGATGGGGAATATGGACTTTGAGAGAAAAAAAAATCTGATTTCCTTTAGCTTGGTTCCCTCTGGCTCGACCAAAAAAATTTGGGTAGCTTTGCTAGTGTGGGTGAGGTCTGGTGGGCCAAGGTGAAACCCCTAGGTCAGTTCCATCCTACGCCACATTTGTCGGCGCGTGACACATTTTAGGAGACCCATGGAGGACTAGTCGTATAAGACAAAGATACCAGAGCGGTGATGGACTCTGTGTCCACTAACAAAGCCAGCTACGATTTGTAAGCCTAGGTCCCGGGTATGTTATACAAGTCCGGGGCCTAGTTCCTCGATAGTATACACAGAATCCATTGGTATTCTCATAGTGTATTTTGTACACACCATATTGACAAATATATATGGCTGGGAGTAGGGTATTTCCTCGATCGCAAGGGCCATAACTAAGGTAAACCCTTGTCTCTTATTGCCATGCATCCAACCTAACTGTAAGGGATATCTTACTGAATGCTCTACTGGAATCATATTCGTCAACTAGTAAAAGAGGTGGAGATAATGAGTGCGAGATAGGCCTAAAGATAACGTGCGTGCGGGAGACACGTAAGCAGGTATATGTATAGAGGGTTGATGGAGATCGTGCATGCATATGCATGTGAGATAAAGAGTGCTTGTGACAGAGATTAATGAAAAGAGTCCTAGATGGTTGTGAGAGAGAGATAGAGGGAGGATGATATAGAGAGCGTGTGTGCAAGAGACACCTCGAGAGAGTGTGAGCATGTGTGAGCGAGAAGGCCGAAGGATATACACTGTGTGCGTATGTGTGTGAGAGGAAGTTAGCGCGTGTGTGAGCAGGGGTTGAGGGAGAGTGAATCTATGCATAAAAGACTGATTGTTGAGATCGGGGCTCTGTAGACCCAGACAAGGTTCGAACTATAGGCCATGTGCGAAGGATCTTGCCTAGCCGCGGCTCACTGCTCACCACCCCACGGCTTGACTCCGCCGAGTTCGTGTGAGGAAGTAGAAGAAGTGGACACGGCCATTTACCCAGGTTCGGGCCACCTTGCGGTGTAAAACCCAACTCCTGCTTCGTGGTGGATTGCCTCGCGAAGAGGATGAGGATGAACTAGTACAAGTGTGAGCTGCCTCGGGCGAGCTCGATGGCCAAAGGATTCGATCTCTCTCTCTCTCTCTCTCTCTCTCTACGGTGGAGACTAGCCTATATTTATAGTGGTCTTGGTCCTCTTCCCTCATAGCTTAGGCGGGAAGGGATACCACAACGGCCAATTTGAAGGGGGACAGGAGTACACCCTATCCTGACTAAACATGGTCTTCGTCTACAAAGCCTCTGGTCATGACGTTGTGGTGGGATCGGCAATGACCTTCGTCCTGCCGAGCCAGCGGCCTTGGTCTTGTTGCATCCGAATGGAAACCTTTGGGGGATTCCTTGGGGACCCACGTATGTCCTTGCCTCATTAGCACCAAAGAGGAAACTATCCTCTCCTGCACCCACTGGTGTCCTCCTAGCCTTGGTCGTCATGGCTCACGTCACCGTGCGCCTCGCGAGGTGTGATGCTGGCCTAGAGATATCCGCTCCTCGGGAGGCAGCCTCGGGAGGCCGCTCCTTGGGAGGACTTGATGTTGTTCGCCTCGCGAGGCGGGGGCCTCGCGAGGGTCTTGTCCACGGAATCTTAGAGCTGGGCCGTACTGGGATGTTGATGGAGACACGCGCTGGGCCACACGCAGATGGGTCTGGGTACCCCTGGTCCCAAAACACCGACAGTAGCCCCTGGGCCCATGGCGCGCCCGGTCTGGCTTCTAGGAGGAGGCAACGAAGGGAGGGCGAAGCAACGTGGGCCCTAAAAGCCTGCGGGCCAGGCTTGACGCATGGCGCACAACGGGACATGGACGCCCCCACTTCCCCATGTCGCCTAGGCAACTGCCCAGACTGACAAAAGCCTGGCGCGCACAGCGGGGCCATCATTGCTCCGAATGTGAAGGGACACTGGTTGGCCTTCTCTCATCGCCTATAAGAGAGCCAAGGGAGCAGAGCCCTCGACCCAACTTTGTCTTCTTGTTTCTCCACCTCCAAGCCTCTGCCGTAGCAGCCATGGAGCCAGTGAGGAGGTTTTCCGCTGCCGAAAAGGGGAAGGCACCGCGGGAGGAGCTGGAGCTGCCTCCGCCGAAGAGAGGGTGCGGCCGCCCCCGTAAGTCCATCGCAACGCCCGCGGTGGCTCCTCAGGGGCGCGGGCACGCTCCATTGGGGGTTCCCACCGGCTCCGGCAGCCACGGGAAGAACCCCACCCACGGGAGTGGCCACGGAAGTCACGGCGGCCATGGCCGAGGGGGGAGGCGCGCGGTGGTTGCCCGACCACCATGCCCGTGGGCCCATTCAAATGACATGGCCTGAGAGTTTGTAGTGTGGATGGAGAGTCCACCCTACACCTGGATCCGGCTCCCGCGCTCGTTCGAGGAGGAGCTGCCGGTGGGTGGACCCATCGGGCTGTGGCTGCAGCCTGACGGTTGCTGCAACAGGTCCTCGTGGGCGGAGGTCGAGGTCACCCCCTCCGGCTATGTGTATCTGACTCGAGGGTGGCAGTCATTCGCCCGCGCCCACGGCCTGAAGGGGAGGCACACCCTCCATTTCAAGTACGACGGGGCGACGACACTCTTCATCAAGATCTTCGGGGAAGATGGCGAACGGCTGGGATGCTGCCCCATGGGCGACAGCAGCGGCGGCGACCACGTCTCCTCCGACGATGATTGCCGTGGCAGCGGTGACGTCCTCGGCAGTGAACTTGCCATTGGCGATGGCCGCGACACCTGCAACGGTGACAGCACCTCCTACGGGGGAAGCTCGAGCGACGACGACTACGGCAAGCCGCCGTGCCGCCACGTCAAGGAGGAGGAGGACTGCAACTAAGCGCCGGCGATGCCGAAGCCAGTGCCTCAGGAGCTGCGGCCTGCGGGAGGCTGCCTCTTTTGTTTTTTTTTATTTGTTGCATCATGATCATCAAGGGCCCCATGGGGGCATGTAAGGAACCATGGCGCTCGCGCCCTTATCGTAATGCTTTTATTTTTGTTTTTAAATCATGCTGGCGTTCTTCGTTCGGGCTCGAGCCCCCATTCCTTCGCGATAGCTTAGCGCTCTGCGTCGCCCGGACCTAGTCCCCAGGCAAGCTTCTGTCGTCGCTGGTATGCCAGGTCGTGATGCTGTGTGCAAGGTCAGGAGGTGAGCGACCAGAGGTCCGATAAGAACTCCTGAGGCGTGATGCTCAAGAGGCCCCACTTGATGTGCAAGCAGCTTTCGAGAGTGAGAAGGAGGTTTTTGCCTAGACGAGATTGCGAAAATGAAGATGAGGCGTTGATAGTAAACCTCGGGCCAGGGACGAGTGAGATGACTTAGCTTTAGATGCCAGTGAGGGATTCCTGTGTCGCGAGGGTGCGCCTCCCTGGATTTTTGACTCTCTGTCTACTTCTTGTTCTGCAACAAATCAACACGAGTCCCACTCGGGATGCGTGAAATGACTGGTGTCCTTTAAATTTCAGGCACTACCCATGCCACCGGACTGTGCTCCTCTTCCCCTACTCCCTCATGAAGTTTACCCCCATTTCCTTGCTCACCATGGTGCTCTACGTCCTCAGGAACCGGCCCTCGAGCGGGGCTTAGTCGCCGCTGGTATGTCAGGTCGCGATGCCCAGAACAAGGCCAGGGGTGAGGGCCCGAGAGCCAGTAGAGGCTCCTGAGGCGTGATGCTCAAGAGCCACCCTTTTAACGTTCAAGAGGCTCACGCAAAAAGGAGTGGTTCACCTCATGAAGGTGCTAAGGAAAGGACTTTGGCCAGCGACACATGGTGTATGAAGTGATTTTACTTAGCTCTCCCGGATCAGACCGCCGCCTGACTGAGGTGGGCCCTCCTGGGGTGGCAAGGTGTCGTCAGGGCCGCTCGAGCGCCTGTCTCATGAGGTTCCTGCGTATTAACCAATTACAAGGTACAAGGGGCAACGTGCGCTTCCTGATCTGCTCATGATCGTTGCGTGAGAAGACGAATGCACTAAGGACCTAGTGAGGTGACATGCACGGGGCCGGGCCGCGAGCCAGAGCTCAGTCACTTAGATTTATCAGCGCTGCAGTGACGGATCCAAGCACAGGCGCCGTGCCAGTAGCCCCCTCTCATGGGATGCTCAGGAGGAGAGCTGGCAACGCGCGCGGCCCGCGGGCCGACAACTCCAGAGGTGAAGTGATATCGAGCACGGGGTTAACAGTCAAAGTAATTCATGACAGCATAGCTGGTTCAAGGTACATAAACGGAATGATGCAACTGCAGGGCGGACCCTAACAACCCGAGGAGAATGCAGCCTGAGGGGCACCCTCAATTGAACAAACCAAAAAGTCACCTGGCAATGATGCTGGAGAAGCGTCGGGGTGGTCGATGAATTGCGTCGCGGGGCCCGTCCCTCATGAGCAGGATGGCTTCGGAGGCTCAAGAGGCTTGTGAGGCCCATGGGGCTCATGAGGGTCCGAGGCCTCCTGAGACGCCACCGCTGAGCGTCGGGACTCGTGAGAGACCATTGCGTGCTACACAAAGTGCTGGTATGACGCGCCAACGTTCAACAGGCCGAACGGCATACAGACGTAGTTGCAGGGTGAGCCCCCACTTCGGCCAACGCGGGACGGCCAGAAGAGGTCCTGAGAAGCAGCCCTGTTGAGGCCCGGGATGTTGATGCAGACGCGCAGCCCATCGCCCGCGTCAGGGGCGGTGGCTGCACTTGCGGGGCGCGCGGGGCGGCGCTCACCGCGCATGGCCTGCGCCTCCTGAAGTTCCTCGATCGCCTTGGTGATGAATTCTCGTGCTCCTAGCACCTCGCCCCTCGTTCCTTGCTTGTTGGGGCGCGCATCAAGGCAGGCCTCCAAGTGGTGCCTGAGCACCTCCCTCGTCGCACTAGTTAGGTCAGAGGCTCTCCAGATGAAAGCCCCCGAGCCCGTCCTGAGGGAGGCACCGGGCACGCCTTCCTATGCAGAAGGGAGGGGTGCGCCGGCAACAGGAGTGGAGCCTGAGGCGTCGCCAGTGGATTTCTTGGCCTCCGGATGACTCTTGGGGAGGAGCTGCTTCTTCTTAGCGGGGGTGGCCTCGGGAGGCATGATGTCGCCCTCGCCATCGGAGTTTTCGGCTGCCGCGGTGCGGTAGGCATGCTCAAGGGAGCAGACCGTGTCCTTCTCATCACAGGCGACCGTGATGATGCCACTGCACCCTGGCATCTTGAGGACGTTGTAGCCATGATGAGTAGCCGCCATGAACTTGGCGAGCGTCGGGTACCCCAGGATGGTGTTGTATGGGAGGCCAATGTGGGCCACGTCGAAGTCAATGAGCTCGGTGTGGTAGTTGTCTCGCTTGCCGAAGGTAATGGGAAAGCGCACCTGGCCCAGGGGAGTGGTGGAACTGTCGGTCCCCCTAGAGAATGGCTTGGTGGGCATGAGCTGATCATAGGGCACTTGAAGCTTCTCAAAGGTCTCGACGGAGAGCACGTTGAGTCCAGCGCCACCATCAATGAGGGTCTGGTGACTGAAAAGTTGCTGATTGTAGGCATGCATAGCATGGGGAGTGCGCCAGTAGTGGCCGCGCACCTGAGGTGGTCCTTGGAGTCGAAAGTGATGGCGTACTGCGACCACTTGAGGGGACGCACAGCCTCGAGCTTCGGGAGGGCTGCATTCACTTAACGAGAGAACTGCTTGAAGACACAGTTCAAGACAGATGCCTGAGCTCCGCCAAGGATGCAGGCAATCGCACGAGGGTCCTGGTAGCCCCCCAGCCCCATCATCCTGATGGTTGTCGTTGTTCCTCCTTGGCAGAGGCGGCAGCGGAGGGAGACCAACGTTGCCCTGAGGGTGGGCCTTGCGAGGCTGATCGCGCCAAGGGCCGTCGCGAGGCTGATCACGCTAGCCACCCTCGCAAGGCTAGTCATGCTAGCTCTGACGGGGATTGCGGTTTTCCTAGTGGCCTTCGCCACGGCCTCCTCCGCGGCCAACGCTACGGTCACCACGTTCGGGGTGACGGCCCAGGCACTCGTCCCGGAGCGCCCGGAGCTCCTGGCAGTCGTCGGTGTTGTGGGTGTGCATATTGTGGAAGACGCAGAATGGGTGAATGTCCTTGGGGGGCTCATCGCGATCATGGCCATGCTTCAGCTCTGGCTCTGCTGCCACCACGGCGGGGCCCTTGGGCTTTGTTTCCTTGGCCTTGGCCTTCTTGTCTTCAGGGTCGACATCTGGGTGCTTGAGGAGGGAGAAGCGGCCTTCTTCTGCCCTGGCGCATCTGTCTGCCAAGTTGAACATCTCCAGCGCCATGCACAGGTCATCGTGGATGGTGAGCTCCTCGCTCATCTTGACATCCGTGACGCCCTCGGTGAACGCCGAGATGATGGCTTCGTCCGAGGCCTTTGGGATCTTGAGGCGAACATGGGTGAAGCGCTGAATGTACTTGCGGAGAGCCTCACCCAGCTGCTGCTTCACGCGCCGCAGGTCGTTGACGGTGAGGGCACGGTCATGGGTGCCTTGGAAGTTGGCGATGAACCGCTCGCGGAGCTCATCCCAAGAGGAGATCGACCCCTCCGGGAGGTGCATGAGCCAGGAGCATGCACTGTCCTTGAGGGCCATGGGGAAACAGTTCGCCATGACGTTGTCATCGCCGTTAGCCACCTTGATGCTCAGCGAGTAGAGCTGGAGGAACTCCGCGGGGTCGGGGACGCCGTCGTATCGCGGGGGCAGATCTAGATTGAACTTGACCAGCCAGACAACTCGGCGCAGCTCATGAGAGAAGGCACGGCAGCCCGCTGTGCTCACGGGAATGGCCCGCGCGAGGGGGACACGGTTCTGATGCCCATGCGCTGCAGCCTCTGGAGCGGCCCAGTCTTGGGGCTGACGTGGTGGTGCGGGGAGCGCACATGCGTTGTACTGCGGCTGCTGCATGACCTGGCAGCTGGCCTCGCTTAGATTTTCATATAGTCACAATATTCAGATCAGTACCAAATTCAAAATTTGCATATGGGGAGTTTCCAGAATTGGTATGTGTTGTTTCCGGACTCATTTAAACTTTCTTTGATTTGGGGTTCTTTCATGCATCATCTATTGCCATGAGTAACAACATTTAATCTTGTCATGCATCATACTTGATTGTGCATCATATACTAGAGTCAAATCCCAGGGGCACTCCTATTCTGCCCCCTTTTTCTTTTGTGCACACCTACATGGGCCAAATTCAGCGCTGGGCCGTGCTGTGACCCTGGTTTCGGTCCAGTGCTTCCCCTGAGGCTTTATTTCTTTTGTCCTATTTCCTCATGTGCCAAGACTTGCATGCATTTTGAGATGATCATATCTTTTAATTGGTTCATCCAAATAAAACATGTCAGATATGCATCTTGCTCAGATTTTCATGTAGTCACAATATTCAGATCAGTACCAAATTCGAAATTTGCATATGGGGAGTTTCTAGAATTGTTATGTGTTGTTTTTGGGCTCATTTAAACTTGTTTTTATGTCGGGTTCTTTCATGCATCATCTATTGCCATGAGTAACAACATTGAATCTTGTCATGCATCATACTTGATTGTGCATCATACCATGTTTATGCTTGTGTTTTTACCGTGTTGTTTGCCTCATTCTGGTTGTGCTCCTTCTCGATAGTTCCGGTTACGTTGCGATTGTGAGGATTCATTTGACTATGTTGGATCATCTACTTCCTGGACTCGATCTTCTTCCGAGCGGGATTTCAGGCAAGATGACCATTACCTTGGATACCACTACTATCTTTGCTTTGCTAGTTGTCTCATTGCTATCGCTATGTCGCGCTACCTACCACTTGTTTGTCAAGCCTCCCAAATTGCCATGAACTAGCCTCTAACCTTTTCCACCTTCCTTGCAAACCGTTGTTTGGCTATGTTACCGCTTTGCTCAGCCCCTCTTATAGAGTTGCTAGTTGCGGGTGCAGTTGCAGGTTGTTCCATGTTGGGACATGGATATCATGAGATATCACAATATCTCTTATTTAATTAATGCATCTCTATATTTGGTAAAGGGTGTAAGGCTCAGCGTTTTGCCTGGTGTTTTGTTCCACTCGTTCCGCCATAGTTTCCGTCATAGCGGTGTTATGTTCCTTGACGAGCGCTCCTAACACATGTGGGTGTATGGGAACCCCCTGACCAATCGCTTAGGAAAGAACAATTCCAGCAAGGCCCAACTTTGGTTTTAAAATTTGCCAACATAATAATAATGATAATTAATTAATTAGCATAGGGGGTTGCATCCCCGAGGAATCTTAATTCAACATAATACAGGGGGGACAGTGTTGTTGGTGCTGGTCCAAACTGGGCGATGTCTGGCACCCCCTGGGCAACTAGGGTCTCAGCGAACCCGTCGTCTTGCCCATCCGGTGTGCCTTGAGAACGAGATACGCGTGGCTCCTATCGGGATTTGTTGATACAACCGGGAGGTTTTGCTGGTTTAGTTTTACCTTTGAGGAGAGGCAGGTCCATCGGAATTCCTTATCGTAAGCATCATGTTCTTCATGGTGTGAGGATGTTCCATCGGATGCGCGTGGTAATTTATAATGGACAACTTGGAGCACCCCTGCAGGGTTAAATCTTTTTAGAAGCCGTGCCCGCGGTTATGTGGCAACTTGGGAATTTATAATATCTGGTTGTGGAGAACTTGACACTAAATTCAAATAAAATACACCAACCGCGTGTGTAGCCGTGACTGTCTCTTTTCGAGTGAGTTCGAGAAGAGAACACGGTGGGGTTATGTTTGACTCGTAAGTAGTTCAGGATCACTTATTGATCATTACTAGTTTGCGCCTGTTATGCGTAGTCACTCTTCTTACTCTTGTACTCGTAAGTTAGCCACCATACAATGCTTAGTGCTTCCTACAACCTCACCACTTATCCATTCCATACCCATTAAGCTTTGCTAGTCTTGATACCCATGGTAATGGGATTGCTAAATCCTTGTGGCTCACAGATTACTACAACAATAGATGCAGGTACAGGTAATGCAATGACATGATGTGAGAGCGATGCTTGCTTGCTTTTGGAGTTCTTCTTCTGCTTCTTCTTCTTCGTTGATCTTGGGATAGGTTCCTAGTCAGCAGCCTGGGCTAGCAGAGTGGATGTCTTTTTTGCTTTTCGTTTGATTTCATCCGTAGTCGGATCCTACTCTTCTGTATGATGTTTGATGTATTCATGTGGCATTTGTATGCCTTTGTATGTATCCCCATTTGTGTTGTATATGGTACGATGTAATGATATCCACCTTGCAAAAGTGTCTTCAATATGCGCTTCTATCCTTGGTGGGACCTTTGAGTACCTCTCGGATAGGATCGCATATTGGGCGTGACAAGTTGGTATTAGAGCCTCGACCGACCATAGTAGCCCCCTTTATTGATCGTAGTTTAGCCATTGTCAAGTCTAGAAGTAAACCTATTTTTGGAGTCTAATTATATCGGATAGTAGGAATTCTTTTACTTCTTATCCTCTTCTTCGCTCTGGTGAGGATTCATGACGTATGTGTTTTGACTTTAGTCCTCTTCCCCTTCAAATTTTTTTAGGATCTCGCGGGTATTTTTTGATCGTTGCGATGTCAATCCTTTCAACCGGTGCACTTCTCTTCAAGTTGATTCGATCATCTTCATCTGCTGCAAGATCAATTCTCAGTTTTCTCAACGTCGTCATTTCCCCGTTCCAAGTTGCCTTCATTTTTCCCACCCACCTGCCCTTTTTTTTTCATGGAGGTTGAAGTCTCGAATCAGGCATCCATTTCATTCGTGCGAATCCTCTTCATTCTTTACTTAATTGTTTCAACCGGTGAATTCTTGTCTAGTTCGTCATTCTTCGCTCTTCGTCTCATTTTTCTTTTCGGTGTATTCAATTCAAGCTTTTGGTGTTGATCATATCCCTTTCCTCATTTCAAATGCTTTCTCATGCTGGGGCGCCTCTTAATCATTCACCTCTCTCTATTCATTTGTTCCAGAGTGCTGAAGATATCTCAGAAGATGCGTGTTTCCATCCAAGATCTGTTCAAGCTAATTCGAGGTTCTTACCTTATTCAAGACATTTAAATCAACCAGTGCAATCTCTCCTTTAAAAAATCGTTTCAATGGTGTTTTCTTTCCAGTGGGCCCTAACCCATAGGTCTTTTCCCAGGATATTACCTGACTCTTCTTATTTTCTCGGAGATTTTCTCTAATTCTTTCAAAGTTTGATGTAAGAATGAATTTTCATTAGTCAGATGCCTCCTCCAAGATCACTTTCAAATACTTTTCATCTTTGGCTCAACATTCCTAGTATTCATTATTCCGGAGCATCTCTCTAATTCTTCATGGTGGTTGTCGTCGTCATTCTCAGCTTTGAAGACTGAAGAAGATTTTCTCTTAATTCTTGCTCCGCTCTCTTGAAGATTCATGGTTCTAGCTTCAAGCCATCCTCATAATTGTTTTTTTATTATGAGCATTCTTTTCATACCCATCCGAAGCATTTTAGGAGTTGCTCTTTGTAAGTGCATCTAGTGCCCCTTAGTGATTTTGGTGTATTGAAGACTTATAGGTTAAGGGACTAATGTGTTTGTGAGTGTACACAGGTATTATAAGTCTCTGAGGAGTTTGATAAATCCGAAGAAAGTTGACCCCTAAAAATGAATGTCTTCATCTGAAGTCTTTGGTTTTTCTTGAAGACTTTGAAAATGAGGAAATTTGTGTGACCTTGAAGATATTGATGCTAGGACTATGAAGCGTGAAGACTTTTGTTTTCATAGTTTCATTTCCTTTCTTTTGAGTCATAGGAAACACCATACTGTTAAAGGGGGTTGAGGTAATACTAAGGAAAAGTATCCAAGTGATGGTCATCTCAAAGCCTACACATACCCAATCCTTTGAGTGAAGCCTTCGGAAATCTCTTGCAGTTCAGTCAATTTCTTCAGAGACAGAGACGAAGATCTTCTGGTCTCTGAGGAATTTGTTCTGACCGAGGAGTTAGGAATTCGCCAATGCGAATTGCCTACAGTGAGGAACATGAAAGCCCTGAGGAATTTGAGAGCTCAAATTTCCGACCATTGTTGTGCTTCACGCCAGCTGTCCAGATATCTAATCCACATAACGGTCATAGCATTAGGGGAATTTGTCTTATCATGTCGGGCTGCTTCCCGGCTATAAATAGCCGCCCCCCTCAACCACTAGCTGGTTGGCTGCTCCAAGAGATAGATTGACACTTGTCATTTAGAGCATCCCATCCTCTGAGGACTTTGAGAGAAAATCATCAGTGACGGAAAACCCAAAACCCCAACACCTAAAACCCAAAGTGATTGACCATCACTGAAGAGATTGTTCGTATGTGGAGCTGACGCTTGTTACCTTTGAAGATTGTGCATCTTCCAGATGGTTAGGCATCATGGTCCGGAGCATTCAAGAGGAATTGTGGATCGCCGAGTGACCAAGTTTGTGAAGGCTTGAAAGTCACCTTGAAGACTTACCACGAGTGATTGGGCGAGGTCTGTGTGACCTTAGCTCAAGGAGAATATGGTAAGGACTGTGTGTCCCAGGACTGTGTGTCCTTTGGTTTAAATACCAAGCTGCTCCAACCAGGCGTACAATTGTCACAGCAGTTGGAATTGGTCTACCAAATCACTGTCTTCACCGAGCTACTGGTTCTATTTCCTCAACCCTTTCATTTCCTCATGTACTTGTTGATGAAATCGATTGTTACTGTTTGAAGACTTTGACTGAAGACTTTCTCAATTTCCTCAATCCTATTTCTTAAGTCACCTTGTCTTCTGCCTTCTTATCCTGTTTACACGCTACCTGTGCTTTGTGCAAGTTTCATGGCATCATGATGACTATCCTACTGTCTTGTTATGCATGCACCTGAGTACTTCCGCTGCTTGTATTTCGTCACTTAGCAAATTCCTCAAGTAGTATTTCCTCAGTGACGAATTTGTAAAAATCGCCTATTCACCCCCCCTCTAGTCGATATAATGCACTTTCAACTGGTATCACAGCAAGGTACTCCCTTGTTCTGTGTGATTTTGGTTTAACCACCTGGAGTTTTAGTTATGTCGACTGTAGGTATGATCAAGGTCTCGGCTTGGTGTCCTACATTCGATGGGATGGAATACCCCTACTGGAAGGACAAGATGCGCATGCATCTTGAGGCAATTGATAACGATCTCTAGTATATTGTGGAAAATGGCGTTCCCTCCATCACTCCCTCCATAAACGCTGCTGATGTGAAGAGATTCAAGCAACTCGGCTCTCAAGCGAAGAATATCATATGTGGCCATCTAAGCAAAGGACAGTATGGCAGAGTGAGTGCTTTGGAGTCTGCAAAGCTTATCTATGATAGGCTGTCCAAGATCAACGAAGGAATCTCAACCCAACATGATTCACGAGTTGATGTTCTTTGTAATCTCTTCAACCGCTTCAAAAGACTCGACAACGAAAATGTTCAGCACACCTTTGATCGCCTCACTGATATCACCAATGAGCTTCAAGCACTTGGTGCCACTGACATCACCGACCATGAGGTGGTGAAGAAATTGCTGAGATCACTTGATTCCTCATTTTATACACTAGCACTGATGATTCAAGAACGTGGAGACTACTAGTCACTAGATCTTGCTGATATCCTCAAGAGACTAAACACTCATGAATTCCAACAAGCTGAGAAGAGAGACCTCTACGGGCCAAGCTATGGAAGATCACGTGCACTGAAGGCCAAGGCAATTTCCTCATCTAAAGAGGAAGACTCTGACACTAGCCTTGGTGATCTTGAAGAACTAAGTCAAAAGCTAGCAATGCTCATGAGAAAATTCCAGAAGTTCTTAAGGCGTGGCCGTTTTGGAAAATCTTCAAGAGGTGATGATTTGAGATCAAATTCTTCATCCCGTGACTACAAGAAAATGACTAGCCACAAATGCAAGAAGCCTGGTCATTACATGGCTGATTGTCCTCAGTGGGTGAAGGAATAAAAGAAGAAGAAGTACAAGGATGACAGTTCAGATGACTCAAAGAAAAAGAAGAAATCTTCAAAGTCCTCATCGTCAAAATCTTCAAAGTCTTCATATCACAATAAGAGCAGTTCCAGAAAGGCTCGGGCATTCATTGGCAAGGAAATGGAGTCTTAAGCTGAATCTGAGGAAAATGAGGAAGAGGAGGAATCTGAGGAGTCAGACTCTAGTGTGGCAAGCCTAGCTCTCGCTACTGCTTTTGTTAGCAAGTCCATCTTCAACTGTGAAGAAAATGGCAACTCCAACACTGCTGACGATGGCAACAATGACTTTGCTTCCACCTATTGCTTCAAGGCAAAAGGTGCCAAGGATGTATCTCTCAAAGCTACTGACTGGGTCCTCGACAGTGGATGTACAAATCACATGACTGGTGACAAGAACTTACTGATGGACTCTGCACTATCTCCATCACATCTGAAGCATATTACCTACGCTGACAAAGGAAAAAGCAAGGTATTTGGTCTAGGTAGGGTTGCAATCTCGAAGGATCGACACATGGACAAAGTCATTCTTGTCGAGTCCCTCGGATTCAACCTCATGTCTGTCTCAATGCTTTGTGATCTTAATATGGTTGTCATCTTTGGCAAATATCTTTGCATAGTACTCACGGAATCTGACAAATCCAAAGTCTTCGAAGGCTTTAGGAGAGGAGACTTGTATATTGTTGATTTCTCTGCAAGACCATAGCCTACCACATGTCTACTTGCAAAAGCTTTAGAAGACTGGCTATGGCATCGACGACTTGGCCATGCTGACATGAGGAACTTGCACACACTTGTGAAGAAGAAGCATGTCATCGGCATCGAGGATGTCAAATTCCTCAAAGATCATCTTTGTGGGGCTTGTTAGTCTGGAAAGATGACCAGATCCAAGCATCCCTCGAAGACTATCATGACTACCTCTCGTCCTTTTGAATTGCTTCACATGGACCTCTTTGGCCCCACTCATTATGCCACACAAACAAATGCATCATCTCTATATGGCTTTGTTATTGTTGATGATTATTCTTGTTACACTTGGGTGCATATCATCACTTACAAAACTGAAGTGCAGGAAGTCTTCAAACGATTTCCCTCAAGGGCCTCGATGAATTTCGGTGTGAAGATTAAGCATATCCGAAGTGACAATGTGTCGTGGTATAACATGGCCACCTATGGGACTATCGGCCCCTTGTGGTTCGGCAAGGGGGAAGAGCACATTGCACAAAGAGCGGAGAGCATAGAGCAGCACGACAGCAATGATACGAGCAGTTTTTACCCAGGTTCGGGCCACCAGGAGACATAGCGCTCTAGCCCGGCAAGGTCGCCTTGGGATGAGAGCAGCTACGCGCATATGAGTGTACGGGGGTCCGAATCCTTTCTAAGGTTGCCACGACCCTCCTTTTATAGGTCAAGGGGTCACCACAATGGCAAATCAGTCATTACATACTGATTGGATAGCAAACAGTGCTATCATACCTAACTCTGTAGACAGGACACGGCACATTAAATGCACCGCTTAGTGTCACATTGTGGGTGTAGCCCGGCAGCCTTGCCGCGCCATTCAGCCACCTTCTTGCGTGTCTGCATGACACGTCTCCTGGACGGGTGTCACTTAGGGGTGACCTAACTCGGAAATGGCTGCCACGTGCCAAATAACAGCCACTTAATCACTTGGGGGCTTGACACCGCATCGATAGGTGACTCGCCTTTCTGTGAGGTGGAGTGGTGGCGCCTTGGCGGGATAGTCCGCCCTCAGCGTTTCGGGCAGGCTTGCCGGGGGAGTCTTGAGACTTGTCCTTTGGGTGTCCTTGACCCCGCCAGGCTCGCCTTCCCGGCAAGGGAGGTTTTTCCTCAGTGATATCTTGCTCACTTGGTTGGTCTTGGTCTTCTTGATCTGCCCTTTGATTTCTCAAAGAGCTATCTCTTCGGCTTGGTCTCGTCTTGGATGTTGCAACCTTGCTTTTGAGCCTGTGTACAGTTTGGGCAACACACGCCTGGGGTTTGTTGCACCGACAGGAGCCCCCAGGCCTGGCCCGAACGCGCTGCCGAGTGTCGTCGGGGTAGGCCCTGTCTAGTACACTCGCGAGGGGGTTGTGGTAGCTGATTCTTTGAGAACTTCTTTGCTTCTTCATTAACCTGTGCTTGAGTCAGTTTTCGGTTTTTCACGCGTCACGTAAGACGTTATGAGGGAGCTGCAAGCCACAATCCATGGGCTACCCACGTCCCACATTCACGGGGCGGTAACTGCCATTCCACTAGCTTCTCCACTTCTGGCGTTTTCGCCATGTATGTTGCATGCATTGCACAGGGTTGGTGGCGGACGCGGGGAGCGCGGAAATGAGTGCCATGGCAGAAAGCCAGGTGCCATGGATTGGCGTAGGGGGTCGGCCTTGATTCCACAGGCTGCTGATGGTGCGGGGGAGCCGGATTGGAAGAGAGGGGCGGTTGCCTCCCCTGAGTGAGGTGCCAGCCCCCGGCCCTGTTTGCCTATAAAAGGGGACACGGGCGAGGTGCTACCTCAGACCCATCTCCTCCTTCTTTCTTCTGACATTGCTCCTTCATCATGGTGAGGGGAGGAGGGCGCAGTGGTACTCCAGTAGTGGTGACGAGGGCTTCTGATCGACAGTGCCTCCCTCCTCTCCTTGGGGACGCGGAAGCGGAGCCCGCCGCGAGGGGAGGCAGGAGAGGACGAGGTCATGGTCGCCGCAGCGCTCGGGCCCGAGGAGGATGAGGTGGGGCTTTGATCACACCTCCTCCTGCTGCTCAAGATCCTAATGAAGGCCACATCAGGAACCAGCCGCTGGAGTTCATCGTCAAGCTGCGAGGACCCCCGCGCAGCCGCCTTCAGCTTCCTACTCCATTTGCATGGGTGATGGAGATCGAGAAGCCGCCAGGGTTGAGGCTGCACATGAGAGGCTGCTGTAATGGCAGCATGCAGGCGGACGTAGAGTTCCCGGCTCCTCATGTCATGCTTCTCTAGCATGGTTGGAAGACTTTTGCTCGTGCTCATAGCTTGGCAGCCGGGCACGTCCTACATTTCAAGTTAATGGACGCCACCCCGCTCTTCGTCAAGGTCTTCGGACGCTCGGGTGCTCACTTAGGGTGCTGCGCGGAGAGCTTGACCGACGACGAAAGCTCCTCCTCGAGCGACAGCGACGAGGAGGACAGTGACGGCGATGACGACGGCGCCGACGGAGAGGACGACGGCTCCGACTCCGACTAAACACCAGCCGCACCGTCACCATCAGGCGGTAGCACCATCATCTGCACCTGCATCTCCTCTCCGGCAAGGCGATTTGCCGGGGAGTTGGACGTGGAGGAGTGGATGGTGTCTCCGGCTCCTCCAGCAGCCTTCCAGCTAGGCCCCGGCAGGCTTCCTCGTGGGCTACGGCTTCGTTCGCCCTGCCGCGTCCTGCTGGCCCTGGTGGCAGTGGCCAGGGGGTCATCTCCGCCGCTCTCTTCACCATCACCTTCACCCGCGCCCTCTCGATCTTGTCAGGCTCCTTGTCCTGGGGCCTGATGTGGTCAGGCTGGGCTTCTGCCCAGGCGCCCCTTTTTCCCTCTTCACCTCCCGTGGTAGTTCCTAGGAGGAGAGGGACAAGAAAGGGATTACGGGGAACTTATCTTTTTTTCAGTCTAAAATGTGTAGGCATTTGCCGGGTACTTGTGCATGTGTCATGTCCATACAAAGGCGAGATGCCTCTATATGTTTAAGTAAACAAGTTTTCTCCGGCAAGCTATCTTGCCGGTGTCTTTCGTTTGTTGCCGTGGGGCTTAGCCTACCGTGCACAAAACCATGGAAAGGGACTAGCTCCTCGTCGAACCCCTTCTGTCAAAGGCCACTACAACCACCCTGACCGAAGCAATGTTCGGGGCGCAGGACGGGAGCACCCATGCTTCAACGGTGACGAGGTTTTCATATGCACAAGTTTTCACCTTACAGAACATGTATGGATAAGAAATAACTTATATGTTTGGCTTGTCGGGGACTGATATGTAGGCTTGTCTTCATTTCTTCTCTTCGGGACCAGGTACACGGCAAGAACCCTGCAACTTAGTGCAAAGGAAAACAATGCTACATGTGCCCTGATCTACATGATCATGCTATGCTCATGTTATGCTTATGCATGCATGCAAGTTTTAGGGGCCCCCAGCGCTTCGTTTATTCATCTGTTGCTTAGGGTCTGCGCCTGGCTTTGTACAAAGGGTTACATGCAACATCGGCAAGGCTTGTACAAAAGGGTGGCTGCCGGGCAGGGCCCGACAGCCGCGCCTTACGGGTAGAACTTACGGAGATGCTCAATGTTCCATGAGTTTTGCAACTGAATGCCATCTCCGGTCTCCAGACAGACTGCACCAGGTTTGGTGACTCGTACTACCCGGTAAGGGCCTTCCCACTTTGGTGTTAACTTGTTTGCACCCTTGGCAGATTAAACACGCCTAAGGACAATGTCGCCTTTCTCAAAGCTCCTGGCATGAACCCTGTGGCTGTGATAGCGACGCAGGGCTTGCTGGTAGAATGCAGCATGCGTAGCAGCCCAGAGATGGTTCTCCTCAAGTAGCACAGTGTCGTCACGCTGGTGCTGTTCTTGCGCTACTTCATCGTAGGCAAGTACTCGAGGTGATCGGTATATGAGTTATGTGGGGATCACTGCTTCTGCCCCATAGACTAGGGAGAAGGGAGTCTGTCCAGTAGCTCGATTTGGTGTCATACGGAGGACCAAAGACCCACCGACAGCTCGTCGATCCATAGCCTGCCACACTTCTGCAGCCTATCAAATGTTCTTGTCTTGAGTCCTCGCAGCACTTTAGCGTTCGCCCTCTCAGCTTGTCCGTTGCTTCTGGGATGAGCAATAGAGGCAAATGAGACCTTGCTTCTGAGGGCATGAACGTATTGCATGAAGGCGTGGCTTGTGAATTGGGTGCCATTGTCAGTGATGACTCTGGCGGGTACGCTGAAACAGCACACCAATCCTTTCAAGAACTTGATAGCTGACTGTGCGGTCACCTTCCTCACGGGCTCCACTTCCGGCCACTTTGTGAACTTGTCGATGGCGACGTACAAGAACTCAAAGCCCCCGGTAGCTCGGGGGAAGGGGCCCAAGATGTCGAGCCCCCAGACCCAAAAGGGCCATGACAAAAGGATCGTCTAGAGAGCTTGAGCAGGTTGATGGATATTCTTGGAGTGGAACTGGTAGGCTTCACATCTGGTGACTAGCTCGATTGCATCTTGGAGGGCCGAGGGCCAGTAGAAACCTTGCCAGAAAGCATTTCCGACCAAGGCCCTTGATCCAATATGGGAGCCGCACATGCCTTTGTGTATCTCTGCCAGCAGTTTCTTCCCTTCTTCCCGGCAAACGCACTTTAATTTCACACCGCTGGGCCTCCTTCTGTATAGTACATCATCGACAAACTGATACATACTGGACCTCTGGGCTACATTTTCAGCTTCTTCTTGCTCTTCGGGAAGTTCTCCTATTTGGAGGTAACGAACTATGTGCCGTGCCCAAGTTGGAGCCTAAGGCTCGACAACAAGGATCAGCGGCACCTCCTCATTCGTGGGAGCGCACGCCTCAACCACGAGAACTGGAAGTTCGGCGGGAGGGTGCTGCTTGCCAAGCGAAGTGGAGTTGTTCCCGCCAACCTCTCTGCCGAGGGCTTCAGGAAGCTCTACCGGGAGAGGCTTGCTGGAGTCCAGTTTTCTCCTCTTTCTGGCCATTGTTGCCGAGGATACGGAGGGCTGAGTCAGGTGGAGAACAAAAGTCCCTGGTTCCACAGGAAGCTTTTGCGCAGCGCACTTTGACAGATGATCAGCAATGATGTTTTCTGCACGGGGTATGTGCTCTATTTGCAATTCGTCAGAGCGCTCCGCCAGCTTTCTCACTTCCTCCATGTATGCCTCCGTCAATGGACTTTGATAATCCTTGTTTACTTGCCTCACCACAAGTTGTGAGTCTCCACGAATGATCAACTTCTTGATTCCCAGTTTTGTTGCGATCCTGAGCCCGACAAGGAGTCCTTCATATTCTGAGGTGTTGTTGGTAGCCTTCTCCTGGGGGAATGCATTTGAACCACGTACTTGAGGTGCTCCCCAGTGGGTGCGATGAGAAGCACGCCAGCTCCCGCATCTTGTAGGGAGAAGGCACCATCAAAGTACATGATCCAATCTTGGGGCGCTTCCCTGCTGGGAATAATTGTCTCCAACGTCTCTTCATCTGGAGTTGGTGTCCATTCTGCAATAAACTCCGCCAACGCTCTGCTCTGAATAGTTGATGTGCTCTCAAACCTCAAACCAAAGCTTGGTAACTCCAAAGCCCACTCCACTATTCTGCCAGTGGCCTCAGGGTTCCTCAAGATGTGTTGCAAGGGGAAGCGGATAACAACCGTGATTCCGTGAGCTTGGAAGTAGTGGCGTAGTTTCCTTGAGGCCATGATGAGGCCAAAGATCAACTTTTGCACGCAGAGTACCTTGATCTAGCCCCCTGCAGTAGGGAACTGACAAAGTACATTGGCCGCTACACCACCTTCTTCCTTGCTGTGATTCAGGAATTGCCTCCGCTGCCCTGCATTTCTTTGTTCTGATCTGTTCCTGAACTTGCCGGGATGAGTTCACTTCTCTCCGGAGGGGATGGTTGCCGTGGTGACTCCTTCATCTACTTCCCGCTAGGCCACCAGTGCTGCACTAACCACTTGATTGGTTGCCGCTAGGTATAGCAGCAACGGCTCTTGTGGTTTAGGAGCGACTAGGGTGGGAACAGAGGAAAGGTAGTTCTTCAAATCTTGTAGTGCAGCGTCCGCCTCCGGGGTCCACTCCACGGGCCCTGCCTTCTTCAAGATTTTGAAAAACGGCAAAGCGCGCTCGGCAGACTTGGAAATGAACCTTCTCAGTGCAGCAACACATCCAGTCAAACGCCTCACATCTTTAACTGTCTTGGGTGCTTGAATCTGCTCGGTCGCCTTGATCTTGTCGGGGTTGGCCTCTATCCTCTGGTGGGACACGAAGAAGCCAAGTAGCTTGCCAGAAGGAACGCCAAACACACACTTCTCCGGGTCCAGCTTCAAGTTGATCTTGTGAAGATTCGCAAAGGTCTCTTCCAGGTCCTGAATGAGGGTTGATTTGTGTTTGGTTTTGACCACTATGTCATCCATGTAAGCTTCAATATTCCTATGCAGCTGTGACTCAAAACCAATTTGCACCGCTCTTGCAAAAGTCGATCCAGTGCTTTTTAACCCAAAGGGCATCCGTACAAAATAGTACGTGCCACATGGGGTTATGAACGCGGTATTCTCTTCATCTTCCTTGCACATGAAAATCTGGTGGTTCCCAAAGTAGGCATCCAAGAAGGAAAGCAGGTCGCATCCAGAGGTGGAATCCACAATCTGATCAATGCGTGGCAAGGGGAATGGGGTCCTTCGGGAATGCTTTATTCAGATCTGTGAAATCTATGCAAAGCCTCCACTTCCCATTCGCCTTGCGCACCACCATTGGATTTGCCAACCAAGTTGGATGCAATACCCCTCTGACCAAACCAGCAGCTTCGAGTTTCTTGATCTCTTCGGCAATAAATTGTTGCCGCCCAAAGCTTGCTTTCGGACCTTCTGTTTGACGGGCCGGGCATGTGGGCAAACAGCAAGGTGGTGCTCGATTACCTTCCTGCGAACACCGGGGATGTCAGATGGTTGCCAAGCAAACATATCGACATTCGCTCGCAGGAAGGCAACAAGCGCGCTTTCCTATTTGTCATCGAGGGTGGAGCTGATAGTAAATGTACCATCAGTGCCACCCAGCCCTACCGAGACCTTCTTCACAGCGGGCGCAGCAACCTTTGATTTCTTGCTATTGGAACTCTCCGGCAAGTCATCAACAGGCGCAGCGCACTCCGAAGAGGCGCGCTTCCCGGATTCTTTGCTGGCATCCTTGCTAGCTTTCTTCCCTTTCTTGCTTTCCTTGGCGGGAGCAGTAGCTTCTGCGGCCTCTGCAGTGACTGCCTCTCGGTACATCTTATCCACACATATAATTGTGTCCTTTTTGTCCGATGGAATGGAAATGACGCCCATTGGCCCAGGCATCTTCAGCGTGTTGTAGGCATAGTGGGGTGCCGCCATGAATTTTTCCAGGGCTGGATGACCAAGGATTCCATTGTATGGCAAGGGGAGGTCAACCACATCAAACACGATCTTCTCAGTCCGGTAGTTTAAGTCCCCCCAAACGTTACCGGTAGTGTGATCTTTCCCTTAGGATGACTTCTGCCGGGGTTGATCCCTTGGAAAGTACCAGTAACTTTGAGCTATTCATCTACTATCTGGAGCTTGCTGATGACCTTGGGAGAAATCAGATTCAACCCGGCCCCGCTGTCAACCAACATCTTTGTGACTTTGAGGTTGCGGATTGTTGGTGAAACCAACAACGGCAAACACCCTACCGCGGTGGTGCGGTCAGGGTGATCCTCTTTATAAAAGATGATGGGCGTGCAGGACCACTTGAGTGGCTTCCGAGAATCTGCTGCTGGCTCCACGGCATTGACCTCACGCGCCCACTGTTTAAGCTGGCGGTGAGAGGAATGCAAGGATGCACCTCCGTCAATGCATATGGCGTCAGTAGCCTTCTGGAACTCTTGCTCACTGGTTTCCTCTTCATCTCCTTCATCACTCTCGTCATCGCATTCCTTCTTCTCATGGCCTCTGGTAGGTTTCCCTTGATACTGAGGGGCCTTGCTGGGGCGACCTCCTCTACCGCCTCGGCCCTTCCCGCCAACGCCATCTTGATCTCTCTGTGTGTCACGCTTCTCGTACTCAGCCTTCTGCTTCTTGACGAGTTGCTCAACCTGATGACACTCTTGAAGATCGTGGTCTTTGGTCCGATGGATCTTGCAGTACGGCCCGTCAGCCTTCTCGACAGCCGCGGCTTCCCGGCAATCAGCGCACGTGGCAACTTCTTTGCCGGGAGCCTCGGTCTTGGCCTTCTTGCCGGTACTAGGAGTACTCGATCCTTCGACAGCTATCACTGCCTTATCCCTGTGCTTCTTGTTGTGTTTATTGTTCTTCTTCTTCTGATTGGTGGCATCGTCGTCATCCTCTAAGTCAACATCAGCGCCATCTTCTTCACCGGGGAGATGCCTCCCCTCCTCTATTCGGGCACACTTATCCGCCAAAGTGTACAGCTCATTCACGGTCTTGGGTAGCTGGACATTCATCTTGGAACGTATACTGCGGTTGCATACGTTGGACTAGAATGCAGCTATCACAGCTGCCGGGTGGATGTCCAGAATGTTCCTGTGCACCTGGCTGAACCTCTGCATGTATTTCTGCAAACTCTCTCCTTCCTTCTATGGGAGGAGCTGCAAGTCGCTGGGCCGCCCTGCTTCTTGATGACCGCCCGTGAAGGCGCCAACAAATTCATGGCACAGGTCGGCCCAGGTCAAGATGGAGTTCTCCGCCAAGTGCATCAGCCACGACCTCATGTTTTGCTTGAGTGCAAAAGGGAAGTAGTTGGCGAATACCTTCTCATCTCTTCCTCTGGCGGCTTGAACAACAATGGTGTAGATGCTCAAGAACTCTGCCGGATTCAATCTTCCATCGTACTTTTCTGGTATCTCTGGCTTGAACGTACGGGCAGATGGCCAATGGACTTGCCGCAGCTTGTGAGTGAAGGCGGGGCACCCAACCTCTAAAGGCAGGTATCCGTCTCCACCGGGCATGGGCTCGTTGATGTCAGGGCCATTGCGCCTATCAGACTGGTGGCGGGTTTCGCGGCGTCGTTCGATGGTGATGCGCGCGTCCTCCCTCCGCCTGTCTTCCAGGACTCGTCACTGGTCTCGATGTGCCCGGGGATCAGACGAAGCCATCGATACGTTGTCAGGTTCATGGCCGCGTGGCTCTGGCTATGGCCCCTGCGTTGGCTGCCGCGCAGGGGATTACACTGTGGGCGTGGCCCCTTCGGTATGGCCAGCGGCTCGGGCTGTCATCACCGCCTGTAGAGGCCATGGCGGGCCTCCCCGCTGTGATCCTCCCGCCTCAGCGAAACCAATCAAGCTCTGAATGGTGGCTCTCCACTCATCCATCTGATCGGCAGCAGGCGGAAATCTCAACAGGAGCTGGGCCCATGCTATGGCTTCTGAAGCGGTGCTCGGCATAGACGACGACGTAGATCACGATGTCGCCTGGCTTGTGACAGTGCCGGTAGTGACGGCGCCGTGCTCTCGTCGCCGTGAGCCAGTTGCCAGGGGGCGTGGCGGCGAGGTGGATGCACTTGGGGATTGGCGACCCCATTCGGTGCATCGTCTCAGCTAGCTTGTTCTGGGGGTGGCGCGTGCCCTGTAGCCGCACCCGTAGCAGGGGCGGCAAGAGGGTTGCGGTTCACCCCAGAGCAAGCGCCATCGCTGCGGCTGCATTCCTCAGTGGGGCGGAGAGGTGGAGATGGAATAATCTCTCCACCCGCATCCTGTGGAGCATGGCCGCTGGGATGCTGTTGACGTCGTCCTTCTCCGGCGCCTCCCGCTCCCATTTCGGCCGCAGGGGGAATGCCAACGACGCCACCTGCGCCGGCCACATCCCCCCAGCGCCCATGTCCCCGTGCGCCTCCGTAGCCCCCACGGCATCAGTGGCCGCATGTGAAGGGGCCTTTGAGAAGGACGGATGAGCTGCAGCACCAAACTTTTTCTTGGGCGCCATGGATGATGAAGCCGATAATGAAGAAAATGATGATGAAGATGATGCGCTGCTTACACCCTCGGGTTCGCGCAAGCGCTTCCCCCTACCTGGCGCGCCAAAGATGTCATGGTAACACAGCCACCTATGGGACCATCGGCCCCTTGTGGTTCGGCAAGGGGGAAGAGCACATTGCACAACGAGCGGAGAGCGTAGAGCAGCACGGCAGCGATGACACGAGCAGTTTTTACCCAGGTTCGGAACACCGCAAGGCATAAAACCCTACTCCTGCTTTGGTGGATTGATGAAAGGACCGTGGTGGAGATGCAGCGCTCTAGCCCGGCAAGGTCGCCTTGGGACGAGAGCAGCTACGCGCATATGAGTGTACGGGGGTCCGAATCCTTTCTAAGGTTGCCACGGCCCTCCTTTTATAGGTCAAGGAGTCACCACAATGGCAAATCAGTCATTACGTACTGATTGGATAGCAAATAGTGCTATCATACATAACTCTGCAAACAAAACAAGGCGCATTAAATGCACCGCTTAGTGTCACATCGTGGGTGTAGCCCGGCAGCCTTGCCAAACCATTCAGCCACCTTCTCGCCTGTCTGCGTGACACGTCTCCTGGACGGGTGTCACTTAGGGGTGATCTTCCTCGGAAATGGCTGCCACATGCCAAATAACAGCCACATAATCACTTGGGGGCTCGACACCGCACCAATAGGTGACCTGCGTTGCTGTGAGTTGGAGCGGTGGCGCCTTGGCGGGATAGTCCGCCCTCGGCGTCCCCGGCAGGCTTGCCGGGGGAGTCTTGAGACTTGTCCATTGGGTGTCCTCGACCCCGCCAGGCTCGCCTGCCCGGCAAGGGAGGTTTTTCCTCAGTGATATCTTGCTCACTTGGTTGGTCTTGGTCTTCTTGATCCGCACTTTGATTTCTCAAAGAGCTATCTCTTTGGCTTGGTCTCGTCTTGGATGCTGCAACCTTGCTCTTGATCCTGTGTACAGTCCGGGCAACACACGCCTGGGGTTTGTTGCACCGCCACAATGGGACCGAGTTCAAGAACACTGGCCTTGATGACTATCTTGATGAACTTGGTATTACTCATGAGCTATCTGCCCCATACACTCCTCAGCAGAATGGCATCGTGGAGCGCAAGGACAGGACTCTTGTTGAGATGGCTTGCACCATGCTTGATGAATACAAGACACCTCACCGCTTCTGGCCTGAGGCTATTGATACTGCATGCCACATCATCAACAGAGTATATCTTCACAAATTCTTCAAGAAAACCTCATATGAGCTCCTCACTGACAAGAAACCCAATGTGAGTTATTTCAAAGTCTTCGGGCTTAATGTTGGATTAGAGATCCTCATAACACTTCTAGATTTGCACCGAAAGCACATGATGGTTTTATGCTTGGTTACGGAAAGGACTCGCACACCTATAGAGTCTTCAACTACCATCACCATAAGGTTGTTGAAACTGTAGATGTGCGGTTCGATGAGACTAACGGCTCGCAAAGAGAGCACCTACTTCCTGTGCTGGATGAAGTACCTCCCGAGGAATCCATTAAGCTCAAGGCTACTGAGGATATCATACCCACTGAAGAACCTACTAAAGAACTTATTCCAGATAATGAGGATAATCATTCTAGTGCACGTGAGGAAAATGGCACTGAAGAAAATGCTCAGCCCAATCAAAGTCGTCAACTTGCTCATCCTCGCATGGCAAATGAAGTGCAGATTGACAAAATCCTCGACGACATCAATGCACCAGGTCCTCTCACATGCTCAAAAGCTTCACATTTGTCTAACTTTTGTGGGCACTTCGCTTTTATCTCTATTATAGAGCCCACCAAAGTTGATCAGGCATTTCTGGAGCCTGAGTGGATTCAAGCAATGCAAGAGGAATTGCATCAATTCCAGCTCAACAACATGTGTGAACTTGTCAAGTGACCAGATCCTCGCAAACACAACATCATAGGTACCAAGTGGATCTACCGCAACAAGCAAGATAAAAATGGCCTAGTGGTGAGGAATAAGGCTCGTCTTGTATCTCAGGGCTACACACAGGTTGAAGGAATTGATTTCAATGAAACTTTTGCACCTATTGCTAGATTGAAGCTATTCTCATATTGCTTGCTTATGCTAACCATCATAAAATCATCTTATATCAAATGGATTTGAAAAGTGCATTCCTCAATGGTAAGCTTGAGGAAGAAGTATATGTTGCTCAACCCCCAGGTTTTGAAGATCCTAAGCATCCTGACAAAGTCTTCAGACTCAACAAGGCCCTCTATGGCCTCAAGCAGGCCCCTCGAGCGTGGTACGACAAATTGAAGGAATTCCTCGTAAAGAAAGGCTTCAAACCCAGTTCACTTGACCCTACTCTTTTCACAAAAAACTTATGATGATGAATTATTCGTGTGCCAAATATATGTGGACGATATTATTTTTGGTTGTACTAACGAATGTTACAGTGACGAATTTGGATACATGATGCGTGAAGAATATCAAATGTCTATGATGGGAGAACTGAAATTCTTCCTAGGTCTTCAAATTCGCCAACAACGCAATGGCATCTTCATATCTCAAGAGAAATACCTCAAATATGTAATGAGGAAATTCTGCATGCAAGATTGCAAAGGCGTCAAAATCCCTATGCCCACAAATGGCCATCTCTGCACTGATGAAAATGGTAAAGACTTCGATCAAAAGGTATACCGCTCCATGATTGGCTCTTTATTGTATCTATGTGCATCTAGGCCAGATATTATGCTTAGTGTTTGCATGTGTGCCCGTTTTCAACCTACACCGAAGGAATCACACCACAAGGCTGTGAAACATATTCTTCGATATCTAGCTCACACTCCGACACTTGGATTATGGTAACCCAAGGGCTCGGCTTTTGATCTCATTGGATATTCTGACTCTGACTATACCGGTGATTGGGTGGATCGCAAGTCAATATCAGGCACATGCCATTTCCTCGGACGATCCTTAGTATGTTGGTCCTCTAAGAAGCAGAACTGCGTATCACTATCTACTGCTGAAGCTGAGTATATTGCTGCTAGTTCTTGTTGTGCTCAGTTCCGTGGATGAAGCAAACCCTCAAGGATTATGGCATCAATGAGAAGAATGTGTCTCTCTTCTGCGACAATGAGAGTGCCATCAAGATTGCTCAGAATCCAGTTCAGCACTCGAAGACAAAGCACATCCAGATTTGTCATCATTTTCTTCGAGATCATGTGTTGAAGGGCGATATCTTCATCGACCATGTGAAGACTGAAGAACAACTGGCGGATATCTTCACAAAGCCCTTGGATGAAAAGAGTTTTTGCAAGTTGCGGTGTGAGCTAAATATCTTAGAATTTTTAAATGTTCTTTGAAAGGACACACATCCTAACACTTATGCAAAATTGATGACTTTGATGTGCAACACACGAAGTAACATTTTTCTTCCATCAATGAAGACAAACCCTCTAAGTGTGAAGAAATAAATGAAGAATTTGATTCTCATAACGCTACGACAATTGTACGCGGTGTCTGAAATCATCATTCTTATACGGTGGGTCACGCCACCAACCAAAGTTGGAAATCTTCAAATTTGAGTTTTTCGTCATTTTGTAAATTCTTCAAATTTTCATATTCCTCAAGTTTACAATTTCTTCAATTTTTCGACTGGTGTTCTTCATTGACTATATATATATATATTTGAGTTTTCAATGTCCTCAACAGCATTCACTTATTGCTAATTCTTCAAGTTGATTTTCCTCTAAGTGAATGTGATCGGACCCGTTCCCCCTCTATGCTAAACTGAACCCAGTCTGTTCACAAATTCTTCATGTGCATTCTATTTGAAACCCGTTCAAAGTCTTCACTGTGTCCTTGATAGCTGAAGAATTTGTGAACGAAACATTAAAAGTTTTCATATCTAATTTTTGGTTGTTGCCGCTCAAACCGTTCCAATTCCCACGACGGAATATTTTACTCACCCATGATCCCCCACGATCTCCACTTCTCAGTACGTGGGTGACACATGTATAGGATAGCAAGGGTCAGGGGCATGTTCGTCCAAAATCTTCGGGCGAACAGTTTTTCACCTCGGCTATAAATACCACTTCCCCTCCACTGACCTCATTTGCTCCGCTCATCCTCACTTCTCCTCTGTTCGAGCTCTGACCTAGCGCTGCCGCTGAACTCCATCATCGCCGATGAGGAAGAGCTTCACTGCCTCGACCTCATCGCCGCCGTACTCGCGCTGGGCGCGGAAATCCTCACTCTGCCGCCGCCGAGTTAGGGCGTGGGAGATCTGGACTGACAAACTTCTCCACTCTTACTCCTAGTTCATCGTGTTCTTCATCAAGGGTAATTAAAATCTGATTTTACTGCCCTACTTTGATTCTTATGATTTTCAAAAAATCCTCAAAAGGTGTTTATTCTTCAACAATCTACTCCTTAAACACCGCAATGCTTCCTTTCCTTGATTTATTTCTCTAAGCTATGGTTTTCTTCAAGATTCCTCAATTGTGTGGATTTTCTAATATGTACAACTCTGGAACCTGAGTCAAGAACACTTAGTGAAATTCCTCAAGACATCTATGGTCAAATTCCTCAACTTGATACTTTTTGAAACTTTTTTGAGAACGCATATGACCTCTTCAAATTCTTCGCACCTATACTCTGTTCACAAGTACAAAATGTCTGCTGATGAATCTCTAGGTTCTCATCAACTTAACTCATTTGCAGCGTTCCTCGAAGAAAAAATGCATACTTCCTCAGAATCATCAAAAGTTCAAAATCCTCAAGTGAGAAAAATGGCAGAACTGAAAAGACCTCAGAAAGGAGGAAAGAAGCCTGAAAAAAATACAGCATTTGAAATCCCTAAGGATATTTATGACGAATATTGCACACCATATGAAGAAACTCATGGGAAAGAAACCAAGACGCAGCGCCAAGTGCGCATTCAGAGGATTGAGAGGAGATGGGCAAAGGAATGGAAGGAATATCGATATGTCACTCCCAAGTACATGAAGAAATTCGATGTAAATCCTCCATGCCCAAGACCACCTCTAGCTGCTAGCCAACGAGCTAATCCTACCAGCGTCAAGCGTGGTGAGGAATTTCCAAAGGAATGGGCCAAGCGCCAAGCTAAGCTTCGGAAAGTTGCTGCAGAAGCAGTGAGGAAATTCAATGAGGATTCTCAAGCTGCTGCTGCTGAGGCCTCTGCCAGTAGAACTGCGGCGAAGAAGGCCATTCTGAAGAAATCAGCTGTGAAGACAAAAACTTCAAGCTCAATGCCCTCACAGCCAAGTTCCTCAACTGCAAAGTCCTATGTTCAAATTCCTCAGGCAACTTCCTCAAGGGCAGCACCAATTCCCTCTGTTGATGTGAAATCCTCCGTTGCTGCCACAAAGTCCTCAACACCTGTGCATCTTGCAACGTGTCAGCGGACTGCTGGATTTTTAATTGCATCAGGGGCATCTGCAACTTCCTCAGATCAACCACAATCCTTAAGTGGTCCAACACTACTGAAGGTCAAGTCCACTACTGGACGTGGAAAGAGGCCAAGTCCTCACAAGAAACAAGTGGCTTTCTAGGTTCCATCTGATGATGATGAACTTGCTGAAATCATCAGAGATAGACAAGAAAGGGCTGCAAGAGCCAAAGGCAACTATGTTCCTCTTATGCTGGATCTGAAGAAGATCCTTGACTTCATAGACATTTGGCACAAGGATCCAAACACTCCACTCCCTGACGTAAATCTGACTCCTAGTCAAAGTCGCATGCTGACCGCCTTCATATGCGAAGAAAAATGGAAGTTTGAGAAGGCCAGGCAAGTCAAGAAGGACCAGTACAAGAAAGAGCGTTTTCCGAGGAACAATGTTCTCACTTTGTCTCCTGAAGAACTTGTCGGAGTTCAAAAGGAAATCAAAGTCCTCAGTGGTGAATTTGACCGATACCATGCTGATTGGCTATGAGCCAAGGTCACATTTGTCAACATCACCAAGAACCTCAAAGCAAGTGTTGCAGCTCCATCGTAACAACAAATTCCTCAGGCTGAAGATTCTGTTCAGCCTACTGAAGAAAATGCAAGCGCACCTGAAGAAATTCAAGCTACTGAAGAAGCTACCAGGGCAGCTCAAGAAATTCCTACTTTTGAAGAAACTGACAGGACAACCACCATTGTGGCGCTTGAAGAACAACCAAGGCCAGTTGAAGAAACTGCTGAGCCTGAAGAAACTGAGAATGCCAGGGCGACTGCATCAGTTGTCCCTGAAGAAACCGCACCAACGTCATCCTCTGCTCCTCCTGCAAAATCTTCAAAGGTGAAGAAAACAACACTTCCTTCTGCATCAGAAGTGAAGAAAACTAAAGTTGCGGAGAAGGAAGCCGCAAGGAAACGGAAAGCATCAACCTCTGTAGAATCCTCAGCTCCCAAGAAAGTGAGGACTTTGACGAGCTCTTTGAGTGAACCAATTGATGATGTTCCCATTTCTATTGTGCCATCAAAGGAAATAGTTCCTTCTGGTGAAGAATATGTCGTTCCTGATGATGAAGAAAATCACTCTGCTGCTTCCTCAGAGCAGATTGACAAAGAAATTGAGGTGGAAGCAAATGCTTCAACACCACTGGTATCATCACCCCAGCCTTAGTTCACAGCTGAAGAGGCTGGCGTAGAAGAAATTGATGAGGATGTGGACATTGGTTCAACCACTCTAGTCCTAAATGATGAATATTGGGAAACTCTTCACCCAAATTCTCCAATTGCCACACCTCTCCATCAAATTCCTCAATCCCCAGTGCAGACTGAACAAATACTGACCGGATCTGAATGTCGTCCAACTTCCCTCCATTCCATTCCTGAAGAAATTCTAGCTACAACAGCTGAAGAAATGGAGACACAGACTGCTGATGAAACTACCGCTTCAATTCCTCAGTCTGCTGCACCAGAAGTTGTGACTCAAGAGGTTGTGAGGCCTACTACTGCAAATTTTCAGCCCAAGCCTCAAAATCCTAAGTCTAGCACAAGGAGGCCAAAATTCAACAATGCTTATTTCTTCACTGAGCATCATTTCTTCACTGATGAAAATCCTTATGACTCAGCAAGACTAAGGCACAAGAGGTTCTGAACTGCAAGTCAGATGAATTTCTATGCCTTTGTTCTTTTTGGCAAGGATAAAGTCTTCCAACATCGTCAAATTCCTTATGTGGATATGGAGTCCATACCATGCTTTCAAACAGTTCTGAATGTTCTTCACGAAGCTGGACTCCTCAATTTCTTTGCTGACATTAGTGATTGGAATTAAGAGCTAATTCTTCAGTTCTATGCAACTCTGCACCTCACTAGCAATGTCTCTAATGTCAATTCATGGGTTCTAGACTGGATGACTAAAAACACTGACTACAAAGCTCCAGCAACTGAATTGCTTCATGCCATCCAAGTTAGTCCTCCCGCAGAAGGTGCAAAGCTTATCTATGAGGAACCTGAAATTCGAAATCATCTTATGCAAGTGTTAATGTAGCCTTTGCGTCCAGGCTAAGCTCCAAGAACCACTTTCCTCGTGAAGGATTTGTTGTATGTGTCTAGGATATTCTATCGCATTCTGACCAAAATCCTCAGTCCAATCAAAGGCCACAATTCTGAAGAAGAAGAACTTGTTGGCATCATGAAGAATCTGCTGTTCAACATCATTCATGGCATTCCCATAAACTATCACGATTTCTTCATGAGGACTTTGTCAAATGTTTCTCTTTCATCATTTGAATTGAAGCCCTATGCTCTTTGGATTATGAGGTTCATCAGAACCAGGTCTTCAATTCCATACAAGGCTGATTTTCAGAATCACTTCAGCTTTCTGCCTCCTATTGAAGTCCTCAAAAGGACCATTTCCTCAGTTTATGAAAAAGGCAAAGCTACTGTTATTGATGAAGGCATTCGTCCATTGGATGGTCAATTCCATAAGGCTGCATCTTACTCCACCAATGATGACTCTGCCACACAAGACTCTGTTGCTAAAGCCACCGAGAAAAATCCTCAAGCCACAGCCCCGCGTGTGATGACTGATCATGAGCTTCTTCTAAGTCTTCACCAGAAAGTCGATCACAATCACAAGTAGGCCAAGCATCAATTTGGCTCAATTCTTCAGAACATGACTGTCACGCAGAACACTATGAATAAAAACCATTACTATGTGCATGAAATCTTCGATCGCACTTGGGCCATACTATCACATCTTTACAGTGATGAAGACCTCAAGCAGATGGACTTTCAGTAGAACTTTGACTGGTCACATCCTCCTTTGAAGAAATTCAAGAAGGTCAAAGTTCCTCAGTTGGTCACAAGTTCATATTCTTCATCGTGTGATACAGATGAAGCTGAGGATCTTGACGACACTTCGGCAGGCCCTACATCGACAAACGACCCCGACAACGCTGGCACAAATCCACCGACCTCAAGCTGATATTCTTCAGGGGCATTAGTCCTCAATTTTCAACCCTTTTGGTCATTTGATGACAAAGGGGGAGAAATTTGAATTAGTCTTCAAGCAGGTCTTATATATGGGCTGTTTTTTTTCATTCAGTTACAACTCTCGTTCTTCCGAGGTGTTTGTTTGATGAGTTGTAAACTTAAGTCCGATGGTGATCTGATACTTTTGAACTTCTTTCTGCATGCTTATTTCCTCAAGTACCTTAATGCACGCACGCTGAATTTCGTCAGACACCATTTTCCATCATGCATTTCAAATTCCTCATACTATATGTTAAACGCGTGAATGTATTACAAGATATAGGGGGATATCTCCATGATCTTATCATAACATGTGCATTTGCAGTCCAAAGCAAATTCCTGAAATATGCACATCTTCAGGAGGAGTTCTTCTATATCTTGCAATCAAATAACTCAATATGAGTATTTACACTTCATATGTTTATCCCCGTTGAAAACTTAACCTACTTGTCATCAATCACCAAAAAGGGGGAGATTATAAGTGCATCTAGTTCCCCTTAGTGATTTTGGTGTATTGAAGACTTATAGGTTAAGGGACTATTGTGTTTGTGAGTGTACACAGGTATTATAAGTCTCTGAGGAGTTTGATAAATCGGAAGAAAGTCGACCCCTAAAAATGAATGTCTTCATCTGAAGACTTTGGTTTTCTTGAAGACTTTGAAAATGAGGAAATTGGTGTGACCTTGAAGATATTGATGCAAGGACTATGAAGCGTGAAGACTTTTATTTTCGTAGTTTCATTTCCTTTCTTTTGAGTCATAGGAAACATTGTACTGTTAAAGGGGGTCGAGGCAATACTAAGGAAAAGTTTCCAAGTGATGGTCATCTCAAAGCCTACACACACTACTGGAATCAGCTTCTTTGCCGTCCGCCATGGCGGACAGCAAAGGCATGCCTTGCGGACGGCAAAGGCCTTTGCCGTCAGCCAGCAGACGACAAAACGTCCCGCTGAACGAGCTACAGCAAAGGGCACTTTGCCGTCTGCTGGCGGACGGCAAAGATGCAAAGGCCTTTGCCGTCTGCCAGCCGACGATAAAGGTCATGGCTCTTTGCCATCTGCTGGCAGACGGCAATGACTGGCTCTTTGCCATCTGCTGGCAGACAGCAAAGACTGGCTCTTTGCCGTCTGCCAGCAGATGGCAATGACTGGATCTTTGCCATCTGCTGGCAGACAGCAAAGACTGGCTCTTTGCCGTCTGCCAGCAGATGGCAAAGAGCCTATATTGCCCCATTTAATTCTGTTTTTTCTTATATCAATTCATTTTCACAGAAAATCAAACACACACACACACACAGATATATATGACGAATAGTCATGAACACATAGTAGCAAGTTTCATCCATACATATACATAGTTTCATCAATATTACACAGTTTCATCCATAGGTAGCAAGTTTCACAAAGTCAAAACAAAAACTATAGACAAGCACTCCATATCTGAAATTACAAGAAATGACCTAAAACTAAATATCTATTTTCCTAAAAACTATCTTATTACTAAGATCTTCTCTGGATCTTCTTCTTTTCTTCCAACCTGCATAACAAAAACACTAAGAAAGAGAGAATGGGTTAGGAGTAGAAATGTAGCATTTCACTTCGTGAAATGCAATGTTCAGTTTTTATGTAAGTTTAACACATGGAAAGCTGGAGAGCATGCTGAGAATTTTCTTGCCTGAGGACCAGGGTAGCCACCAACGGGCCAGCCAAGGGGCCAGTTCATCCTTCTGGAGGAGAGTGTACTCCTGCTCAATTCCATACCTGTTTGGGTTCAGAGATAGGCCTAATCGGTGCTCTATCCATAAGCAGATAAGGATACAAATGTGGAAACCGCCAAATTTTGTGGTCCTTCAACCCATTTTTGGTACCATTTATGTCTGTATCTGCTAAATAAATCTGTAATTCCAGGGACATGAATTTTACTCTTATCTTCCTAACTCATTTCCATCTGATGCAAAGTGAGTGCGGTGTGGTACTAATCTATATTGTACAACTTATTATGTTCTCACGTGTGTATGTGTGTTAAGACACAATAGCACTACTACAACTTTTATATGAAACACTGCAATAACAAAAAACTTGAAATATCGACGGAGGTATTCGTACCATGTCTCCTCAACTGCAACCTTCGAGGTGTTGAAGATCTTGGCAGCATTGTGCCTCTTGTTGGTGGGGATTGGAACACCTTGTGGTGTGTAGCAGTCGCACATAACCTACAAGGAGTAATAAATAGGAAAAGATCAACAAACTAACGACTTTGCACCAAATACAGTAGAAACTTGGCCTCTGATTTAGCTGAAGCTTTTTTTTCTCAGTTCAAGTATTTAAGATTTGTGTTAGTCAAACAGTTGTCTGAAAGGCCAAGTTGTTTCTCTGAAGAGACCGTCTCATAAGCAATTAATTATGAGCCAAGTAGGTCAACTAGTGGAATTTTAGGGTGTTTACACAACAGGGCGCAAACACCTGGTTATTTTGTCCACCAGATCACACATATGTCCAAGCACATCAAACAGCCACAAAATTCAGTTTTCATTTTTAAAATTAAGCCACAAAATTCAGTTTTTTATTTTTAAAATTTAGCGGTGCCCAGAAACAATGTTTTCCTGTGATTTTTTTTTTCAAAGACCCATCTGCATCTTACTTTTCCTACTTTATGGCATCCAGCATCTTTGGTGCATAAAAAGTTTGAAAGAAGCATGGAAGATAAAAAGTAGCGAGGACTTACAAGGAGGTTGTCACCCCTCCTGAACGGGTCCTTAAAAATGGCCTGGGGGATTCATCAGAGTCAAAAAGAAAAAATAGCTTGTAAGCAAACAAGGAAAGTAGAAATACTGTAAGTAAAATGCTATACCAAAGCTTCAGTCAATTATGTTCGAGAGAGGGCACAAAAGGTGCAGTGTTTCCAATCTGATCTGCAGTACTCCATGGTAATTTACTGAAATAACTTACATGCAGTTTATCAATAGGAACAGACATAAACAAGGTGATACATCCATATTAAACTTGGATAGTAGCAACTTAGTTTCAGGGGCAACGGTATATATATTTTTTATTGGTGAATAGTTAAGAAAATAATACCACTCTTACCCACCCCTCAAGGGAAGATTAATTATCACATTCACCATTGTCAGTCACAACTGCTAATGAGCACAAAAATGCAACTAAAGCCTAATAAAGAACATTCACATTTCTGTACTGAATCATCATGCTGCATATGAGCCAAGCACATAAGAATCATTATGCGAACTACATATGCCATGTCTAAAAAAAGAATTGCTCTTTGCGTAGTAGAAATTAAATCAATAGTCTGGAGAGAACTATACAGAAATAACAAAAATATTAGGGAGATGTTGCTGCTAGTTGCGTGCAGCTGCGTGCTTTGCCTCATGTAAAGAAAGTAGAACATTGTGTTTACCAACTGCAAATATTTGTGGTTGTTCTTCCATTAGCAATGGTATCTACTTGGCAACAGCAAAAGGATGAAATTTAGCTACATAAATATTTGGTGTTTCTCCAAATTCTAAAGATGAAATAACTGAACATTGAAAGAACAGTAAAAAATATACAAAGCAAGGATACACAAGCACACACAGCACACGTGCATGTAGGCAGAACTGGCCCAGCCATGGCCGCCGCGACATGGATTCCTCACTGCCGCCGCCGCGACATACATGGATCAGAGGTAGATGCATAGGAGAGGAGTGCATAGGGAGAGGAGTCGAGGGTTGGTACCATGGGCGTATGTGCGGGCCTGGTAGCTGCACGGCGCCGGAGATCTCGCGTATGGGCTGCAGCACGACCCTGGTGGCTGATGGGCTTGGCCGGCGCTGCTCCGACGAGGGGCGTCACTCCTGTGAGGAGGAGGCCCGTGCGGCGAGGGGGAGGCCGGATCCGGAGTGGCCGGACCTCCCGCGGCCGGATCCGGGCGCGAGGCAGCGTGGGGCGGCGGCGGCGACGCGGGGACGCGGGCGGGGCGCAGAGGAGCTTGGTGCTCGGCTCCCATGGCGGCGGCGGATCTCGAGGTTGGGGCGACGGGCGACGAGGCTTCCGCGGCGGGGAGGCGAGCTTGTGGGGAGGTGGCGGCGCGCGACGCGGCGCAGGCGGCAGCGCGAGGCGGCGGGGCTCCTGGGGTCTGGTGAGGTGGCGGCGCGCACCGGCGGGCGGAGGCGAGGTGGCGCAGCGGCACGGGGTCAAGGGAGGCGGGGTCGAGCGGCGCTCGGCTGTGGGGCAGGGGCGGAGAGAGAGGGGATAGAGATAGAGGAGGTGGGCGCAACGCGGTTTTCTTTTTACCCGAAAAAAAAGATAGCCCCCCTCTTTGCCGTCCGCCAGCAGATGGCAAAGAATCTTTGCCGTCCACTGGTGGACGGCAAAGAGGGGGGTGGACCGTTGCAGTGTACTGGCATCCGCTGGCACCTCTTTGCCGTCCGCTAGCAGATGGCAAAGATTCTTTGCCATCTGCCAGCAGACGGCAAAGAAATGACAGATGGCAAAGACCTTCTTTGCCGTCTACCAGTTCTTTGCCGTCCGTTGTTTGGTAGCTGATGGCAAAGACCTTCTTTGTCGTCCGCAAGCAGACGGCAAAAACTGGCAGACGGCAAAATCCCTGATTCAAGTAGTGACATAGCCAATCTTTCGAGTGAAGCCTTTGAAATCTCTTGCACTTCAGTCAATTTCTTCAGTGACAGAGACGAAGATCTTCTAGTCTCTGAGGAATTTGTTATGACCGAGGAGTTAGGAATTCGCTGGTGCGAATTACCAACAGTGAGCAACATGATAGCCCTGAGGAATTTGAGAGCTGAAATTTCCGACCGTTGTTGTGCTTCGCGCCAGCTGTCCAGATATATTATCCACATAACGGTCATTTCATTAGGGGCATTTATGTCTTATCATGTCGAGCTCCTCCCCGGCTATAAATAGCCACCCCCTCAACCACTAGCTGGTTAGCTGCTCTGAGAGATAGATTGAGACTTGTCATTTAGAGCATCCCATCCTCCGAGGACTTTGAGAGAAAATCATCAGTGAGGAAAAACCTAAAACCCAAAGTGATTGAGCATCACTGAAGGGATTGTTCCTGTGTGGAGGCTACGCTTGTTACCTTTGAAGACTGTGCATCTTCCAAACGGTTAGGCGTCATGGTCTAGAGCATCCAAGAGGAATCGCCGAGTGACCGAGTTTGTGAAGGCTTGGAAGTCACCTTGAAGACTTACCACGAGTCATTGGGCGAGGTCTATCTGACCTTAGCTCAAGGAGATTATGGTAAGGACTATGTGTCCTGGGACTATGTGCCCTTTGGTTTAAATACCAAGCCGCTCCAACCAGATGTACGACTGTCACAGCAGTTGGAATTGGTGTACCAAATCACTCTCTTCACCGAGCTACTGGTTCTATTTCCTCAACCCTTTCATTTCCTCGTCTACTTGTTGATGAAATTGATTGTTACTGTTTGAAGACTTTGACTGAAGACTTTCTCAATTTCCTCAATCCTATTTCTTCAGTCACCTTGTCTTCTGCCTGCTTATCCTGTTTACACGTTACCTGTGCTCTGTGCATGTTTCATGGCATCATGATGACTATGCTACTGTCTTGTTATGCATGCACCTGAGTACTTTATCCGCTGCTTGTATTTCGTCGCTTAGCAAATTCCTCAAGTAGTATTTCCTTAGTGACGAATTTGTAAAAATCACCTATTCACCCCCCTCTAGTCGATATAACGCACTTTCACTCTTGTTTCAAGATCATCCGAAGGCCATCATTTCAGAATTCTTCATTCTCAACTTTCAACTCTCGTTCTCCAATTCTTCTCGTGCTTTGTTCAAGTATTCTCTAGTCAGCTCGTGATCTCTTCGTTCTCTTGTATCTAAATTCTCCTAAGTATCTTTGTTTGTCCTCTAATTCTTCCCGGTGATTCATTCTCTTTTCTTATTTCATTTTCAATTCTTACGGTGGTTCGTTCAAGATTCCTCTTCCTTGTTATCGCATCAATTCATTCGTTCTTCCCAAAATCCCACCGGTGGTTCGTTGAAGACCTTCCCAAGGTGCGCTATATCTCTTTAAATCCTTTAAAAGAAGAATAAGTAGTATGCAACCTCCATTGTTCGTCATCAATTTAAGTTGATCAAGGATAGGCATACAATAAATCTTATTCATATTTCCCCGAGGTGATTAATTCCTTCTTCTAGAGTTTGTTCATGGAATCAATTTCTCAGTTCTAAGTTGCTCATCTTTTTTATTTCGGAGTTTCAACTTTTCTCGGTTTTCGCGTCACAAAGCCCAATATATTCATCGCAAGGTTTCATCTTGTTCATTTCAACCTTCACTTCCTTCCTACCATTTCCTTTATTACCGGAGTTCTTCGTGGAGGCTCTACATTGTGGTTCATCAAAGATCGCATTCATTCTTGAAGTTTTCATCAAGATTCTTGGTGATCTAGAGTATTCTTTTCGTACATTTCGAAGTGCAATTCATTCTCCCTTATCTTTTGAAGTGGATTTTTTCACCTCTTTGTTCCTCTCAACTAATCAATCATTTGGTAGTGGCAGAACTTCACCTCAAGTTTTGAGATGGTTTCAAAAGCTCAAGAGTTTCATATCTTTTCATTGTTGATTATCCAACAACTTCGTTCAACCCTTCTTCATAATGTTACTCTTCCAAGTTTACATGTTCTTCTCCGTTCATTTCATTTAATTCTTTCATTCCTTCCAGAGGCGTTGTGTTGTTGCTCTTGTCAATGATCGTCCCATCTTGTCAAATTCATGCTATTCCTTCCATTTTCAACTGGAGTGCTCTCAAAATTCCTTCTTTCTTATTACATGGCTACCTCGTTATACCAGTGTGGTTTCATACACTTTTATTGGTCCATTGAGCTCTTTCTTCATGTATTTCCACATCCTAGTTTCTCATGGTGTTCCTTGTGTCTCTTTTAACCGGAGTCCCATCCAAGTGCTTTCATTTTATCAAGTTCATGTTCTATCCCTTGCCTCTCTTCAACCGGAGTTGTTTCAAATTCTTTCTTGTTCTTATGCCATCCGTTATCTCTTTGCCCTCCAAGGTTCGTTGGTTTCACTCATTTGTCGAAGAAGAAACTTTGTTTACCTTTTCATCATCCTCTCTCTCTCTCTTCCATTTCGTTCCTAAGAACTCGGGATGAGATCTTCTGTTAGTGGGGGAGTGTTGTGACACCTCGAGACCGATGCTCCAGATGCCTTCCATTTTTTTGTTGACATTGTGTGTTTCAATTGTTTGTTGCCATGATCAGGATGAGTGCCATTGTCATATTTTGCTTCTTGCATCATGTTCATTATTGATTATATTTTGCCATCCTTGTTGTTGCCATGATCATCTTGCTTTGTTATATGCTTCATGATTTTGACATGCCACTTGTCATTTTATTGCATTGCATCATGATCAGCATGCCTTGGTTTGCATATTTAAGTTTTGTTGTGTGTTCTTCTGTGAACCCCTCTTCTTCTTATCTCCACCTCATTTTTGTACCATGCACATTCCAGCAACCATTCATCAAGTTCACCCAAGTTTCTATCCCATCCAAACTTCTCCTTTCTTCTTTGTTCCATTTATTTTTCTTGTGACATATTTCCTATTTGGGAAAATGTTCAACCTTTCCCTATAAATCCTAAATAATGCCAAGACCACCTTCTACAATTTTCAGGTCTTCTGTAAGTGTTTTGGTTGGGCTAAGGATTTATTTGAGTTTGAGTTATTTTCAAACTTGCATAAATTTGCAGCCTATAAAAATTGCCAAGGCATTTTATTATAATAGCATATAAATCCAGGATCCCAGAGACATTTTTATATCTTCAATATTGTTTTCCAAGTCTCGGGTTCTTTTCTCTGTACTTCTGTCAATTTTTCTTAAAGGAAAAAAACAGAGGAGGGAAGAACTGGGCAGAGCCCACTTACCTGGGCCGCACTCTAGGCCACCCGCAGCCCAGCCGAGCCACCCAGTGGTCCAGTCTCACGCCTGGCTTCTTTTCCTCTCGCTAGCATAGTAACTGCCATGCTGGATCACCGCGAGCCCGGCCCACCTGCAGCGACTCCCTTCTCCCTTCTCTTCCTCCTCTCATTCTTTTCTTCCTCTCACAGTAACTCCGGCCGAGCAGGGGCACATGGCCAGCGCGGCACAGCCATGCCAAGCTGCACCTCGCCCCTATAAGAATCCCAGCCTCGCCTTAGGGTTTCTCCTTCTTCCTTTCCCAATCTCCGCCGCCACCCAAGGGGATCTCCCCTGCCTTCCTCCTCCTTCCCCATGAGAGACAAAGAGAGCATACGAGCATGTGCCCGTCACCGGCGTGGCCTCCGTCAAGTCCAACCGCAGCCAAGGTCACCAGGAGTACCCCGACATCGACTACTTCCTCTACGTCATGAATCAGACACCATCTCGCCTTCATGTCGTCATCCATGTCGTCTACTTCCTCTGGTTCTTCTTGGAGCCAGGAACGCCTCCGTCGACCAGCGCCTCCGCCATACCTCGATGTAGCGTCCGGGACCTCCGTTTCGTGTCCTACGAGACCGTGGTGAGCTTCTGCTCCTCCTAGCCCTTTTCCCACTTCGAATCGCTGCCTGTTTCTGTCATATCCGTATGTCCGAGGCCACGTCGCCATGTGCGACCATGGTAGCAATCTCGAGCTCATGTTCTAGCCTCTGCTTGCCTTACCTGTGCATGCATCCGCCCTCGCGCTCACGCTCACAGCACATGCCCATCTCGCTCGCGAGCCCTGTTGAACTGCTTCGCCCTGCCACCGCCATGACTGAGACAAGCTTCTGCTCGTCCTTGATCTCATGTACTGTACCCGTAGCCTCGCACACGCCTGCCCGCAGCAGCAGTCGCTCGGTTCCACGCCAAGCACAACCCGCACACCCTTGCATCTCGAGCACGTCGGAAGGCAAGTCTGGTGAGGTGGCTCTGCTTCCTCTATTTCTTTGCACGCACGCACGCACCTGAAGCCTCGCTCGTCGTCTTGCATGCCTCTACAACCGCTGTGTCCAAAGCGAGCACGAGCTCGTCCTCGAGATCCCGCACGCCCGAGCCTTTCTATGCGCCCGCCATTGTCTTCTAGCTGGAGCCGCTGCCGCGTTTCGCTCACCGGCATCACCTCTGGATGCCTCCGTGTGTTTGCTAGAGTAGAAGGCCATGCCTTTATGCACAATTAAGGGGCAGCGCCCTCCTTCAGTTCAAACGAGCAGCGGCAGCAAAGTGGTTGGCGCCTCGCCCTTGTACCCAGGAGATCCCAGGGCCACTCCTATTCTACCCTGCCTTTTCTTTTGCACACACCTGCATGGGCCAAATTCAGTGCTGGGCCCCACTGTGACCAGGCTTTCGGTCCAGTGCTTCCCCTGAGGCTTTATTTCTTTTGTCCTATTTCCTCCTATGCCAAGACTTGCATGCATTTTGAGATGATCATATCTTTTAATTGGTTCATCCAAATAAAACATGTCATATATGCATCTTGCTCAGATTTTCATATAGTTTCACAATATGCAACTTTCAACCATGATAAAAATGTTTAAAATTGTGGTTTGCATTAATTTTTCATAAATGGCATATTAAAATGGTTTATTTCATAACTAAATAACCGTAGCTTCGAATTAAATAAACTTTATATGTAAATGGGGTAGAAAAATGTGTACCTTAACATGGTGCACTTTAACTTGCTATTTAATTACTTTAACATAATGTTTGCCAAATTCGAAATTTGCATATGGGGAGTTTCCGGAATTGTTATGTGTTGTTTCCTGCCTCATTTAAACTTACTTTGATGTGGGGTTCTTTCATGCATCATCTATTGCCATGAGTAACAACATTTAATTTTGTCATGCATCATACTTGATTGTGCATCATACCATGTTTATGCTTGTGTTTTTACCGTGTTGTTTCCCTCTTTCCGGTTGAGCTCCTTCTCGATAGTTCCGGTTACGTTGCGATTGTGAGGATTCGTTCGACTATGTTGGATCATCTAATTCATGGACTCGATCTTCTTTCGAGCGGGATTTCAGGCAAGATGACCATTACCTTGGATACCACTACCATCTTTGCTTTGCTAGTTGTCTCGTTGCTATCGCTATGTCTCGCTACCTACCACTTGTTTGTCAAGCCTCTCAAATTGCCATGAACCAACCTCTAACCTTTTCCACCTTCCTTGCAAACCGTTATTTGGCTATGTTACTGCTTTGCTCAGCCCCGATTATAGCGTTGCTAGTTGCAGATGCAGTTGCAGGTTGTTCCATGTTGGGACATGGATATCATGGGATATCACAATATCTCTTATTTAATTAATGCATCTATATATTTGGTAAAGGGTGGAAGGCTCGGCCTTTTGCCTGGTGTTTTTTTACACTCTTGCCGCCATAGTTTCTGTCATACCGGTGTTATGTTCCTTGACGAGCGCTCCTAACACATGTGGGTGTATGGGAACCCCCTGACCAATCGCTTAGTAAAGAACTCTTCCAGCAAGGCCCAACTTTGGTTTTAAAATTTGCCAACATAATAATACTGATAATTAATTAATTAGCATAGGGGGTCGCGTCCCCGAGGATTCTTAATTCAACATAATACAGGGGGCTAGTGCTGTTGGTGCTGGTCCAAACTGCACGATGTCCGGCGCCCCCTGGGTAACCAGGGTCTCAGCCAACCCGACGTCTTGCCCATCCGGTGTGCCCTGAGAACGGGATACGCGCAGCTCCTATCAGGATTTGTCGGTACACCGGGAGGTCTTGCAGGTTTAGTTTTACCTTTGAGGAGAGGCGGGTCCATCGGAATTCCTTATCGTAAGCATCGTGTTCTTCATGGTGTGAGGATGTTCCATCATATGTACGTGGTAATTTATAATGGACCACTTGAAGCACCCCTGCAGGGTAAAATATTTTCGAAAGCCATGCCCGCGGTTATGTGGCGACTTGGAAATTTATAATATCCGGTTGTAGAGAACTTGACACTAAATCCAAATAAAATACACCAACCGCGTGCATAACCGTGACCGTCTCTTTTCGAGTGAGTTCGAGAAGAGAACATGGTGGGTTATGTTTGACTCATAAGTAGTTCAGGATTACTTATTGATCATTACTAGTTTGCGACCGTTATGCGTATTCACTCTTCTTACTCTTGTACTCGTAAGTTAGCCACCGTACAATGCTTAGTGCTTGCTAGTCTTGATACCCATGGTAATGCGATTGCTGAGTCTTTGTGTCTCATGGATTCCTACAACAATAGATGCAGGTACAGGTAATGCAATGACATGACATGAGAGTGATGCTTGCTTGCTTTTGGAGTTCTTCTTCTGCTTCTTCTTCTTCGTCGATCTTAGGATAGGTTCCCGATCGGCAGCCTTGGCTAGCAGGGTGGATGTCGTTTTTGTTTTTTGTTTGATTTAATCTGTAGTCGAATCCTGCTCTTCTGTATGATGTTTGATGTATTCATGTGGCATTTGTATGTATCCCCACTTGTGTTTTATATGGTACGATGTAATGATATCCACCTTGCAAAAGCGTCTTCAATATGCCCTTCTATCCTTGGTGGGACCTTTGAGTTCCTCTCGGATAGGATCGCATATTGGGCGTGACAAGTTGGTATCAGAGCCTCGACTGACCATAGGAGCCCCCTTGATTGATCGTAGTTTGGCCATTGTCGAGTCTAGAAGTAAACCTATTTTTGGAGTCTAGTTATATCGGAGAGTAGGAATTCTTCTACTTCTTATCCTCTTCTTCGCTCTGGTGAGGATTCATGATGTAGGTGTTGTGACTTTACTCCTCTTCCCCTTCAAATCTTTTTTAGGATCTCACAAGTATTTTTTAATCATTGCGTTGTCAATCCTTTTCAACCGGTGTACTTCTCTTCGAGTTGATTTGATCATCTTCATCTACTGCAAGATCAATTCTCAGTTTTCTCAACGTAGTCGTTTCCCCGTTCCAAGTTGCCTTTGTTTTTCCCACCCACATGCCCTTTTTCTTCACAGAGGTTGAAGTCTTGAATCGGGCATCCATGTAGCGCCCAAGATGCGATTCTATCCCAATCACGTGATGAATTCATGATTGGGGCACAATTGCATTTCGAGCGCATAGCAAGGTGGATATCATTACAACATACCATGTACTGAATGGATGAGAATGCAAGATAAAGGCTTACACTCGCCACAAGCCACAACATGAATACAACAGTTCATCAATACATAGCAACCATCATACAGAAGAGCAGGATCCGACTATGGATGAAATCAAACGAAAAAAAAGAACGACATCCACCCTGCTAATCCCAGGCTCCCGACTCGGAACCTATCCCTTGGTCAAAGAAGAAGCAGAACTCCAAAACAAGCAAGCATCGCTCTCACGTTATAGCATCGCTTTACCTATACCTGCAACTGTTGTTGTAGTAATCTGTGAGCCACGAGGACTCAGCAATCCCATTACCATGGGTATCAAGACTAGCAAAGCTTAATGGGCATGGAATGGATAAGTGGTGAGGTTGCAGTAGCACCAAGCATTGTATGGTGGCTAACTTACGAATACAAGAGTAAGATGAGAAACTATGCAAACGGTCGCAAACTAGTAATGATCAAGAAGTGATCCTGAACTACTTACGTTCAAACATAACCCCACCATGTTCTCTTCTCGAACTCACTCGAAAAGAGACAGTCACGGTTACGCACGCGGTTGGTGTATTTTATTTTAGATCTGGTGTCAAGTTCTCTACAACCGGATATTAAAAATTCCCATCTGCCACATAACCGCGGGCACGACTTTCGAAAGATCAAACCCTGCAGGGGTGTCCAAACTTAGTCCATCACAAACTCTCATGATCAACGGAGGAAAATCCTCCTGCCGGAACAACCCGATCAAACTCAGAATCCCGATTCACAAGACATTTCGACAATGGTAAAACAAGTCCAGCAAGACCTCCCGACATGCCGACACCCTGATAGTAGCCGCGCGTATCTTGTCTCAGGCCATGATCAGATAAGCGACGCGTACAGGTGCCAAATACCCCAAGTTGCCAAAGGGCGGCAGTGCTCTAGTTTGGACCAGCACCATCAGCACTGGCCCCCCCTGTATTATGTGGAATTAAGAATCCTCGGGGACGCGACCCCTATGCAAATTAATTATTTATCAGGTTTATTATGTTGGGAAATGTTAAAACCAAAGTTGGGCCTTGCTGGAAGAGTTTTATTCAAAGCGAACTATCAAGGGGGGCCCATAAACCCCGACCGCGTTAGGAACGCAAAATTCAAGAAACATAATACCGGTATGAGGGAAACTAGGGCGGCAAGAGTGGAACAAAACACCGAGAAAAAGGCCAAGCCTTCCACCCTTTACCAAGTATATATGTGCATTAATTGAATAAGAGATATTGTGATATCCCAAGATATCCATGTCCAAACATGGAACAATCTGCAACTGTACCTGCAACTAGCAACGCTATAAGAAGGGCTGAGCAAAGCGGTAACATAGCCAAACAACGGTTTGCTGGGATGGTGAAAAAGGTTAGGGGTTGTTTCATGTCATATTAGGAGGCTTGATAAACAAGTGATGGGTAGCATGACATAGCGATAGCATCGAGACAACTAGCAAAGCAAAGATAGTACTGGTATCCAGGGTAATGATCATCTTACCTGAAATCCCGCTAGGAAGAAGACCAAATCCATGAAGTAGACGAACCAACGTAGATGAACGAATCCTCACAATCGCAACAAAACCGGGACTTCGAAGCATGCGTTCGGGACAATTCAAGTTCGGAGCGGTGTAGTTGTTCACGGGTGATCATGGGAAGTAGTCGTACAAGACGATGATAGTGGAAGTAGTGGTACACGTTTCGTAGTTGTACACATTCCGTAGATGTTCGGGGTCACAAAGAGGAACTTGACGTCCACGGGGTCTTCGAGGGTCAACGGTAGTGGTACACAGTCGTTGTTGGACTTAACGGATCCGAGGTCTCCGGGCGTAGTGGTACTCGGCGTCTCATCGTGTAGTCGTTTGTCGTAGTCGGACTTGACAAAAATGCACACTGGCTGTAGTCGTGGAACTTGGCGGCAGAAAACACACGGCGTGGGTACAAGAACTTGCGTAGGTATATTCTTCGGGGACGGCCTTGGAGCTTGCCAGCGTGGTTGCGGGCTGCTGTAGGGGAAGCAGGGGAGCGGCTGGGCCTGGCGCTGCGCCGCGTGCGGTCAACGTACGGGGGCAGGACGACGTGGACGAGCAAGACGAGCGCTCCGGCTCGATGCAGGGGAGCTGCGGGCGGCGAACTTGGTGTGGAGGTGACCTCTGGCGACACGCGTATGGTGGGGTGAGAGGATCCGACCCAGCGCGGACGGATCTGGCAGTCTCTGGTGACGAACGTAGCAGGGCGGCGACGGGAGCCAGCGGGGTGGAGGCGAGGTCGCGGGGCAGCGACGGTCGCCGGAGGCGGGGACGCGGGGTCGCGATGGCGGCGGCGGGCCGGCTCGAGTGGAGATGGCGAGGAGCTTGGGGCGGCCATGGTGGTCCTGGACGGTGGCGGCGCGCTTGCTGGTCGGAGCAGGGGCGGCGAAGCGGAGCAAAGCAGCAGCTCGGACGGCGAGGAGAAGCAGAGGACGGGGAGGCCGGCGAGGCTTTGGGCGGAGGCGGAGGGACTCGACGGGGTAGGAGACCGGCGGCGTTCGGGCGCGGAAGCAAGAGGCGCACGGGGCTGGGCGCTGCCCTCTCCCTGTGCGTGACGCGCTTGGGAGGGAGATGGGGATCGAGGACGAGAGAGAGATGGCGGCGCAGAGGGAACGATGGAGGGGATCGACCTGGAGAGGAGGCCAACGAGCAGGGGAATAAGGGGTGATCGGCAGGCCCCTTGGGCCGGCTAGGTCAGGCCGCAGGCGGACCTTAAGCGGGCTGCGGGGATGGATGGGCCTAGTTGGGTTTCCCCCTCCATTTTCTATTTCTCATAAGGAAAAAAAACACAGGAGATAAAAGAAATGAACAGAGGAGTAGCAATGGAGTTTGGCAGGGATAAAAAACCTTTCTGGACTCACAAAAATGTGAAGGATAACAATAAAATGGTTCGAGAATTTTTAGCGGAAGTAAGATTCGCACATGATTGAATATCAAAACCCATTCAAATGAACTCCAAATGGGTTGAAATTATAGGAGATGACCCTACACACTAGATGTGATTTATGGGCAGATTTGGAACATTTATGGATAAAGTAAAATTGCCACTCAGTTTCACTAAATGGCCTCAAAGGAAGAAATGAAGTTGAGTTGGATAAAAAGGAAATTTGAAGAACAGTGCAAATGTGTTATGGGTGATTCCAAGTCAATGGAATGGTTTAATATAGCTCCCTAATAGTATTGGGAGGGTATGTTATAAAGAGAACTTACCATGTGAATTCCCTCGGTTTAAATGGACCAAAGATCCATACAATTTATTTATTTAAGTTGCAAAAAAATTAATGATACGATGGCATGATGACATGATGCAATGCAAATGATGCTACGAAGAATGCAACAAACAAATAAGTCACACGGCGACACTCGGAATCCATGGAAGGCATCTGGAGCGTCGGTCTTGGGTCGTTACAATCCATTTCATTCGTGCGAAGCCTCTTCCTTAATTGTTTCAACTGGTGAATTCTTGTCTAGTTCATCGTTCTTCATCTCGTTTTCTTTCCGGTGTATTCAATTCAAGCTTTCAGTGTTGATCATATCCCTTTCCTCATTTCAAATGCTTTCTCATATCGGTGCACCTCTTAATCATTCACCTCTCTCTATTCATTTGTTCCGGAGTGCCGAAGACATCTCAGAAGACTCATGTTTCCATCCAAGATATGTTCAAGCTAATTTGAGGTTGTTACCTTATTCAAGCCATTTAAATCAACCAGTGCAATCTCTCTTTAAAAAAATCATTTCAATGGTGTTTTCTTTCCATTGGGCCCTAACCCACAGGTCTTTTCCCATGATCTTACCTAACTCTCCTTATTTTCTTGGAGATTTTCTCTAATTCTTTCAAAGTTTGACGTAAGAATGAATTTTCATCAGTCAGATGCCTCCTCCAAGATCGCTTTCAAATTCTTTTCATCTCTAGCTCAACATTTCTAGTATTCATTCTTCCGGAGCATCTCTCTAATTCGTCATGGTGGCTGCCGTCATCATTCTCAACTTTGAAGACTGAAGAAGAGTTTTTCTTAAATCTTGCTCCGCTCTCTTGAAGATTCGTGGTTCTAGCTTCATGCCATCCTCATAATTGTTTTTGATTATGAGCATTCTTTTCATACCCATCCGAAGCATTTCAGGAGTTGCTCTTGTTTCGAGATCATTCGAAGGCCATCATTTCAGAATTCTTCATTCTCAACTTTCAACTCTCGTTCTCCAATTCTTCTCGTGCTTCGTTCAAGTATTCTCTAGTTAGCTCGTGATCTCTTTGTTCTCTTGTATCTAAATTCTCCTAAGTATCTTTGTTCGCCCTCTAATTCTTCCTGGTGATTCATTCTCTTTTCTTCATTCGTTTTCAATTCTTACGGTGGTTCGTTCAAGATTCCTCTTCCTTGTTATCATATCAATTCATTCGTTCTCCATAAAATTCCACCAGTGGTTAGTTGAAGACCTTCCCAAGTTGCGCTATATCTCTCTAAATCCTTTCAAAGAAGAATAAGTAGTATGACAAATCCATTGTTCATCATCAATTTAAGTTGATCAAGGATAAACATACAATAAATCTTATTCGTATTTCCCCGAGGTGATTAATTCCATCTTCAAGAGTTCGTTCACGGAATCATTTTCTCGCTTCTAATTTTCTCATATTTTCTTTTTTGGAGTTTCAACTTTTCTCAGTTATCGCGTCATGAAGCCCAATATAACCATCGCAAGGTTTCATCTTGTTCATTTCAACCTTCACTTCCTTCCTACCATTTCCTTTATTACCGAAGTTCTTCGTGGAGGCTCTACATTGTGGTTCATCGAAGATTTCGTTCGTTCTTGAAGTGTTCATCAAGATTCTTTGTGGAGCTCAACTATTCTTTTCGTACATTTTGAAGTGCAATTCATTCTCATGTATCTTTTGAAGTGGAGTTTTTCACCTCTTTGTTCCTCTCAACTAATCAATCATTTGGTAGTGGCAGAACTTCACCTCAAGTTTTGAGATGGTTTCCATAAGCTGATTATCCAACAACTCCGTTCAACCCTTCTTCGTAATGTTACTCTTCCAAGTTTACATTTTCTTCTTCGTTCATTTCATTGCATTCTTTCATTCCTTCCAGAGGCATTGTGTTGTTGCTCTTGTCAATGATTGTCCCATCTTGTCAAATTCATGCTATTCCTTCCATTTTCAACCGGAGTGCTATCCAAATTCCTTCTTTCTTGTTACTTGGCTACCTCGTTATACCGGTGTGGTTTCATACACTTTTATTGGTCCATTGAGCTCTTGCCTCATGTCTTTCCACATCCTAGGTTCTCATGGTGTTCCTTGTGTCTCTTTTAACTGGAGTCCCATCCAAGTGCTTTCATTTTCTCAAGTTCATGTTCTATCCCTTGCTTCTCTTCAACCGGAGTGGTTTCAAATTCTTTCTCGTGCTTATGACATCCGTTATCTCTTTGCCGAGACTGAGTTGCTTTCAGGACACCGACATGCACCGTACCCGAGCCAGCTCAAACACGCCGTCCTGCACCTCACTGTTGTCGCTCCAACATTGCAACCCTCCACCACACCGGAGTTGTTCCCACTACACAATCGTTTGCCGCCTCCGATCTGCTTCTGCTCCACTGATAGACGGCCACCACAACACACTCAACAACTTGGCCATGGGTTCGTCCAAGCCTCGGTTGTCCTCCACAACATCGGCTCCAGGGATAAGAATAAGAAGATCGGCGTGAAAATAGGTGGACACAACACTGCCAGCCAAAATTGGTACTCCTGTTCCCTTATTCGTGCAAATCTTACGTGCCTGCTCGCACGGTATTCATCCCACAGAAGACACTCGTTGACCGCTTCTTACTGAACCTTCTTCCTGATACTAGATGTTCCTAGTAACTCGTGCTGCACAAGGTCCCCCCATTTACTATTTCACCTTAGCTAGAGGTCTATCGCCCGCCTAGATTTCAATTCAGGGTCAGTTGATTCCCAATTAAAGGAAGCACCACCCACGGAGGCGCTAGTCCGCCTGTTCGCCGGGGAAGAAGCGCCTCGGTGTCTATCTTAGGGGTGTGTGGAGCACAAGAGCTGTTGTCGCCTGATCTGGAGGTCGGCCCGGCATAAAGGGATGGCCGGGGGCGGTGCCAAGCACGGCGGTGGGGTGAGGTCGAGGGGAGGGCGGGGCGGAGGAGGCAAGGGTTTGGGCTGGTGGTCGCTGGCGGTTTGGGAAAGATCGTCAACAGTGATTGGCATGAGGTAGACAAAGGCCATCTGCCCATTCCTTGTAGATCGATGGTACAGAAAAAATTGAGTGACCTATTTGTTTTCAGTCGACTATTATTTTCATAGGACCACATGTGGTGGTTTGCTGGAGGAGTACCTGCACTTCCCAGCCATCCCTGTGCTCATATTTCAAAAGCCTAGAATCTAATTTCGTGTACCATGCATGTTGTAGAGCTATCATATGTATGTCCTCATTTATTTATCACCCACCTGCTATCTGATACTTTTACATGGCACTACTTCCGCACACACTTTGCCCATACTCTCACTATTTGTTTTTTTATGCATTCGTATTTCAGAGTCTGGCGCACTGTTGATAAATTCACAAAAGAAAAGAGAGAAGTCGCTCCAGTCTAATTCACCGATAAGACCGAAGCATTTGAGCGCTCTAAAGGATGTAGTGTCAGCAGATGAAGGCAGTAAACGTAGCTCTGCAGTCGATGATCTCATTTGCCATAAACCACCATCCAAGGTGCTTGCTTTAATTTCACGGTGTCATATGTGGTTGCATGTTTCCTATGGTGTCTAGATTGTATTTCTTCCAATTTGGTTAAATTGCATCTGCTTAGTTTACACATTATACCTTTGAATATGACATGTCTTCTTGTTTTTGGTACATACTACATCTATCTATTAACCATGTTCTTACATCAAACTAATGTTCTTGTGTTTCCCCCATCAATCACTTATGATGAGACAGTGTCGTGGGAAACCACGGCCACCTATGGGGCCATTAGCCCCTTTTGGTTCGGCGGGGGGATGTGCACGTTACACAAAGAGCGGAGAAGCATCGCGCAGCACGGCGAGATCACACGAGCAGTCTTTACCCAGGTTCGGGCCGCCGTGAGGCATAAAACCCTACTCTTGCTTTGGTGGATTGATGGTCGATAATGGTGGTGGACGTAGCACACTCGCCCAGCAAGGTCGCTCTGGGAGCAAGAGTGGCAATGAGTGTATGAATATGCGAGGGTCCAACCCTTTTTACGGTCGCCATGGGCCTCCTTTTATAGATTAAGGGGTCGCCACAGTGACAAATTAGTCTTTGCGTACTGATTAGATAGCTAACAGTGCTATCATACCTAACTCTGTAGGCTGACAGAGCGCATTAAATGCGCCTCTCAGTGTCACATCACAACCCGCCCGGCAGGCCCTGCCGGGCTATTTTGCCAGCTTCACGTCTGCTCGTTCGACACGTCTCAGGACGGGTGTCATATGGAGGTGTTTGCTGTAGGAAGTGGCTGCCATGTGGCAAAAAGCAGCCACTTAGTCACCTTGGAGCTCGACACCGCTTTGATTAATTACTTGCGTCGCTTGTGAGGTGGAGCGGTGGAGTGGCTTGCCTCCGCCAGCCCCGGCAGGCCTGCCGGGACGATCTGGGAGCTTGCTTCCGGGGCAAAACCCAACCCTGCTGGGCTCGCCTGCCCGGCAAGGTAGGTTCTTCCCTTAGCGATGCCTTGTTCCTCTGGCTCACCTTCGCCTTCTCGACTTGCACTTGGATCCTTCAAAGGAATTGATCCTCCTTGTTTGGTCTGATCTTGGTATTGTAATCTTGTCTCCGGCCTGTGCACAGTCCGTGCAATGGACCCAGGGTCTGTTGCACCAACAGGAGCCCCCGGGCCTGGCACGAACGCACCGCTGGGCGTTGTCGGGGTAGGCCCTAACCAGTGCACAGGCAGAAAATGTAAGGGCGGCTCTGCCCTTTGAGATCTTCTTTGCTTCTTCATTAACCTGAGCTCGGGTCAGTTTTTGATTTTCCCGTGTGTCGTGCAATGCCAATTGTGGCGGGGCCATTCTTGTAATGGCCCGTGAATGACTTTAACGCACGGGCGGATAACTGCCAATTCACTCTTTCCACCGCGCCCTTATCCTTAGCCACGTATGCCGCATGCATTGAGTGGGGTAGGTAATGGATGCACATGGTGCGGGAGAGCATCAAGGCAGGGGCCCGATCCTCTTGGATTGGTGGAGGAGGACGGCGGGTACTCGCCGGGGAATCAGCCCCCAGCCCCAGCTCGCCTATAAAAGGAGGAGCGGAGGCATTCATCCACATTCCTCTCCTCCTCCGCCTTCTGCTTCCTCTGGGTATGCTGAAAGGAAGAGCCCGGGGCCATGCCCCAGGCCCTAGCTTGGAGTTTCGCGTGAGCCCTATGGGGGCGCTCAGGCGGCGTGGCGGTAGCACCGAAGGTGGCGACTCTGGTGTGCTCGTCGCCGGGTCACCCGTGGCTTCAACTTTAGTGAGAGGCGATGCAAACGACACCATGCCGAGGCCCATAATGGGTAGAAGGTGTGGTAGTCGATTGTGGCCTATCCCCCCTTTTCCTGCGGCGTTGGAGGGAGGTTGCAGAGATGGTTCGCCATTGGTGAGGGCGGACCCTATCTCCCCGTACTCCGCCCGTCTGGTGCATGGGAGAGCCTCTAGTCCTTGTGCATGCTTCCTTAACGGGCGGGGTCTTCATATCGCCGGGCCGTCGGGGACGTCCATGCTCTCTGTGGGGTCTCCTGGGGCGCGCGGCGTTCGCATCGATTGGCGTGGCGGGAGCTTTGGGTGACGGTGGTGCAGAAGGTGGCGACAACCCATGACGCGTCAAGAACGGGGGCGACCGTTCCGACGAGTCGTGTTTGCCGGTGACTCCGTCTGGGTTCCCGGCAGTGCCACCGCCCGCGCCTGCCCTCCGGTTTCTTCCTCTTAGCCCATCGATGGTATTCTCCTGATCCTGGGGAGGCGTCAAATCCTAGCCAGGCCCGCCTTCCGCCTTCTCCGTTCCTTCCTGTGATTTCCTGAAGGAGATGGACAAGGGCAAAGGCATCACGGGGCACTTGTCTTTTTTTAATCTTAAATCTGTAGGCACTTGCCAAATTTTAGTTCAAATAATGTAATCTCTCGTATCCATGTTTATGTTCTGTGAGATTTGTACTTGTTGATCAGCATATTAATGAAAAAGATAAGCTTTGCCGGGCACTTGTGCATGTACGATATCCATGCAGAGGTGAAACGCCTCCATACTTCCATGTAAACAAGTAGATCCCAGTAAGCTACCTTGCCGCCACCCCATAGGACTGCGGCCGTGAGGCTGAGCCTGCCAGGCGCAGAACCCATTGGGAGAGACCAGCCCCCCGCCAACCCCTTTCAACCAAAGGCCACTACAACCATCTTGATCCGAAGCAGCGTTCGTGTCAGTAGATGGGAGTACCTTTGTTTCCGAGGCGGCGAGGTTTTCATATGCACAAGTCCTACTCATGGAACATGTATGGATAAGAGATGGAACTTATCTATTTGGCTTGCCGGAGACCGCAGTGCTGGCTTGTCTTCGCATCCTCTTCCTAGGACTAAGTCCATGGTAGGAGCCTGCAATTTTATGCAAATGAAGATGATGCCAGATGCAATCTATCTACATGATCATGCAACCTATCTACATGAATCATGCGATGATTATGATATGCTTATGCATGCATGCAACTTGTCGGGGGCCCCCAGCGCTTCATTTATTTCTCTGCTGCTCAGGGTCTGCGCCTGGCTTTGTACAAGGGGTTACATGCAGCTGAGGCAAGGCCTGTACAACAGGGTGGCTGCCGGGCAGGGCCCGACAGCCGCGCCTTACAGGTAGAACTTGCGGAGATGCTCAATATTCCATGAGTTTTGCAATTAAATGCCATCTCCGGTCTCCAGACGGACTGCGCCAGGTCTGGTGACTCGTACTACCCGGTAAGGGCCTTCCCACTTCGGCAACAGCTTGTTTGTACCCTTGGCGGACTGAATGCGCCTAAGGACAAGGTCGCCTTCCTCAAAACAACGGGCATGAACCCTGCGGCTATGATAGCGAAGCAGGGCTTGCTGATAGCGTGCAGCACATGTAGCAGCCCGGAGACAGTTCTCCTCGAGAAGCACGGCGTCATCACGCATGTGCTGTCCCTACGCTACTTGATCGTAGGCAAGCACTCGAGGTGACCCGTAAATGAGTTTCGTGGGGATAACTGCTTCTGCCCCATAGACTAGGGAGAAGGGAGTCTGCCCGGTACCTAGGTTTGGTGTCGTTCTGAGGGACCAAAGAACCACCGGCAGCTCATCGATCCATCGCCTGCTGTGCTTCCGCAGCTTATCAAACGTTCTTGTCTTGAGTCCTCGCAGCACTTCAGCGTTCGCCCTCTTATCTTTTCCATTGCTTCTGGGATGTGCGACAGAGGCAAATGAGATCTTGCTTCCGAGGGCATGAACATATTGCATGAAGGCGCGGCTCGTGAACTGGGTGCCATTGTCGGTGATGATCCGGGCAGGGACCCCGAAGCGGCACACCAATCCTTTCAAGAACTTAATAGCTGACTGAGCAGTCACCTTTCTCATGGCATCTACTTCCGGCCACTTTGTAAACTTGTCGATTGCAACGAACAAGAATTCAAAGCCCCCGACAGCTCGGGGGAAAGGGCCGAGGATATGGAGCCCCCAGACCAAAAACGGCCATGACAAAGGGATTATCTGGAGTGCTTGGGCAGGCAGATGGATATTTTTGGAATGGAACTGATAGGCTTCACACTTGGTGACGAGCTCGACAACATCTTGGAGGGCTGTGGGCCAATAGAATCTTTGCGGGAATACTTTCCCAATCAAAGCCCTTGATCCAATGTGGGAGCCGCACATGCCTTTGTGTATCTCTGCCAGCAGTTCCTTTCCTCCTTCCCGACAAATGCACTTCAATTTCACACCGTTGGGCGTTCTTCTGTATAGTGTGTCATCGACAAACTGATACATACTGGCCCTCCGGGCTACTCTTTCAGCTTCTCCTTGCTCTTCGGGAACTTCTCCGGTTTGGAGGAAATGGACTATGTGCCTTGCCCAAGTTGGAGCTTGAGGCTCAGCAACGAGGACTAGCGGCACCTCCTCATTCGTGGGGGTGCATCCCTCGACCGCGGGGACTAGTGGCCCGGCAGGAGGGTGCAGCCCGGCAATCGAAGGGGAGTTGTTTCCGGCAGGGTCCCTGGCAGGAGCCCCAAAAGGCTCTACCGGGAGAGGCTTACCGGAGTCCAATTTCCTCCTCTTTAGGGCCATTGTTGTCAGGGATACGGAGGGCTGAGTAAGATGGAGAACAAAAGTTCCTGGTTCCACAGGAAGCTTCTGCGCAGCGCACTTTGAGAGGTGATCAGCAATGCTGTTTTCCGCACGGGGTACGTGCTTTGTTTGCAACCCGTCAAAGCGCTCCTCCAATCTTCTCACTTCCTCGACGTATGCTTCCATCAATGGGCTTTGGTAATCCTTGTTGACTTGTCTCACCACCAGTTGTGAATCTCCTCGAATGATCAGCTTCTTGATTCCCAATTCTGTGGCAATCCTGAGCCCGGCAAGAAGCCCTTCATATTCTGTTGTATTGTTGGTCGCCTCCTCCCGGGGAAAGTGCATCTGGACGACGTACCTCAGGTGCTCTCCAGTGGGAGCGACGAGAAGCATGCCAGCCCCTGCACCTTGTAGGGAGAAGGCACCATCGAAATACATGATCCATTCTTGGGGCGCTTCCTTGCCGGGGATAACTGTTTCCAGTACTTCTACATCAGGGGTTGGCGTCCATTCCGCAAAAAACTCTGCCAACGCCCTGCTCTGGATTGTTGATGTGCTTTCAAACTTCAGGCCAAAGCTGGACAACTCCAATGCCCACTCCACTATCCTACCAGTGGCCTCTGGGTTTCTAAGTATCCTTTGCAATGGGAAGCGGGTGACAACCGTGATCTCATGGGCTTGGAAGTAGTGGCGCAGTTTCCTTGAGGCCATGACAAGGCCAAAGATCAATTTTTGCACGCCAGAATACCTGGATCTTGCCCCCTGCAACAGGGAGCTGACGAAGTATACTGGGCGCTGCACCACCTTCTTCCTTGCCGTGTCCTTGGGGTTGCTTCCACTACCGTGCTCCTTTTTGTCCTGATCCGTATCTGGCCTTGCTGGGCCGCTCTCTTTCTCTTCCCCGGGCGGGACACTTGCTGAGGTGGCTGCTTCTTCTACTTCCCGCTGCGCTACTAGGGCCGCACTAACCACTTGATTAGTTGCTGCCAGATATAGCAGCAACGGCTCTTGTGGTTTGGGTGTGACCAAAGTAGGCACAGAAGACAAGTAGGCCTTCAAATCCTGCAGCGCTGCATCTGCTTCCGGGGTCCACTTTGGGTCCTGCCCTCTTCAAAATCTTGAAGAACGGCAAGGCGCGCTCGACAGACTTGGAGATGAATCTGCTAAGCGCGGCAACACATCCTGTCAAATGCCTCACATCCTTAACTGTCTTGGGTGCCTGTATCTGCTCCATGGCCTTGATCTTATCGGGGTTGGCCTCTATCCCACGGTGGGACACGAAGAAACCAAGTAGCTTGCTGGAGGGAATGCCAAACACACACTTCTCCGAATTCAGTTTCAAGTTGATCTTGCGCAGATTAGCAAATGTCTCTTCTAAATCCTGGATGAGGGTTGATCTGTCCTTGGTCTTGACCAAAATATCATCCATATAGGCTTTAATGTTCCTGTGCAACTGTGGTTCAAAGCCAATCTGGACTGCTCTTGCAAAAGTGGACCCGGCACTCTTCAACTCGAAAGGCATGCGCACAAAGTAGTATGTGCCACATGGGGTGATGAATGAGGTCTTTTCTTCGTCTTTCTTGGACATAAAAATCTGATGGTATCCAGAGTATGCATCCAGAAAAGAGAGAAACTCACAACCTGAAGTAGAATCCATGATCTGGTCGATGCACGGCAAGGGAAATGGGTCCTTTGGGCATGCCTTGTTCAGATCCATGAAATCTATGCAAAGCCTCCATTTTCCATTAGCCTTGCGCACAACCACTGGGTTTGCTAACCATGTTGGATGCAATACTCCTCTGACCAAACTAGCTGCTTCAAGTTTCTTAATTTCCTCGGTAATAAACTGATGCCGCTCCAAGGCCTGCTTCCGAACCTTCTGCTTGACGGGCCGGGCATGTGGGCAGACAGCAAGGTGGTCCTCGATTACCTCCCTGGGAACACTGGGGATATCAGATGGTTGCCAGGCAAACACATCGATATTCACCCGCAAAAAGGCAACGAGCGCGCTTTCCTATTTGTCATCAAGGGTGGCGCTGATAATGAAAGTACCATCAGTGCCAGCCAGCCCTGCCGTGACCTTTTTCACTTGGGGTGGAGCAGCCTTGGATCTCTTGCTATTGGAACTCTCTGGCATGTCATCAACGGGCGCAGCATATTCCACAGAGGTATGCTTCCCGGATTCCTTGCCAGTGCCTCTGCTATGCTTTTCCTTGGCGGGAACTGTGGCTTCCGCGACCTCTGCCGCGACCGCGTCCCGGTACAACTTATCCACTTAAATAATTGTGTCTTTCTTGTCCGGCAGAACGGAAAGGACACCCATCGGCCCTGGCATCTTCAAGGTGTTGAAGGCATAGTGGGATGCTGCCATGAATTTGGCCAGGGCTGGGCGCCCAACGATCCCGTTGTACGGCAGGGGAGGTCAACCACATCAAACACAACTTTCTCAGTCCTGTAGTTCAATTCTCCCCCAAATATCACTGGCAACGTAACCTTTCCCTTAGGACGGCTCTTGCCGGGATTGACTCCTTGAAACATTCCTGTGGCCTTAAGTTCATCCTCTGCTATCTGGAGTTTGCTAATAACCTTTGGGGAAATCAGATTCAACCGGCCCCGCCATCAACCAACATCTTTGTGACCTTGAGGTTGCGAATTATTGGTGAGACCAACAATAGCAAGCACCCTACCGCAGTAATGCGGCCGGGGTGGTCCTCTTCATCAAAGATGATGGGCGTGCATGACCACTTGAGCGGCTTCTGAGAATCTGCCACTGGCTCCATGGCATTGACTTCACGCGCCCACTGTTTAAGTTGGCGGTGAGAGGACTGCAAAGATGCACCCCCGTCAGTGCACAGGGCGTCAGTGGCCTTCTGGAATTCCTGCTCGCTGGTTTCCTCTTCATTCCCTCCATCACTCCCATTACTGTAATCCTCCTTCTCTCGGCCTTTGGCGGGTTTCCCTTGGTTCCGAGGATCCTTGCCGGGGCGATTTGCTTCACCATCCCGGCCCTTCCCGCCAGCGCCATTCTGACCTTTTTCCTTATCGCGCTTCTCATACTCAGCCTTCTGCCTCTTGACGAGCTGCTCAACCTGAGGACACTCCTGGAGATCATGGCCCTTGGTCCGATGAATCTTACAGTACGGCCCATCACTTTTCCCAGCTTTCTCGTCAGCCGCCGCCTCCCGATAGTCAGCGCATGCGGTAGCCTCCTTGCCGGGGGCTTCAGCCTTGGCCTTCTTGCCGGTACTAGGCGTGCCTGACCCCTCAACAGTCATCACTGTCTTATCCTTGCGCTTCTTGTTGTGCTTCTTGTTCTTCTTCTTCTTACTGACGGTCTCGTCGTCATCTTCTGAGTCGATGTCGACGCAATCTTCCTCTCCAGGAAGTTTCCTCCCCTCCTCCACACGAGCACATTTGTCCACCAAAGTGTAGAGCTCCTTCACAGTCTTGCGCAACCGAACGTTCATCTTGGAACATATCCTGCGGTTGTGCACGTTGGATTGGAAGGCAGCTATCACGGCAGCTCGGTGGATATCTGGGATATTTCTGTGGACTCGGCTGAATCTCTGCAAGTACTTCCGTAGAGTTTCTCCCTCTTTCTGCTAGAGAAGCTACAAGTCGCTGGGCTGCCCTGGTTCTTGATGGCCGCCCGTGAAGGCACCAGTGAACTCATGGCATAGGTCAGCCCAGGTCGAAATGGAGTTCTCCAGCAGATGCATCAGCCAAGACCTCACATTTGACTTGAGGGCCAAAGGGAAGTAGTTGGCAAACACCTTCTCATCTCTTCCCCTGGAAGCTTGAACAGCGATGGTGTAGATGCTCAAGAACTCTGCCGAGTTTAGTCTCCCATCATACTTCTCGGGTATCTCTGGCTTGAACATGCGAGTGGACGGCCAACAGACTTGCCGTAGCTCACGGGTGAACGCAGGGCACCCAACCTCGAAAGGTAGGCATCCGCCATCTCCGAGTGCGGGCTCATCGACATCGGGGCCATCGCACCCGTTGGACTGGCGGGGGTTGTCGCGGCGCCACTCGTCGATGACGCGCGTGCCTTCCCTTCGCCTGCCCTCCGGGGCACGTTGTCGGCCTTGACGCACTCGAGGGTTTGACGAGGCCATCGAGACGTCATCGGGTGCTTGGTTTTGCGGCTCCTGTGCGGCTTGCCGTGGTGGGGATTGCACCATGAGGGTGGCCCCTCCCGGACGACCAGCCGCACGAGGTGTCATTGCTGCCTGGGAAGGGCGTGGTGGTCCAGCCCGCTGTGATCCTTCCGCCTCGGCAAAACCAATCAGACTTTGGATGGTGGCTCGCCACTCATCCATCTGGTCTGCCGCCGGTGGAAATCTCAACAGCAGTTGGGCTCGCGCCATGGCCTTTGAGGCAGTGCTTGTCATAGGTGATGACGATGTAGATCATAGTGTCGCTCGGCTCGTAACATTGCCGGTGGCAACGGTGCTGCGCCCTTGCTGCTGCGAACCAGCCGTTTGGACGGCATGGTGATGCGGCGGAGGTGCCTGAGGGCCAGCGGCAACGTTGGGTATAATAGCTGGGTCAGCCCGCAGCGGGGGCGGCCGGAGGGTTGCGATTCACCCCAGAATGAGCATCATCACTGCGGTTGTGCCCGTTGGCGAGGAGAAGGGGTTCAGGCGGAATGATCCCTCCATCCGTACCTCGTGGAGCATGGCCATTGGGATGTTGCTGATGCTGTCCTTCCCCAGTACCTCCCGTTCCTGCTTCGGCCGTGGGGGAGGTGGTGACGGCGCCGCCTGCGCCGACCACGTCCCCCGCAGCATCCACACCCTCGAGAGCCCCCGCATTCCCCACGACGTTGGCGGTCGCGAGTGGCGGAGCCTTCGAGGTGGACGGGTGATTTGCAGCTCCGGGCTTCCTCTTGGGTGCCATAGTCGATGACGCCGTCGACGACGAAAATGTCGATGAAGATGACGCGCAGCGTACCCTCTCAGTTTCGCGCAAGTGACCCCCCTACCTGGCGCGCCAAAGATGTCGTGGGGAACCACGGCCACCTATGGGGCCATGAGACCCTTTTGGTTCGGCGGGGGGATGGACATGTTGCACAAAGAGCGGAGAAGCATCATGCAGCACGGCAGAGATCACACGGGCAGTCTTTACCCAGGTTCGGGCCACCGTGAGCCGTAAAACCCAACTCCTGCTTTGATGGATTGATGGTGGATAATGGTGGTGGACGTAGCACACTCGCCCGGCAAGGTCGCTCTGGGGGCGAGAGTGGCTATGAGCATATGAATATGTGAGGGTCCTACCCTTTCTACGATTGCCATGGGCCTCCTTTTATAGATTAAGGGGTCACCAAAGTGGCAAATCAGTCTTTGCATACTGATTAGATAGCTAATAGTGCTATCATACCTAACTCTGTAGGCTGACAGAGCACATTAAATACGCCGCTCAGTGTCACATCATAGCCCGCCCGACAGGCCCTGCCAGGCTGTTTTGTCAGCTTCGTGCCTGCTCGTTCGACACGTCTCTGGACGGGTGTCATATGGAGGTGTTTGCTATAGGAAGTGGCTGCCATGTGGCAAAAAGAAGCCACTTAGTCACCTTGGAGCTCGACACCGCTTTGATTAATGACTTGCGTCGCTTGTGAGGTGGAGCGGTGGAGTGGCTTGCCTCCGCCAGCCCCGGCAGGCCTACCGAGATGATCTGGGAGCTTGCTTCCGGGGCAAAACCCAACCCTGCCGGGCTCACCTGCCCGCAAGGTAGGTCCTTCCCTTAGCGATGCCTTGTTCCTCTGGCTCACCTTGGCCTTCTCGACTTGCACTTGGATCCTTCAAAGGAATTGATCCTCCTTGTTTGGTCTGATCTTGGTCTTGTAATCTTGTCTCTGGCCTTTGCACAACCTGTGCAATGGACCCAGGGTCTGTTGCACTGACAGACAGTCACGCTCGTGGGTTAATGTGAGACATGATACTCTTTTAAAGAGTGCAATGACATCCTCCCCACATGATTCTCAAGAAAAACAAGGTTAGATGAATATAGTCAACATAGCTCTGTATTTGATAACCGCATTTCCTGTACACCACCATCGCAGGTGCTTGCTCTAACTTGGCAGTGTGATATGTGGTTGCATGTTCCATATGGTGTCTAGCTTGTAATTATTCTAATTTGGTTAAAGTGTATCTGCTATTCTGCTTACTTTACACATTATAACTGTTAATGTGACATGCCTTCCTATTTTTGGTACATACTACATCTGTCTATTAACCATGTCCTTACATAAAACTACTATCCTTGTGTATCCCGCATCAATCACTTATGACGAGACACCTTTAGTATATGCAGCATGATATTGGTTGCATCTTGCAAAATATTTATAGCATGTATTGCTTCTAATTTGTTGAAATGATATTTATGATGAGACGCTTTTAACTTGGCAGAGTCATATTGGTCGCATTTTTCATGTGGTGTCTAGCTTGCATTGCTTAAAATTTGTTGAAATGGCTTGTGCTTAGTTTACACAAATAGGTGTGAATATTCCATGATTTCCTATTTTTCGTACATATTCCATCCTCGTATCATGTGTTTGCCTTACATCAAAGTAGTGTTCATCAGTATCTTGCATGAATGAGTTCTGAAGAGTGATTTTTATTCCTTTTTCTTATCGGTTTGACTTGACAATGCAAAATCAATAAAGCGGAAGAAAACTAGGAAGGCAGTGGATGATGGTGCTCCTTCCGACCAATTGAAACCGAGGGTCTCTGCAGAATCTACTCTGCCATCCTCCCAAAAAGATTTGCGAGACAACACATGCATATACAGTCAACATAGTTGTGTTGATGATGAGCACATCTCCCCTACCCCACCATCACAGATGCTCGCTCTAACTTGGCACTGTTATATGTGGTTGCATGTTATGTATGATGTCTAGCTTGTATTGCTTCTAATTTTTTTGAATTGCATCTGCTTAGTTTACACATTATACTTGTGAATAACTCATGTATTCCTATTTCTGGAACATACAATATCTGTCTATCACACCATGTTCTTACATCAAAGAACTACTGTTGTGTAACCTGCAACAATCACTTATCATAAGACACATTTAACATGGGAGTGTGATATAGGTTGCATCTTGCATTGTTTTCTAGCTTGTACTGCTTCTAATTTGTTGAAATAGCACATATGATGAGACCGTTTTAACTTGGTAGAGTGATATTCGTTGCATCTTTCATATGGTGTCTAGCTTTCACTGCTTCTAATTTGTTGAAATGCCTTCTGCTTAGTTTACAGATCATAGGTGTGAATATTCAATGGTGTCCTTTTTTTCTTACATATTCAATCCTCCTATCATGCGGTCGCCTTACATGAAAGTAGTGTTCGTTTGCATCATGCATCAATGAGTTTTGAAAAGTGAATTTTATTCCTTTTTCATGTGGGTTTAACATGACAAGGCAATAAAAATAATAGAGAGGAAGGAAAAAATAAGGCAGGGGCTAATGGTGGTCATCTGGAGAAACCGGTAAGGAGGCGCTCTAGAGATTCTACTACTACTCCTAGTGCAGTAGAAGTTACAAGTAAATATGATGGGCCCAACAACCCTACTGCAGCATCCCAGGTGCCTTCTCTAGCTTGGCAGTGTGATATTTGCTTGCATGTTGCATATGGTGTCTAACGTGTATTGCTTCTAATTTGATTAAATTGCATCTGCTTCGTTTACGCATTATACATGTGAACATGGCATGTCTTCCTTTTTTGCATATACTACATCTGTCTATTACATGTTCTAACATCAAAGTACTGCTTGTATCTATCCGGCATCGATCACTTATGATGAGACACCTTTAACTTGGTAGTGTGATATTGTTTGCATCTTGCATATGATTTATTGCTTGTACTGCTTCACATTTGTTTAAATGCCACTTATGACGAGAAACTGTTAACTTGGCAGAGTGATATTTGTAGCATCTTTCATATGGTGTCTAGCTTCCATTGCATTGCTTCTAATTTTTTGAAATGCCTTCTCCTTAGTTTACAAATCATAGGTCTGATTATCTCATGCCATCCTATTTTTCATACATATTACATCCTCCTATCATGCGGTTGTCTAACATCAAAGTTCAGTTCGTCTGTATCATGCATCAATTAGTTCTGAAGAACTAATTTTTTATACCTCTTTCTTATGGGTTTAACTTGACATGGCAAAAAAGAGAGGAAGGAACATAGAATGGTAGGGGATGGTGTTAGTACTCGGGAGGCACGGAAACGGATGCGGAACAGCTCTGCAGATTCCGCTGGTATTGATAGTGCAATAGAAGGTCGAAGTCCACTAGATAAATGTACAAACACAGTATACCCTGCTACACCAACTACAAAACATACCAAAGACAAACAAAAAGTTGCCACCAAACAAGCAACGACAGCCCTAGTGGTTGCAGCAGCTTCTTCCATAGTACCAAAATGTGCATGAGTTACCTGTTCGTCAACTCTGCTAGCGGCAAGTTCCCAAGCTCCATTGCCACCTGACACTACTTCTGAAGCACTCTTGACACAAGATGACATGGCAAGATCAAATTAACCTTGTGACCTACAACACCAAGAAGGTAGTTGATCGAGTCAAGTTACAGTTGCTTCCTTCTTTATATGTAGTCTCACAGTTTGATGTACACTAACACTTCCCATGTTCGTTGTTGAACTAGCACCTAGGTGCAAGAGGAAACATACATCAAAGATAATGCTCGACAGGTTAAGTAAATCTAAAGGAGGAAGAATGGAGATCCATTTTGAGACAAGTTTAAAAAGGCCACGTGATGCTACAGAGTCAACCAAGTTAGTATGGCAGCCATTGCCATTAGGTGTCATGCACATATCCTCCCAACATGGATTCAGTACATGAATGACCAAGACGAAACCCAGTTTAACACCTTCCTTGACCATTTAACTCTAAGTATGGTTATTTATGGAAATTAGTAATATCATCTTGCTCTGTCCCATACTTTCTAGGTTGCTGGTAATGAGACTCCTATAATTTTCAACAGATGAGGTTCAAGTTGGATCGGCAAGATGATGCAACCAGACAAGCATGCACTCATGTTTTCAAGTTTGCTCTTGAATAGTATAGGTATAACCTGAGGAAAACTCACTTTGAAGGCAAGGCTAACAATGAACTTGCCCAAACATCTCTAGTGGAAAATATAATGGATGAAGACTAGAGAGCCCTTGATAAACATTGGTCTAATCCGAAGTATCAAGTATGTTATATATGTAATCAGATCACATGTTGAACTCCTATTTATGCATGTGCCTTAAAAATCTATCTTCTTCTAGGCGAACTGTTCAAAGAACAGGCCCAACCGTACGAAAGTGAAATGCCAACAGACGACATGATCTCGTAGCTATATTGCACACTGCGAGGCTCTTGTAACTAGTTGTTGTTTCACTCTTTTGGCTGTGCCATATTATCAGATGTATATTGACTTGTTCCAAATGCAGAGGAAAGCCCACAAGGACCAAAAAGTACCTAAACCAAATGCGGTGGAAATCTTCATAGAGTGTCACACCAGCAAGACGAAGGGCATGACTACACCAGTCAAAGCCGCAGTTGTAAGTCCTTAATCCTCATGCCTTTGAACTACTGGATACTCTGACTTGTGCATTGAACTGCATGGTTTGTAGCCAATGTCTATTACTCTTTTCAATTTTATACACGGTTGTCTTAATGCAACATTGCACCTTACAAGGTTTAAAAGAGAGGAATGATATTCCTTTGCTCTTGATCTGTAATCTAGTTCTGTGCTGGACTTGATCACACAACATTACACTCACCTGTTTGTTTGATCCCAGTTGTTTTGTGATATGAATGATGTCATACTATGCTCAGCATACTATGAACTTTGTCTCTTTATCCTTAGTTGTCAATACAATGTGAAGAAATAGACAATACATTAGCCATGGTACATGGTCATAAATTTTTGGAACACTACTACAGGATGCTGCTAATGCGACACTACAATCAGATACCCTTTGACGAAACTATGTGCGATGCATTAATCACAAACGGTGTTGTAAGAAAACCGTCAAAACTGATATAAACTGTTTGCGATGGTGGAGACATCAAACATGATTAAGATTATAGTTGCATGTGCGATACGTGGCATACAGTTCACTCGAATGAACTATTTGCTACGAGAATAATAACAGTAATGGTCAGCCAGATGAAGGTGTGTGCGATATACGACATACAATTCACTCAGATGAACTATTTGTGATTAGGCAACACAACAGAAATGGTCAACCAGATCAAGGTGTATGCAATAGAGGGCATATAGTTCACTTGGATGCGTTGAGCGAAGAGAACAGAAACGGTTCAACTTAAGCCATGTGTGTTATGCGGGTACGTAATCAGAAATGTGTGTGAAGATTGATAATAACATAGACGAATACTGCTAACAAGCCATGTGTGTTGTGGGTAAATGCTTGCTAGTATACAATTGTCAGTGATTGATGAATTCATCATCGACGATTTCCCTAGTATGGTCTGTGTGTGATGTGATTGCATACAGGACAACAACATATATACTTTTAAGGACATGATTGCATAACCAAATTAAACATCCATTACATACGTGGCTAGTACACACATGACATTTGCACACACCAAAGTAAACTACTACATGCATAATTAACTAGGATAAATGATCATCTAGTCATCATCTACTTCTTCTTGTTACGCTTGCTGCCACTGCTCGGCTGGTGGCTCGATCCCTCGTCAATTAAGGGAAGGAGGCACTCCCTCATGTCAACGATCCACATGTGCAAATCGTAGCATGTGTACACGTTCTTGGCCGCGAATTTGAGGTGGGCTTCATCCAGTTTCCGCATCTAGGCCCCATGCCAGGATACGGGATTTCTCTTGGCATCCTACGTCATCTTTTCGTAGTAGGGGTCGATGATGGCCGAGGTGAGTTCAACCATGGAGCCCTTCTTCGTGCTGCCTCAGACCTTGCAGTGGCCATGGATTTTGACAAGGTTCTTTGAGGACAAGCCCATAACCTTGAGTGCTTTTACATCGTTGGTGCTTTCCACCGTAGCGAACTTGTAGTCGGTGCTGTTGACAAACCTAGAGAAATGGTCATAAGGCTTTGTGGTCGTGTAGTAGTGGTAGATGAGGACATGATGGTGCACGCACAACTAGGTGACGATAAGCTTCTGATCTATCCTAGGTTGACCGCCGATGTACTAGAGGTCGATGCCGACAACTTTGTACTTGTCCCGAGCAAGCAAGTTCTCCACGGTGTTGATGTAGTACTCCACCACAGGCCGGGTCGATGGTGTACACCATCGACAGGTCCGTCTCCCTCCCGTGCGTCTCCACTTGATGCATATCGAACTCCATTCGAGTGCCGCTAGATATCCTCTTTGTATGTGTCATCGTGGGTGTGCTTGTTGTGTTGTGGGGCGCGATTGGAAGGTTGAAGAGACTAAGTTTATAATGGCGGCAAAATTAATGGGGAAGCCGGACGGTCTGGAATATTGGCACGCCCGGATGGCAATTTTTGTAGCGAGTAACTCCATCGTGCCGAACATAACTGCATCATGGCGATGCACGCGGTGCAACCACATGCATATGGGGCCCCCAACATGATCGTGTGCTGGCCCCAATCGCTGGCAGAGCGCGCGCGGAGGGATGCGAGTAGAGCGCTCTGCGGCCGCCTCAACGGCGAGCAACCATATGCATATAGCAGTTGTACACGCAGGGAAAAGCCGTCCACAAGCCGAGCGCGCGCGAGGGATGCGAGCAGAGAGCACCGCGGCGCCTAACGGCGAGCAAGGCGTGCCAAGGGACGCGAGCAGAGGCCGGCTGTGAGGTGAACACGGGCAACAGACAAGGGTGCACTGGCTAATTGTGTGGGAAGAATGATAATAACATAGACATTTCATGCTAATAAGTTGTGTGTGTTCTTGGCAAACGACGCTTGCTGGTAAATTATTGTCTGCCATTCTTGAAATCATCATTGACCTGTTCCTTAGTTTAATCATTTGCCATGATTTTCTCAGTCTACACAACATTTACTCTCTATGTGTATAGAACAATATTCTTTACTATGAATAGTGTGCTCTGTTGGCACAGAAGTATATGGATCATAGCCTTGGGCGAGCAATGTGCCCGCACGCGTCATGCTAGCACAGGGTTCCTTCTATGCTAAGTTTCCATTAATTGATGGTGTTTTATGAACACACCACTGTTTCCCGCCACTTCCTCATTGGTTTCCCACTGCCACCCAGCGATATTGTGCATAAACCTAGGCGGTGCGCGACACATCGACGCAACAAGCGTAGCCTATAGCCCCTCTACCTTTTCCAAGCATGCCAACCCACCAAAGCGCTGCCTCTCCCATCGAACTCCCCGACAAGGAAAACGAGAAGGTGCCATGGCCCGTCGAGGCCAAGGGCGTCCCCGGCAATACAATGGATGATGTCGTGCTACGCGTCATCGCCAGGGTTGAGCAGACCCTTGGCGCATGGCGCTTCAGCGCCGCGAATCACGATAGGCATGTCAGCACCGAGAGCCTGCAGCTTCTTGATAACCCACAAGTATAGGGGATCACAACAGTTTTCGAGGGTAGAGTATTCAACCCAAATTTATTGATTCGACACAAGGGGATCCAAAGAATATTAACGAGTATTAGCAGTTGAGTTGTCAATTCAACCACACCTGAAAGACTTAATATCTGCAGCAGACTATTTAGTAGAAAAGTAGTATGGAAGTAACGGTAACAGTGGCAAAAGTAACAGTAGCAGTTTTGTAGTGATTGTAACAGCAGTAGCAACAAAAGTAACTTAGCAAAGATCATTATGTGAAAAGCTCGTAGGCAATGGATCGGCAATGATAATTGTGTCGGATGATATTCATCATGTAGCAGTTATAACCTAGGGTGACAAAGAACTAGCTCCAATTCATCAATATAATGTCGGCATGTATTCCATATATAGTCATACGTGCTTATGGAAAAGAACTTGCATGACATCTTTTGTCCTACCCTCCCGTGGCAGCGGGGTCCTAATGGAAACTAATGGATATTAAGGACACCTTTTAATAGAGAACCGTACCAAAGCATTAGCACTTAGTGAATACATGAACTCCTCAAACTACTGTAAATCACCAGAAAGAATCCCAATTATTGTCACCTTGGGGCATGCGGATCATAACTCATAAATAGGTGTCTACAACTTGCAAGATAGGATCAAGAACTCACATATATTCATGAAAACATAATAGGTTCAGATCTGAAATCATGGCACTCGGGCCCTAGTGACAAGCATTAAGCATAGCAAAGTCATAGCAACATCAACCTCAGAACATAGTGGATACTAGGGATCAAACCCTAACAAAACTAACTCGACTACATGATAAATCTCATCCAACCCATCACCGTCTAGCAAGCCTATGATGGAATTACTCACTCCCGGCGGTGAGCATCATGGAATTGGCGATGGGGAAGGTTGATGATGACGATGGCGACGGATTCCCCTCTATGGAGCCCAAAACAGACTCTAGATCTGCCCTCCCGATGAAGAACAGGAGGCGGTGGCGGCTTCATATCGTAAAACGCGATGAATCCTTCTCCCTCATTTTTTTGTCCCTGAGTAGGGTTATATAGAGTTGGGGTTGAGGTCGGAGGAGGTCCAGGGGGCCCACAAGCCATCTAGGCGCACCCCAGGGGGGCGCCCCCCAGGCTTGTGGCCTCTGGGTGGACCCCCTCTAGTTAATTCTTGTGCCAGTATTTTTTATATATTCCACAAAAAATCTCCATAAATTTTTAGGTCAATCCGAGAACTTTGATTTCTGCACAAAAATAACACCATGGCAATTCTGCTAAAAACAGCGTCAGTCCGGGTTAGTTCCATTCAAATCATGCAAATTAGAGTCCAAAACTAGGGCAAAAGAGTTTGGAAAAGTAGATACGATGGAGACGTATCAACTCCCCCAAGCTTAACCCATTGCTTGTCCTCAAGCAATTCAGTTGACAAACTGAAAGTGACAAAGAAAAGCTTTTACAAACTCTGTTTGATCCTGTTGCAAATATGTCTAGCCAATGTTCAGGTTTTCAGCAAAGATTATGAAGTAACCATATTCACAATAACATTTAGGTCTCACATTTACTCATATCAATGGCATAAGCAACTAGCGATCAATAATAATAAATCTCGGATGACAACACTTTTTTCAAAACAATCTCGCTAGCCCTTTCTAAGACCGCAAAACATAAATGCAGAGCACCCCTGAAGATCAAGGACTGACTAGACATTATAATTCATGGCAAAGAGATCCAGTCACACTCATACTCAACATCAATTAATAACAAAGCATACAAATGACAGTGGTGCTCTCTAACTGGTGCTTTTTATAAGAGGATGATGACTCAGCAATAAAAGTAAATAGATAGGCCCTTCGCAGTGGGAAGCAGGGATTTGCAGAGGTGCCAGAGCTCGGAGCTTTTAAAATAGACATAAATATAATTTTGAGCGGTATGCTTTCATTGTCAACATAACAACCAAGAGATCTCATTATCTTCCATGCTAGATACATTATAGGCGGTTCCCAAACAGATGGTAGATTTTTTACTCCCCCTTCACCAACAATCACACTCCACGGCTAGCCGAATCCACGGGTATCGTCCATACCAACAACAGTCCTGGGGGAGTTTTGTTTTATGATTATATTTTGATTTGATTTTGAGCATGGAACTGGGCATCCCGATTACCAGCCACTTTCTCATGAATGACAAGTGAATAAACACTCATCATGAGAATAACCCACCTAGCATGGAAGATACTGATAGCCCCCAGTCACTACATGAGCGGTTCGGGCATACAAAACAGATTATTATTTGAAGGTTTAGAGTTTGGCACATGCAAATTTACTTGGAACGACAGGTAAATACCGCATATAGGTAGGTATGGTGGACTCATATGGAACAACTTTGGGTTTAAGGAAATGGATGCACAAGAAGTATTCCCGCTTAGTACAAGTGAAGGCTAGCAAAAGATTGACGAGCGACCAACTAGAGAGCGACAGCGGTCATAAACATGCATTGAGATTAATCAACATTGAGTGCAAGTATGAGTAGGATATAAATCACCGTGAACATAAATATCATGGAGGCTATGTTGTTTTTCATTCAACTACATGCGTGAGCATGTGCCAAGTCAAGCCACTTAAATCATTCAAAGGAGGATACCATCCTATCATACTACATCACAACCATTTTAAAATGCATGTTGGCACACAAGACAAACCATTATCCACTCCTAGATAATTAAGCATGCCATGAGTAACTATAATCTCTAATTGTCATTGCAAACATGTTTCATTCATAATGGGCTGAATCAAGAACGATGAGCTAATCATACTTACAAAACCAAAATAGGTTGAGTACGTACCAGCTTTTCTCCATCTCAATCATTTCATCAAATATCGTCATTACTGTCTTTCACTTGCACGACCGAACGGTGTGAATAATAATAGGAGCGCACATGCATTGGACTAAGCTGGAATCTACAAACATTTATTCGAAGGAGAAGACAAGGTAATCTGGGCTCTTTCTTAGATCCACAATAATGCATATGAGAGCCACTCAACATTTTCATCGTGGTCTTCTCCTTACGACTCAAAGAAAAGAAAATAATTTCAAAGAAACACACAGAAATATTTTTGGAGTTTTTGTTTTTCTGAAGAAAGTAAAACAAAAACGAGAAAAACTATTTACACGGGAAAGCACCCAACAAGCAAAAGAAGAACGAGAAATCTTTTTGGGTTTTCTTTTAATACTACTACTAAATAAACTAGAAAGAAAAACTAAAAAGAAGCAAGACCTAATATTTTGGATTTTCTCAAAGTTTTTCAAACACACAAGAAGAAAGCAAGAAAAATAAACTAACATGGATAATACAATGAAAAAGTATGAACACCGACAACTGAAATGAGTGTGTGAACATAAATGTAATGTCGGTGAGAGATACGTACTCCCCCAAGCTTGGGCTTTTGGCCTAAGTTGGTCTATTGCCACGGCTGGCCTGGCGGATATCCAAAGTTGTAGTTGGGGTTGTACTGAGCTGCAGCAGCTACCGCTCGGAGGGCTGCCTCGTGGAGGTGAGCAGTCTCTCTCGCCCTCTCGTACTCGGCTGCCTCCTCTCTGGTTATGAAGTACCTTCATTTTACCTAAGAGTCAAAGAAGGCAGAAGCGGGAAGGGTAATATGGATAGTGTGCTGCCTGTCAAAGATTAGTCTGTATTGGAAAGGCAACTCGCCTCTCTCAAGGAACTGGTAATGTTCCATAGCATCATAATCAAGGTAAGCTGGTGGCAAAGGAAAATCATTTTCTTTTCTTGGGACTCCAAGATACTGAGCTAAACGAGTGGCATAAATTCCACCAAAGAAGTATCCATCGTTAGCATTATTACGCAATCGATGTGCAATGATAGCCCCCAAATTAAATATTTTATCATTCATTACTGCGCTCTTAAGAATAATGAGATTGGAGGCGCAAAGGTTTCTATGATCATGTTTACCATTAATGCATCTACCTATGAAGAGAGCAAAGTAATGTAAAGCAGGAAAGTGAATGCTCCCTATGGTAGCTTGTGTTATGGTTCTGGTTTCTCCTATAGTAATACTAGCAAGGAACTCAGAACAATCAGATTTACGAGGTTCAATACAACTGCCCCATTGTGGAATTTTACATGCATCATTAAAATCTTCCAGGTCCATGGTAAATGATTTATCATAAAGATAAAAATAAAACAGAATACATATTGTACTGGACAGAATACTTAAATCTCCTAACAAAGGAATCGGTAAGGTTGTAGTACTGAGGGCACTTAGCTGATACGAAGTTCGTTAGCTCGGCGTTATGTACGTACGCATAGAATTCATCCTTGAAACCGGCACGGGTCATGAAATGATCCGACGGCCATTCACAAGGTTGCACTGAAGCCTCCCTTGGTAGTTCGAGATCTGGCTCACGTATCGCGGGCCTTGGGGATTTCTTCTTCGAGGAACCACCTTGGAACACTTTCCTCAAGATTTTCTTTCTCTGAAAAATTTCTGAAATTTTTAGTGACTCAAAATAAAAGTGAACAAAACTCAACAAGATTGATAGCAACTACTCCTACAAGTGTATAGAGGCTATATCATGCAACAACACCACTTTGGACCATATAAATTTGACATGCAAGCTCAAGAACAAGGTCACCACAGCAACAAAAATTTGCAATCTATAAAGCACTATAGCAAAAACTAATTGGACCAACACAAGAGTGACATACCGAAGAACAATCCCCCGAAATAGTTTTGGAAACAGAGTTCCGAGCAAGGAGATCGAAAATGGTAGCAAAATGAGCAAGAACACGGGTTTGAGCAATGATGGGATTTTTTCTGGAGGAAGACGAAGTGGATGGGTGCTATCATAAGTGTGGGGGACCCACATGGGACCCACAAGCCCTGTAGGAACGCCCAGGGGGGTGGGCATGCCCTGTGGTCTTGTGGCCCACTGGTGCACCTCCCTGAGGTGTTTTCAGTGCCAAAAATTCTTAAATATTCTAGAAAAAATCATACTAAATTTTTAGGGCATTTGGAGAACTTTTATTTTCTGGTCATTTTTTATTGCACGGAAAATTCAGAAAACAGAGAAATAATAGTATTTCTTCTTTATTTATTCTAAATAACAGAAAGTAAAAAGTGAGTACAGAGAGTTGTGTTTACTAAATTCATCCATCTCATGCCCATTAAAAGGAATCCATTAACAAGGTTGATCAAGTCTTATTAACAAACTTCTTCCGAATGACATGAAACTGGAGAATCTTCGTATGACACTAGGTTACCTCAATGGGGATATGCATGTCCCCAACAATAAGAATATCATATTTCTTTTTGACAGTAGGAAGAGGGAATTCAAAACCTCCAATAGTAATTGTTGAAATTTTTCCAATAGAATTGATACTATTCACTTGAGGTTGTTTCTTCGGAAAGTGCACCGTATGATCATTAATTACCATTAACATGAAAAGTGACATTGCCCTTGTTGCAGTCAATAACAGCCCCTGCAGTATTCAAAAATGGTCTACCAAGGATGATCAACATACTGTCGTCCTCAGGTATATCAAGAATAACAAAGTCTGTTAAAATAGTAACATTTGCAACTACGACAGGCACATCCTCACAAATACCGATGGTTATAGCAGTAGATTTATCGGCCATTTGCAAAGAGATTTCAGTTGGTGTCAACTTATTCAAATCAAGTCTATGATACAAAGAGAAAGGCATAACACTAACACTGGCTCCCAAATCACATAAAGCAGTTTTAACATAGTTTCTTTTAATGGAGCATGGTATAAGTGGTATTTCTGGATCTCCTAGTTTCTTTGGTATTCCACTTTTAAATGTGTAATTAGCAAGCATGGTGGAAATTTTAGCTTTCGGTATCTTTCTTTTATTTGTAACAATGTCTTTCATATACTTAGCATAAGGAGACATTTTTAGAATATCAGTCAAACGCATACGCAAAAAGACAGGTCTAAGCATTTCAACAAAGCGCTCAAAGTCCTCGTCATCCTTTTTGTTCGATGGTTTAGGAGGAAAGGGCATTGGTTTCTAAACCCATGGTTCGCTTTCTTTACCATGCTTCCTATCAATAAAGTCTCTTTTATCATATGTTTTATTTTTAGTTTGTGGGTTATCAAGATCAACAACAGGTTCTATCTCCACATCATTATCATTGCTAGGTTGAGCATCAACATGAACATCATCATTATCATTATTACTAGGTTCATGTTCATCACCTGATTGTGTCTCAGCATCAGAAATAGAAATATCATTTGGATTCTCAGGTGTGTCTATAACAGGTTCACTAGAAGCATGCAAAGTCCTATCATCATTCTTTTTCCTTTTAGAAGGACTAGGTGCATCAATATTAATTCTCTAAGAATCTTGTTCAATTATCTTAGGATGGCCCTCAGGATACAAAGGTTCCTGAGTCGTTTTACCACCCCTAGTCATAACTCTAACAGCATGATCATTGTTCTTACTATTCACTTCATTAAGCAAATCATTTTGTGCCTTGAGAACTTGTTCTACTTGAGTTTTTACCATGGAAGCATGTTTACTCATAATCTTGAGATCATTAATAGTTCTACACATATAGTCACCCAAGCAGTCAAACATATAAGCATTACGTTTCATTTTTCTACTAACATATGCATTGAAGTTTTCTTGTTTAACAATAAAGTTATCAAATTCATCCAAGCATTGACTAGCAGACTTATTATAAGGAATATCACGTTCATGAAATCTATAGAGAGAATTTACCTCTACTACCTGTGTCGGAGTATTAAGACCATGTATTTCTTCAATAGGTGGTAAATTCTTAACATCTTCAGCTTTAATACCTGTTTCTTTCATAGATTTCTTTGCCTCTTGCATATCTTCAAGACTGAGAAATAGAATACCTCTCTTCTTCGGAGTTGGCTTAGGTGGTGGTTTGGGAAGAGTCCAATCATTAGCATTACTCAATATATTATTCAATAGTACTTCAGCTTGTTCAACAGTTCGTTCCCTGAAAACACAACCAGCACAACTATCTAGGTGGTCCCTAGAAGCATCAGTTAGTCCATTATAAAAGATATCAAGCATTTCATTTTTCTTGAGAGGATGATCAGGCAAAGCATTAAGTAATTGGAGAAGCCTCCCCCAAGCTTGTGGGAGACTCTCTTCTTCAATTTGCACAAAGTTAAATATTTCCTGTAAGGCAGCTTGTTTCTTTTGAGCAGGAAAATATTTTTCAAAGAAGTAATATATCATATCCTGGGGACTACGCACACAACTAGGAGCAAGAGAATTAAACCATATCTTAGCATCACCCTTTAACGAGAAAGGAAACAACTTAAGAATATAGTAATAGTGAATTTTTTCTTCATGAACAAACAGGGTGGCTATGTCATTCAATTTAGTAAGATGTGCCACAACAGTTTCAGATTCATAACCATGGAAAGGATCAGATTCAACCAAAGTAATTAACTCAGGATCGACAGAGAATTCATAATCCTTATCAGTAACAAAGATAGGTGAAGTAGCAAACTTAGGATCATATTGCATTCTAGCATTCAAAGATTTTTCTTTCCACTTGCATAGTAATTTCTTAAGGTCATCTCTATCCCTACAAGCAAGAAAGTCCCTAGCTACCTCTCCATCCATAACATAAACCTCAGGTATATCAGGCAAGTCATATCTAGGAGAGCTAGGTCTAATGGGTGTTTCAAAGTTTTCAGTTTCAATAATTTCATCGGTTTCAGAAATATCGTCAGATTCAGCATTCTTGATATTTTTAGCTCTAGCAAGTTGTTCATCAAGAAATTCACCCAGTGGCACAGTATTATCAAGCAAAGTATCATCATAAGCATCATGCATAGCAGAAGTAGCATCATCAATTACTTGCAACATATCAGAATCAATAGCAAGTGTAGGTGTCGAAAGCTTACTTAAAACAGAAGGTGAATCAAGTGCAGAGATAGATGGCAGTTCCTTACCTCCCCTCGTCCTAGAGGGAAAAATCTTGGTTTTGGTATCTTTCAGATTCTTCATAGAGCTCAACAGATATAAATCCCAAGTGACTCAGAGAATAGAGCTATGCTCCCCAACAATAGATCCAGAAAAAGGTCTTGATAACCCACAAGTATAGGGGATCGCAGCAGTTTTCGAGGGTAGAGTATTCAACCCAAATTTATTGATTCGACACAAGGGGAGCCAAAGAATATTCATGAGTATTAGCAGTTGAGTTGTCAATTCAATCACACCAGAAAGACTTAATATCTCCAGCAGAGTATTTAGTAGCAAAGTAGTATGGAAGTAAGGGTAACAGTGGCAAAAGTAACAGTAGCAGTTTTGTAGTGATTGTAAGAGCAGTAGCAACGAAAGTAACTTAGAAAAGATCAATATGTGAAAAGCTTGTAGGCAATGGATCGGCAATTATAATTGTGTCGGATGATATTCATCATGTAGCAGTTATAACCTAGGGTGACACAGAACTAGCTCCAATTCATCAATATAATGTAGGCATGTATTCCATATATAGTCATACGTGCTTATGGAAAACAACTTGCATGACATCTTTTGTCCTACCCTCTCGTGGCAACGAGGTCCTAATGGAAACAAAGGGATATTAAGGCCTCCTTTTAATAGAGAACCGGACCAAAGCATTAGCACTTAGTGAATACATGAACTCCTGAAACTACGGTAATCACCGGAGAGAATCCCAATTATTGTCACCTTGGGGTATGCGGATCATTACTCATAATAGGTGTCTATAACTTGCAAGATAGGATCAAGAACTCACATATATTCATGAAAACATAATAGGTTCAAATCTAAAATCATGGCACTCGGGCCCTAGTGACAAGCATTAAGCATAGCAAAGTCATAGCAACATCAATCTCAGAACATAGTGGATACTAGGGATCAAAACCTAACAAAACTAACTAGATTACTTGATAAATCTCATCCAACCCATCACCGTCCAGCAAGCCTATGATGGAAATACTCACTCCCGGCGGTGAGCATCATGGAATTGGCGATGGAGGAAGGTTGATGATGACGATGGCGACGAATTCCCCTCTACGAAGCCCAAAACAGACTCCAGATCTGCCCTCCCGATAAAGAACAGGAGGCGGCGGCGGCTCCTTATTGTAAAACGCGATGAATCCTTCTCCCTCATTTTTTTCTCCCCGAGTTGGGTTATATAGAGTTGGGGTTGAGGTCGGAGGAGGTCTAGGGGGCTCACAAGCCCTTTAGGCGCACCCCAGGGGGGGGGGCGTCCCCCAGGCTTGTGGCCTCTGGGTGGACCCCCTCTGGTTAATTCTTGCGCCAGTATTTTTTACATATTCTACAAAAATTCTCCATAAATTTTCAGGTCAATCCAAGAACTTTGATTTCTGCACAAAAATAACACCATGGCAATTCTGCTGAAAACAGCGTCACTCCGGGTTAGTTCCATTCAAATCATGCAAATTAGAGTCCAAAACAAGGGCAAAAGAGTTTGGAAAAGTAGATACGATGGAGACGTATCACAGCTCGCCGCACTACATGATCGGTGGTGCGCTGTAGAGCAAGCTATGTGCGTCCGCCCCGATAGCCTGCGGGTTGCCGCACAGCCATACCATTAGAGCGTCGCAGAGCGAGAGGCGCCGCATGCCGCACAGCAAGAACAGATCTATCGGCGGTTGCTTACTGTCAATAGGGTGTTGCAGCTGGGCACATGGCCCGTTAGTAGCCCCATTCCTCACCAGAAGTGGGCAGAGGCCATCTGCGCTATACTTTTACCAGAGGCCGGCCGCGCTGTTCTTGCACTCGACTCCCGCCACGCCGTTCACATGGGCAGCACCATGCGCCTTGTCCACAGCCCGCTTGATGCCAACGCGCTGGTCGCTATGCCCGACCGCCTCCTTGGACAAGGTGTCCACCTAGGCTGCAAGCGCATGTTTACTCCCAGAGGGGCGGTGAATGGGAGATTTTTAGAAATTCTTCAAACTATGAAGAAGAAGAAGATCAGAGTGAAGAAATAGAAACACAAGCGAAACTAAGTCATCACAGAATCAGAGTACATGCAATCAGGATACGTAATAGTGAAGAACATGCAATCATACATTCATACACGCATGTAGAAAATGAACTGAGGAAATGAAGGATGGTGAGATGGAATTCTTCAGCTCAAATTCATGAGAGCACAGTTCAAAAATTCATCAGCAGCGGAATAAAGTGAGAGAGGGTTGAGGAATTTGAAACCAGGTTGGCTCGGTGAAGACAATGGAATTTGGTAGACCAGTTCCCGTTGCTGCATCAACGGTACGTCTGGTTGAGGCGGCTGAGTCACAACTCCTAGGACACACAATCCTCACCGTATTCCTCTTCAGCTAAGGTCACTTAGTCCTCGCCCAATCACTCATGGTAAGTGTTCAAGGTAGACTTCCAAAACCTTCACAGACTTGTTCACCGGCACACCACAATGACTCTTGGTGTACTCAAAACTTTACGCCTAACCGTCTGGAAGAATGACAGTCTTCAAAGGTAACCGCCGTCGGATCACACAGATCAATCTCTTTAGTGATGCTCAATAACTTTGGCTCTGGGTTTTTCCTCACTTAGGATTCTCTCAAAGTTGTCAGAGGATGGGTTGCTCTCTAATGACAAGTGTCAAGTTCTCTCGGAGCAGCCAACCAACAAGTGGTTATGGGGGCGGCTATTTATAGCCAGGGGCAACCCGACATGAATTTTCATAAATGCACTTCTCTGATTCGAGCGTTGTTAGGATTAGGATCCACTCAACAGCTGGGATGCGGCGCAGCAACAGTCGGAATTTGAACTCTCAAATTCAACGCGGCACTCAATTTCTTCACTTTTTGGCAGACGCACTGGCAAACTCCTAACTCCTCAGCATGACCAAATTTGTTAGTGAACAGGTGAACTTCATGACTGTCGCTAGCAAATGCGTCAGCTGCACTGGAGATTTTCAAAGGCTTCACTCCAAGCGGCTTTTGTGTATAGGTTTCAAATATGTTTCACCTAGACCCCCTTTAATAGTACGGTTTTTCCTATAACTCAAATAAGCAGAAAAGAAACTATGAAAACAAAGTCTTCAAGCTTCAAAGACTTCATGTCAATTTCTTCAAAGGCTGTACCAATTTCATCATCAAATTCTTCACTTGAAGAAATCCATTTTTAGGGTCATCTTCCATGTGTTAAACCAAATCTTCTGGGACTCTGTCTCCTGTATATACTCACAAACTCATTAGTTCCTCAACATATTTGTCATCAATACTCCAAAACCACTAAGGGGACACTTGATGCACTTTCAATTTCCCCCTTTTTGGTGATTGATGACAAATTGGTTAGGTTTCAACGGGAGTATAAATAATTGAAGTGTAAGTACAGAGTTTGAAGAAATTGGTTGCAAGATATTGAGGAACTCCCCCTGAAGATGTGCATATGAGGAATTTGCTTTGGATTGCAAATGCACATGGCAGGTTGAATTTGTGGAGATCTCCCCCTATATCTTGGAAACCAATCATGCATGATCATATGATATCTAAAGTAAATGAATGCATGATGAAAATTGGTGTTTGACAAAATCTTGCATGCATGAGCAGATATATTAAATAATAAAGCATGCATGTCAAATGAAGCATAAGAGTCAGACAACCAAGAGTTATTAAGTTACAACTCATCAAGAGCACATCCAGAAAAGTTCAAGAGTTGCAACTTAAGCAAAAATAGCCCATATAACGACCCGTTTGAAGACTAACTCAAACTTCTCCTCCTTTGTCATCAAATGACCAAAAGGGGAGGAATTTGAGAACTAGCGCCCCTGAAGAAAATCATCATGGAGAGGACGAGGGAGCACCAACATTGTTGGGGTCACGCGGTGCAGAGGGACCAGCAGAGTGTCTTCGACGGCTTCATTTTTGTCGGTGGAGCGCGATGAAGACTCGGAGCTTGGCATCAGAGGAGGAACTAGAGTTTTCTTGAACTTCTTCCTTGGCGGTTCAGCCCAATCAAAGTTCATTTGAAAATCATCAGCTGCAAGTTCCTTAGCTGATTTGAGATGTGAAAGTGTGGCCCAACTGCGATCAAATATCTCATGGAGATAGTATGTGTTCTTGCGGACGGTGTTATGCGTCACTGTCATATTTTCTCGAACAGTAGCGAATTGACGCTTAACCCATCGGTGATGCTTGTCAAGTTTCTGATGAAGACTTATAAGTAGCTCACGGTCAGTCATGACACGTGGCGCTTCTAGTGAAGACGATGGCCTTGAAGCTTTTGCTGCAGTGTCTTGGCTGACAGATCCATCAGCTATGGAGCTGGATATAGGTTGATGAAATTGTCCATCAAGGGGACGAATTCCTTCATCGATAACGCTCTTGCCTTTGCCAGGAACTGTGGATAGTGTGCTTTGAAGAATTTCAACTTCAGGCATATAGCTCAGGTGGTTCGAACGATCAGCCTTGTAGAGGATTGAAGATCGGGATCTGATGAATCTCATAATGCATGGTGTGTACGGCTTCAATTTAATCGAAGAGTGAGCAACAGTGACCAAAGTCCTCTGAAAGAAATCATGAATGTTGATAGGAGTGTCATGTATGATGTGGAACAACAAGTTCTTCATGACTCCCACAACTTCTTCAGTGTAGGAATTGTGGCCTTTGATCGGACTGAGGATCTTTGTCAGAATGCAATACACAGTCTTCAGCACATATAGCAAATCCTTCACTAGAAAGGTTGTCCTTGAAGCATTTCCTTCAGTCATAGGAATCATCAGCACTTGCATCAGATGATTAGGCAGCTCAGGTTCTTCATAAATTTTCTTAGCTCCTTCTTGGGGTGGATCAACTAGAAGACCATGAAGAAATTCATCAATCGGTGCTTTGTAGTGAGTGTCTTCACTCATCCAGTCCAGAGCCCAAGTTGCAGTGTCTTTAGCATTGCGAGAGAAGTGCATAGTTGCATAGAATTAAAGAATCAGTTCTTCATTCCAGTCGCAGACATCAGTGCAGAAATTCAGCACACCCGCATCATGAAGAACAAACAAAACTGGCCGGAAGCACAGAATTGATTTCATGTCCACATGAGGAATATGAGATGCTGGAATACCTTCTTCTTGTCAAACAGTAGTGAGGCATAGAAGTTCATTTGAGTTCTTGTCCAGAACCTCAAATGCCTGAGTTTGGCCGAGTCATATGGTGACTCGCCAATGAAGAAATTTTTCTCTTTGAAGAATTTGGCGCTATCAAACTTGGGACGCTTGAGGCGTTTACCAATCTTGGGCATCACAGGGATAGGTTGAAGAGTTTTCCTTTTCTTTTTGACGTCAAGAACTGGTCGTGGAGACCCAGTTGAGTCATTGGGATCCGTGATGGCAAGAGCATGAGCAACTTCCTTAGTCGTAGCGGTTGGAACTGTTTCATTGTCTACTGAGGGAATTGAATCAGCTTGAGGAGGAGATGCATTGATGACGTCGACATCAGGGTCATCATGAGCAATTTCATCAGCTGTTGCAGCTGGAACTTCTTTAGGTATGCTGTGGAGCGTTGGTTGTTCTTTAGAGCCAGTTGGAATTTCTTCAGTGCGCTGAGGCGACTGAGGCTCTGTTGTGAGGGGAGTGGTGAGGGACGAATTGGGGTGAGCTGCTTCCCAATATTTGTCATGGAGTGGAGGAGTTGTCTCGCCATCAATATCCACATCCTCCTCATTTTCTTCAATCAGTGGAGTTCACTGAGGGCTTTGGGTAGTATGTTGAGGCATTGATACATCAATATCAACCTCAATTTCTTCATCTATTTGCTCTGTGGTAGCAGCAGAATGGGTATCTTCTTCTTCTTCATCAACCTGAGAGATTTCATAATCCACCCCATATGGAACCATTTGGAGATTCTCAAGATTACGAGTAGGGGGCGCTGATGAGATTGGAATTGCATCGATAGGAATGACAATTGAAGACACTGTTGCGTCTTCAATTTCTTCAGTGATTCAGGAATAGGTGGAGATGATGCCTTTTTCTTCTTAGCTTCATGCTCAACAACCTTTTTCTTCTTCGCTTTTGATGCAGAAGGAAGGGTGATAAGCTTCAAATATGAAGTTGGTGTTGGAGCTGCTGCTGAGGAACTGGTTGGAGCAGTTTCATCAGGCGTTGTCGTGGTTCTAAGTCTGACAGTAGAATGGGGGGTAGGTATGAGGAGGCAAGATCCTAGCTACGGTGAGGTTGTGCATGCAAGATTTACGAGTTCAGGCCCTTCTCGGAGGAAGTAACAGCCCTACGTCTCGGTGCCAGGAGGCTCGGTCGATTGACTTTTGCGTGAAGTTATAGGGGGTGCGAACCCTTGTGCCTGAGGAGGAGGGTGGCTTATATAGAGTGCGCCAGGACCCCAACCGTCCCACGTTACAAGGGTTTCAATGTCTATAAAGACAGGGCGTTACTGATAACGCCAGCAATAAAGGCAAATAAATGATCATTAAGACTACGGAATGAACGCCTGACCCTTGCCATTCTGAGTGACCTTAGATCTTCTGTCTTCCGAGTGGTTTCCGGTGTGGTCGAGTGAGTACACCCCGATCGAATGGAATTGGGTTATCCGAGTGAACTGTTGGTCGGGTGGGTTGCACCCTGTGGCGATTTCAGTCGGTAGATGGTGCTATCCTTTGAATGTCCTTGGCTTTAGGGCAGTGACCTCGGGTAAGGGTGTCTAGGTCAGGCCTATTACCCTACCCTAGGTATATGTCTTCGTCATTAGCCCCCGAATGGATCTGGGTCCGAGTGGAGAAGGGGTTGAAGATGGTTCCGACCCGATTTATATGCTTCAGAGGCATCCTGACCGGGCCGGTGATCTTTGTAAAAACTTCAACTTCATTTTCAGTCGCCTGGGTCCATTCAGAGGTCGTCGAGTGATTTTTTCTGATAAGCTCCGAATGTTGATATGGTATAAGATCCTTGGCGCGATTGGTCATGCTGACGCTTTCCGGATCTCACGGGATTCGAAATTTGGAGAAGCGCGCGGGACGGAGAGGACCGCAATAGACGGAGCGGATTAGGGAGGGACGCCTCGATTCTCGTGCCACCTTTTTCGCCACGTATCCAGCGCGTGACTGTTGCGGGATTTGACTAGATTGCCTGGGCCCACTAGTCAGCCATTCAGGAGCGGACCCATATAAGGCGTCGGGGTCGATGAGCCCGGTACTGTGCTCCCCATCTCCTTCCTCATCTCCTGTTTCACCACCGCATTCGCCGCCACCTTCGATGCCGCCGCCCCGCCCGAGCGCAGCCTGCCGCGATGGGGAAGGAGAAGACGGCGGCCTTGGAGCATGCAAAGAAAGCGACGGCGGCAGCGAAGGGCAAGAAGACGAGTCGGGGAGGCTCGTCGTCGAGATCCGGCCTGCCGCCCGGCTGGATCCAGGGCGATTGGATTCGCTCCACGATTCAGCAAGAAGACATGGAGGATCTGGTCGAGGGAGGCTTGATCGACCATGGGTTTTGGAGGCTGCCAGGTGACAAGACCGAGCCGCAACCGCAGGAGGGTGAGTGCGTCCTCATCGCGACTCACGTCGACCGTGGTTTTTCTCTGCCCTCTCATCCTTTTTTCCGAGGTTTTCTGAACTTTTTCGGGGCCAAACTTCATCACTTTTCTCCGAACACCATCACATACCTAGCTGCGTTTGTCTCCATGTGTGAGAATTTCTTGGGTTGCCGACCGCATTGGGGTCTCTTCAAACACATCTTCACCTGCCGCTCACAGTCTGTGAAAAAGGCCAATCCGAGTGATGAGAGGACGCACGTGATTCAGATGTGCGGAGGTCTAGGGATCCAGATGAGAGGCAAAAGCACATTTCCACCTATGACTCTTCCCGATTCGGTCAGAGGGTGGCAGTCGACCTGGTTTTATTGTAAGGACAAACCAACTCCTGGTTAGTCGACTGGCCTTCCTCCCTTTACCATGGGGCGAATTGAAAAGCCCTCTTCCTTGAAAGTGACTCCAGAAGAAAAGGTGGAGGTGAACATGTTGGTCGACCACGTAATCCAACTTGTCCGCGATGGTGTGACCGGCATGGATTTGCTAGAGGTGTTCCTCACTCGCCGCATCCAGCCGCTCCAGGCCCGCGATCATCCTATGTGGATGTATTCGGGCACCGATGATTCTGCTCGGATCCACCCGGAGGAAGTTGCCGAGGAGACGGTGGCGCGGTGGCTGCAGAGCATTACCAGAAACAGAGACAACCCCAGGGGGTCTAGGAGAATTCTGCCACTCGGCGCTGATAACGAACCAGACAAGGTCAGATCTTCGATGTCGAGTGACTTTTACTCTAATTTGTAAACTGTCTTTGGAACCGACTGAGGCTTGTTCGATTCTTTGCTTCGCAGATATATACTAAGATGTACTCGATGCCCAACGGGGAGTAGATCGAGGAAGGAGAAGAGAGCGGAGGCGACAACGGTGACTGGAATTCCGATGGGGAGAGTGATGAAGAGCAGGAAAACTCGAGCAGTGAGGAGGAGGTCGATTCTCCACCTCGCACGGAAAAGCGTTCCAAGCACAAGCACGACCCAGCAAGTATCCGGGGCAAGGTGGTAGCACCGACTGGACAGACTTCGAAGCGCACTCGGACATCTTCTCCGGTGCCGACTGAGAAGGCTCCGAAGCAGCTCAAGACCGCGCCGTCCAAGCCACGGAAGGCTTTGCCCAAGATCAAGGTTGACATTCCCGTCGCCTCTGCGTAAGCGTTTCGTTTTCACCCTTTGTTTGAAGAATCTTATATCAGTTGCCAACCCATCCACTTGCTTGACGGAGTGAACCTTGATATTTGCAGTGCTGCTACCTCCGGGACTTCTGCTTACCAAGATGATGGTGACGAGGAGATGGAGGACGCGGTCACCTCCAAAGCGAGTATGACCTCTGTTATCTTCATCTTTTCTTTGCTAGCCAATTCTACAGTCGACTGAACTCTTGTGGTCGATTCTTTTGCAGCTCCGCGAGATGTTATTGAACTTCAAGACAATGATGAAAATGAGCCACAAGAACTCGTGGGTAGGAGGAGCAGGGCCTCAGTCAAGAAGGTGCCAGCTAGCAAGACGCCCCAGTCGACGCCGGCGACGGAACCAACTATCCAGCAATCCGGGGACTTCAACCGTGCCTCCGTTACTTTTGCGATTCCCTTGTCGAGTGCTCGTCCTTCGTCGTCGACTGTGCGGGCCCTTCCTTCGTCTGTCCAACTTCATGCCTCAAGCTCTCAAGCTACTGCAACTGATACACCGACTGCACCTCCCACCGCCCATCAAGTCCCAGAAGACCAAGTGAGTGCTGCCAAGGAGGCTATACGCCAGGCTGGTGTTATGATGGAGCAGATGAAGGTGGTGCGCGAGGCCAGTCAAGCTGCCTATGATGCCGGCTCAACACTTCAGTCCAATTTCCAGGTTAGCTTACTTCTGACTGAACTCCATCTTGACGCTTGTTCTGTTGGGATATGATATTTAGGAACTGCTGTTTTATCCACAAGACGTCTGTGGATGAGCATTTTGGAACCTTAATTGCACACCCATTGTCAGTCTGTACACCCACTGGGTGTTTTAATTTCTGTTGAGTAGTTTTTCCACTTGAGTCGACTAGGTTGTGCTGATCGAATCTCTGAACCAGTGGGGGCACGCTGAGTGCACCCACTGGGTGTAGTCCCCGAGACCGCCGTCGAATGTTTGATTCGGCGGGGGTCTTTTAACAGATCTTTTCCACTCGGGCTAGGCAGATCATGCCGAGTGGAACCTTTACCAGTGGGGGCACGCTAAGTGCACCCACTGGGTGTAGTCCCCGAGACCGTAGTCGACTGCGGGCAGTCGGCTATGGTCTGAGTTTTTTTTTGACTGGACGGACCAAGTCGAATGAAAGAGTCGGACCAGTGGGGGCACGCTGAGTGCACCCACTGGGTGTAGTCCCCGAGAGTATTGGTGAATGTTTGATTCGGCAGTAGTCTTTGTGTCTACCGACTGACTATCTTCTGAACACAGGAATCTTGTGATCTTGGAGCCCGGTTTGCCGACTTGGAGAAGAAGCAAACTCAGCTCAATCTTGACCTGGAGTTGGCTCGAAACAACTTGCAGAAGGCTAAGGATGACGCTGCTGGTAAGGAAAGTTTGTCGACTGGTTCTCTTGCCACCTTTTCTCCTCCTTTTTCTGATTCGAATGTTATTCTTTCTAGAAACAATGAGACAAGCTTTGGAGAAGAAGGACCTTGACCTTGCGGTTGCGAAGAAAACCGCCGAAGACAAACTGGCGCTTGCCGACAAAAAGATGGCTTCAGTCAGACAGCTGGAGGGAGAGAATGACAAGCTGAAGGCTGCTCTTGATGAAGCCAACAAAGAAGTGACTCGTCTGAAGAAGGACAAGCGAACCCTGACCGACAAAGTAGAAGACATCACCCGCAGGAGGGACGAGTTGGAGAACTACCTGGGAGGACTCGCCAAAAAATTATTCCTCATGCTTGAAGGTACTTTTCTCTGTGCGATTGGTTTGCTTTCGTCGACTCATCATACCGCTGTCGACTCATTATTTCTCTGCGAGTGCAGAATTCTGTCAAGACTTCGAGGAAGAAACTGGGCGAGTCGAGACGAACTTGGACCCTATCAACTCCCCTGTCAAAGATGAAGCAGCCATGAATGTGCTCCGACTGGAGTCTCGCCTCGCCAGTGCCTTGGAATATCTTGCTCGACTCAAGGTTACAGTTTCACGGATCAACACAGCGCTCTGGCCAGGGGACACGCTCCGAAACAATCTCGAGTCTCTGATGACTCGACTTAACGAGATTCCTGGTCGAGTGCAGGAGTGGAAGAAGTCCGCTGCTCGATGCGGTGCTGACGTAGCTTTATCCTTGGTTCGCGTCCACTGCAGGGAAGCCAGAGAAGAGAAGCTAGCGGCAATCAAGGTCGCCAACACCAAGAAACTCGACTTCCAGTCTTTCATGGAGACCTTCATTGCTCCTGCTACTCGAATCGCAGATGGAATTGACCTGGACGAGTTTGTCGAGCCTGCCAGCCCCTCTGCGGAGTGAATGAAACTTTTATAATCTGATTCAATTTTCCTCGGTATGCCGAGTGATTCTGTAACCGTAAAACTCCTTCGGGCCTGATGCCCGAGTACTTTGAGCTCCTTCGTCCGAACTTTTATGATCCGGTTCAATTTGCCTCGGTATGCCGAGTGATTTTGTAACCGTAAAACTTCCTCGGGCCTGATGCCCGAGTACTTTTAAGCTCCTTCGTCCGAACTTTGTTTGCCCTTAAATATGCTTGTTTTTATTTCCGAGTGGAACTTGTATCTTCACTCGGAACAGACGCAATTCTGAGGATAGGATCGCGGACGACCTGCACCTCGTCGTCCTTGCAGATCAGGATTGAGCATGTTTTACACTTAGGCGAGTAAAGGACTGCAGCTAAGCCTCCGAGTGAAAGGGTTGCTCTTCACTCGGTGGGATTTTTCAAACTGAGGCGAGTACAGGACTGCAGCTAAGCCCCCGAGTGAGAGGGTTGCTCGTCACTCGGTAGGATTTTTTTTTAAACTTAGGCGAGTACAGGACTGCAACTAAGCCCCCGAGTGAGAGGGTTGCTCACCACTCGGTAGGATTTTTCAAACTTAGGCGAGTGCAGGACTGCAGCTAAGCCCCCGAGTGAGAGGGTTGCTCACCACTCGGTAGGATTTTTTTCAAACTTAGGCGAGTCAGGACTGCAGCTAAGCCCCCGAGTGAGAGGTTGCTCTCACTCGGTAGGATTTTTAAACTTAGGCGAGTACAGGACTGCAGCTAAGCCCCGAGTGAGAGGGTTGCTCCCACTCGGTAGGATTTTTAAAATTGGGAGTACAAGGACTGCAGCTAAGCCCCCGAGTGAGAGGGTTGCTCACCACTCGGTAGGATTTTTTTAAACTTAGGCGAGTACGGACTGCAGCTAAGCCCCCGAGTGAGAGGGGTGCTCTCAATCGGTAGGATTTTTTAAACTTAGGCGAGTACATGACAGCAGCTAAGCCCCCGAGTGAGAGGGTTGCTCGTCACTCGGTAGGATTTTTTTAAACATAGGCGAGTACAGGACTGCAGCTAAGCCCCCGAGTGAGAGGGTTGCTCACCACTCGGTAGGATTTTCAAACTTAGGCGAGTACACGACTGCAGCTAAGCCCCCGAGTGAGAGGGTTGTTCGTCACTCGGTAGGATTTTTTAGACTTAGGCGAATCGGATTCGCGGCTAAGCCACCCACTGGGGGATTTTGGACACATGTATTAGTAACAACAATCATTTAGGAGACTGTAAAACCATGTCTTTGATAAACGAACTGAAAGGTACTCTTTATTACATCTCATCAGTCTGAACACTTAAGTATAAAAACGGCGGAGTAGCTCCGCATTCCAAGCGCGCGGCTCGTCTTTATTATGCTCCACATTGTAGAGGTGATACGCTCCATTGTGGAGCACCTTGGTGATGATGAAGGGACCTTCCCAAGCGGGGGCAAGTTTGTGAGGCCGTTGCTGGTCCACTCGGAGCACGAGGTCTCCTTCCTGAAATGCTCGACCCATCACATTTCTGGCATATAATCGACGAAGGTCTTGCTGATAAATGGTCGATCGGATCAAGGCCATCTCTCTTTCTTCTTCCAGGAGATCAACAGCATCTTCTCGAGCTCGTTCTACTTCAGCTTCTGAAAAAAGTTCTACTCGGGGCGCATTGTGAAGCAAGTCACTCGGCAACACAGCCTCAGCCCCATAGACCATGAAGAAGGGGGTTCGACCAGTCGACCGATTTGGTGTTGTTATTAATCCCCAAAGGACTGATGGTAGCTCATCTACCCAAGCGCCGGCCGCATGTTTGAGGTCGCGCATCAATCGAGGTTTCAGACCTTTGAGAATCAAGCCGTTCGCTCTTTCTGCCTGTCCATTCGACTGAGGGTGGGCGACTGAAGCATAGTCGACCCGAGTGCCTTGGGATGCACAGAAAGCTCGAAACTCATCAGAATCAAAGTTCGACCAATTATCTGTGATGATGCTGTGTGGGACTCCATATCTAAATGTTAACCCTCTGATGAAGCTGACCGGAGTACTTGCATCCAGGTTTTTGACAGGTTTAGCTTCGATCCACTTGGTGAACTTGTCGACTGCTACAAGCACATGGGTGAAACCACTCCTGCCAGTCTTCAGAGGTCCCACCATATCCAAACCCCAAACAGCGAAAGGCCAGACGAGTGGAATGGTCTTCAGGGCTGAAGCGGGTTTGCGGGACATGTTGGAGTAGAACTGACAGCCCTCACATTTTTCAATTATCTCCTTTGCCATCTCATTTGCCCACGGCTAATAAAACCCTGCTCGATACGCTTTGGCCATGACGGCCCGAGAAGATGCATGGTGACCACAGGTTCCCGAGTGAATATCATCGAGGATCATTCGGCCTTCTTCCGGAGTGATGCATTTCTGAACGACCCCCATGACACTTTCTCTATAGAGTTGCTCCCCCATTACTGTGAAGGCTTTGGATCGACGGACAATCTGGCGAGCCTCTTCTTCATCCTCTGGAAGCTCTTTCCTGAGAATATATGCAATGTACGGCATTGTCCAATATGGAATAACAATCAAAACTTCCATGATCAAGTCGACCACAGCTGGGATTTCAACTTCAGTCGGATCAGTGGAACTTTTAGGCTGTGGGGGCTCTTCTGTGAAGGGATCTTCTTGAACTGATGGTGCGTGAATATGCTCCAAAAACACATTGCTGGGAATAGGCTCCCGCTTGGATCCTATCTTCGCCAAGTCATCAGCTGCTTGATTCTTCAGTCGGGGTATATGGTGGAGCTCTAGCCCTTCAAACTTCTTTTCTAACTTTCTCACCGCATTGCAATAACCAGTCATAGCTTGGCTCCTAATGTCGCACTCCTTCATCACTTGATTGACCACTAAATCTGAGTCACCGTAAACCATTAGGCGGCGGACGCCGAGTGAAATGGCCATTCGCAACCCATACAAGAGTGCTTCATATTCAGCTTCATTGTTGGAGGAATCAAAGTGAATCTGGAGAACATATCTGAGGTTGTCGCCTCGTGGAGATACCAGGACCACTCCAGCGCCTGATCCATTCAACATCTTGGACCCGTCGAAGAACATAGTCCAATGTTCCGACTGTATCTGGGTCGGTAACTGTTGTTCAATCCACTCGACGAGGAAATCTGCTATCGCTTGAGACTTTATCGCTTTCTTTGCCTCGAACTTGATATCCAGCGGAAGGAGTTCAATCGCCCACTTTGCCACTCGGCCAGTTGCATCTCTGTTGTTTAGAATTTCTGACAACGGAGCGTCACTGATGACTGTAATCGAATGATCTGAGAAGTAATGTGCAACCTTCTTCGTGGTCAAGTAGATTCCATAGACAAGCTTCTGATAATGTGGATATCTCTGCTTGGATGGAGTTAAGACTTTAGAAATATAATACACTGGGCGTTGAACCTTGTAGGTTTTACCTTCTTCTTCCCGCTCGACCGTGAGTACTGTACTGACAACCTGTCCAGTGGCTGCTATATAAAGCAGTAAAGGCTCTTTGCTGATTGGAGCAGCAAGCACCGGCTGGGTGGAAAGCAGGGCTTTGAGCTCTGCAAACGCTGCGTCAGCTTCAGGAGTCCACTCGAATTTATCAGATTTCTTCATCAGTCGGTAAAGAGGCAATGCCTTTTCACCGAGGCGAGAGATAAATCGACTCAAAGTGGCCAAACAACCAGTAAGCTTCTGAATGTCATGTACACGCACAGGGCGTTTCATTCGGAGGATTGCACCAACTTTCTCTGGGTTTGCATCGATTCCATGTTCGGAAACGAGGAAACCGAGTAACTTTCCACCTGGAACTCCAAATGTACACTTCGACGGATTAAGCTTGATATCATATCTTCTCAAATTGGCAAAGGTTTCAGCAAGGTCAGTCAGCAGGTCGGAACCTTTGCGTGACTTAACCACGATGTCATCCATGTATGCTTCCACATTCCGACTGATTTGAGTTAGCAGGCACTTCTGTATCATGCACATGAATGTGGCACCAGCATTCTTGAGACCAAAGGGCATGGTGACAGCAAAAGCACCCGAATGGGGTGATAAAAGCTGTTTTTATTTCATCAGGTCCATACAGTCGGATCTGATGGTACCCGGAATATGCATCCAGGAAGGACAATCGCTCACATCCCGCAGTCGAGTCGACTATCTGATCGATGCGGGGGAGAGGAAAATGGTCTTTCGGGCAGGCCCGGTTGATATGCTTGAAATCAATGCACATACGGAGTGAATCGTCCTTCTTGGGAACCATGACAACATTGGCGAGCCACTCGGAGTGGTAAATCTCGCGGACGAACTCAGCTGCCAGAAGCCGAGCCACCTCCTCGCCGATTGCCTTTCTCTTCTCCGCAGCGGACCAACGGATGTGCTCTTTCACAGGTTTTGCCTTTGGATCGACTCGCAAACGGTGCTCAGCCAGCCCCCTGGGTACACCCAGCATGTTAGATGGTTTCCATGCGAAGATGTCCCAGTTCTCACGGAGGAACTGGATGAGCGCTTCTTCCTATTTGCTGTCGAGTGTTGTTGAGATATGAGTCGGTGCAGCACTGGGATCGGTCGGGTGAATGTGAACAGGCTTTGTTTCACCGGACGACTGAAATGCAGACTCGGAAGCAGGCTTCTTAGTGCGCAACAAATCACTCGGATCCGTAGTCTTCTTATACTCTTCCATTTCAATCATTGCCATCTGTTCATCGGCAATCTTAGAGCCCTTATGGAGGCACTCTTCTACTCGTTGCCGATTGCCAGTGACCGTGATCACGCCCTTGGGGCCAGGCATCTTCAACTTGAGGTACACGTAACACGGTCGAGCCATGAAACGGGCATATGCAGTTTTGCCCAGAATAGCATGATAGGCACTGTGAAAATCCACAACTTCAAATGTCAGCTTCTCCTTGCGGTAATTCTTTGAGTCACCGAAAACCACGTTAAGAGTGATCTGTCCGAGTGAATCGGCTTTCTTCCCTGGAATGACACCATGGAACCGCATGTTGCTCTCACTGAGCCTGGACATCAGAATGCCCATCCCACGAAGAGTCTCTGCATACAAAATGTTCAAGCCGCTGCCACCATCCATCAAGACTTTGGTCAGTTGGGTGCCCCCAACGACCGGGTCGACCACCAACGCTTGCCTCCCGGGGGTGGCGACGTGCGGTGGGTGGTCAGACTGGTCGAATGTGATGGGAGTCTTTGACCATTTCAAATATGTCGTCGTTGCCGGAGCAACCATGTTTACCTCTCTGTTGATGACTTTCAGTCGACTCTTACTCTCAATGTCAGCAAAAATCATCAAAGTGGAATTGACGTTAGGGAAACCGTCATCATCTTCTTCCTGATCACCATCCTTGTCAGACTCCTTTTCCTTTTCATTGGGCTGTTTCTCTCAGAACTGCTGGATCAGGAGCCGACATTGTCGAGTGGTATGTTTGGGATAAATCAGATTTCCCTCTTCATCCTTCTTGGTGTGAATGTGACATGGCAAGTCCAACACATCATTCCCAGCCTGATCTTTCACCTTCTTGGGGATCCAGGGTCCCTTGGGCTTTCCTTTGAATTTCCCTTGAGTTACAACTGCAGCTTCACCCGGACCTGCTGGCTCGACTTTGCGTTTCTGCTTCCAACCCACTCCGGTGACTTGGGCGACTGGCTTGCCCTTCCCACTGCATAGTCGGTCCTCTTCTTCACCATTAGCGTACCGGGTGGCTATTTCCATCATTCGGGTTAGAGACATATCTCCTGTCCGACCGAATTTCAAGTTAAGCTCCCGATACCGAACGCCTTCCTTGAAGGCACAAACTACTTGGTGTTGGGATACATTCTCTACTGTGTGGTGTAATGTGGTCCATCTTTGGATGTAATCCCTCAGAGTTTCATTGTGTTTTTGTACACAATGTTTCAATTCTGTCAACCCCGCAGGTCGTTTGCATGTGCCCTCAAATGTCCTGACAAACACTCGGGCTAACTCCTCCCAGCTGAATATACTGCCTGGAGCCAACTGATTCAGCCATGCTCTTGCCGACCCTTCCAGCATGAGAGGAAGGTGTTTCATAGCTACCTCATCATTTCCACCACCGATCTGGACAGCCACTCGGTAATCTTCCAACCAAGTATCAGGCTTCGACTCACCGGTGAACTTACTGACCCCAGTCGCCAACCTGAAGTTGGGGGGGATCTCAGCGGCTCTGATAGATCTGCTAAAACACTCGGGACCCGAAACATGAATCCTTCTTCCACTCAGGCGATCCCTGCCTTGCCCCTCTCTGTGTGCTCGGTTCCTGTCGACCAAACCTTGCACCAAAATTGACCTCGCATCAAACCCTGGCTCCCTTGGGTCGACCGGCGTCCGCCGCCCTCCGCTGTACGGGCGCCTGTCATCATAGTGCCGGGGCACATATGATCCGCTTCTCGGAGGGGGTGTAGGCACTCGACGGCGGTCATCACGGCCGAGTCGATGATCGTACTGCTCGTGGATCCGACCCAAATGCTGATCTTGGCGATGCACCCACCCTTCACGCCGCGGAGGTGATCTTGGGCTGTGAGCCGACTGAACTGTGTCAGCCACCACAGATCTGCTATGGATTCTGTCACGCGACTGTGATACTGCAGTGTTTTGGTCTCCTGCCGCCCGGAGCAGAGCCGGATCTGCATCAAACCTCGTCCAGCTTCTGACTGGGATGGCTGGATGGATTCTGCTATACGAGCTGCGGCTGCAAGATTCTGAATCGGAGTGCGGTATACCTGAGGTTCAGGAGGGAATAATTGCCTCCGTCGATTGGACTCAGGAATCCGCTGCCGAGCATGTTCGTCGAGTGCATGCTGAAGATTTTCCAGTCGAGTGCGTTCAGCCAAAGTGGCCAAGCGCGCTGCCTCCAAGGCCCGAGCCTCAGAGGTCTCTCCGACGATGGGCGTGTGGAGTGCTACCTCGTTGCGGCAGTGAAGTTCCTCCCTCCGCTGTGAAGAGAGGATTTCGGGGTGGTATTCCTCGTGAACATGCGACGGATCGCCACCGCCATCGCCGCCTCCGTTGCGACGCATGCCAGGCGGGCTACGCGGCGTGTCGACCATCAGGACCTCCGCCGCAGGATCGCTGCTGTCGCACTCGGACAGAGTCTCGACGGAGCCAGTCGACAGATCGAACAGGCCGTAGAGAGATTCATCGGGCTCGATTGCCGCGACTTGAGGAGTGGCCGATTGACGTGCCACTGCATGCTTCACCCACCACTGAAGCTGCGATCGACCAGATCGCTTGCGACGGCGAACAGCGGGGAACGAAGACGCCGTAGGAAACGACCGATATTGGGTCGACGACTGCCGTAGAAGGACGCCGGGGACACATGCGTGAAAGTGCGTCGCCCCGCGGACGGGGAACGTCTCGACGTCGAGGGGGGCCTCCTGGAGCCAGGCGGAGTCGTCGGCGATGAAGACGAGCGCACCGAGACGGATCTCGTGGCCCTTAGCCAAACCTCCACCCGAAACCATGATGATGGGAATCAGAAAAAATCGCAACCTCACCGGAAAGTTGCTAAGACACCTGCCCCACGGTGGGCGCCAACTGTCGTGGTTCTAAGTCTGACAGTAGAATGGGGGGTAGGTATGAGGAGGCAAGATCCTAGCTACAGTGAGGTTGTGCACGCAAGATTTACGAGTTCAGGCCCTTCTCGGAGGAAGTAACAGCCCTACATCTCGGTGCCCGGAGGCTCGGTCGATTGACTTATGCGTGAAGTTACAGGGGGTGCGAACCCTTGTGCCTGAGGAGGAGGGTGGCTTATATAGAGTGCGCCAGGACCCCAACCGTCCCACGTTACAAGGGTTTCAATGTCTATAAAGACAGGGCGTTACTGATAACGCCAGCAATAAAGGCAAATAAATGATCATTAAGACTACGGAATGAACGCCTGACCCTTGCCATTCTGAGTGACCTTAGATCTTTTGTCTTCTGAGTGGTTTCCGGTGTGGTCGAGTGAGTACACCCCGGTCGAATGGAATTGGGTTATCCGAGTGAACTGTTGGTCGGGTGGGTTGCACCCTGTGGCGATTTCAGTCGGTAGATGGTGCTATACTTTGAATGTCCTTGGCTTTAGGGCAGTGACCTCGGGTAAGGGTGTCTAGGTCAAGCCTATTACCCTACCCTAGGTACATGTCTTCGTCAGGCGTGACTGATGCAGTCACCCTGGCAGGTTCTTCAGGCACGACACTTTCAGTCGCCCTAGGAATTTCTTCAGGAGCAACATTATCCATTGCCCCTTTAGTTTCTTCAGGCGCAACTTCTTCAGTTGCCCTGACAGTTTCTTTAGTAGATGAAGGCGCAATCTCACTCGCCTGTGTGGTTGGAGGTGGGGCTGATGAACTGGATGGTGGTGCTGAGCCAAACTTGGCGGCTTCTTGCTTGTTGTGGTCTTCAACCACCTTGGTTGAGGCAGTACTGAATCGTTCTTTGATGCCACAACAATGATTGGTCTGTATTTCATACTCTTCAGACAGCTGAAGAATTTCAGACTGTCGTGTCACAAGCTGTTGAGGAGATATTGAAATCATATTCTTCCCCAGCTCCTTCTCCTTTTGCACTTTCTGTTTGTGCAGCAATTTAGCTTGTACAATCTTGTATTTCTCATTCAATATGAATGAAGAAACCATATGGCCTGGACCAGGAGGTAGGTTGAGGTCAGCAAGAGGAGTTTCTGGATGGTGCACCAGATGTCAATGAAATCGAGCAATTTCTTAGTGTCTAGCAGCTTAGGAATAGAAGAATTCTTGGCAATTGCAGCCTGCTCTTGTTTTCTTCTGAGGAACTCAGCGAGCTCATCTTCGTCAGCGAGCCCATGTTTATCAACCTGAGGCACAACGGCCTTCCTCTTGGGACTTGGTCTAGTTCCATGGCCAGCAGTTGATTTTTGCTTCAGCTTGGGTGTTGAGGACATTGGTTGCCCACTAGATGAGGCACTTGATGCAGCAATTGAGGCTATTGAAAAGCCCTCGGTGCGCTGGCAAGATGCGGGCGTGACCGGTGTTGAAGCTCTAGCTGCTACCATTGACGAACTCAATGAAGAAGGAGGCACTGAAGATTTTGAAACCTTTGGTGCTGAAGCCTTTGCAGTTTTGGGCTGGGCCACTGAGGGCACTGGAACAGTTGGCCTTGGCTTGTGTGCAGGCTTCTTTTGCATAGCCTTCTTTAGAGCGCTTGCACTGCCACTGCCACTTGCTTCAACTGAAGCCTTTGAGACACGGTTGAATTCTTCAACGGTTTTCTTTGCTTGTTTATTCAACTTAGCTTGGCACTTAGCCCATTCTACAGGGAAATCTTCACCCCTTCTGGTACTAGAGGGATCAGCATGTTGACCTTCAGCAAGCGGTGGTCTTTTGCACGGAGGCTTAACTATGAGTTCCTTCATATACTTGGGAGTGATGTATTTGTAAGCCCTCCATTCATATGTCCAGTATCATTTAATCTTTTGCATGCATGTCTTATGCTGCTTATCAGTTTCTGGGCCATGAACATTTTCATCAGGCATGCAATACCTAGTGTACAAGTCATCAGGGGTTTCAAAAGCTATGTGTTCCTTCCTTTCTCTTTCCACCTTTTTATGGTTTCTTTCCATCAGCCATTTTCTTCAACGGAGGATTTTGAACCTGTGAGGACTCTGATGAAGTTGGAAATTTTTCCTCAAGAAGTTTTGCAAATGAATTAAGTTCATGAGGACCTAGAGTTTCATTGGCAGACATTGTACCTATGAATAGAGTATAGTTGCGAGGAAATAGGGAAGAGCCACATGCGTTCTCAGAGATTTTCAAAATAAACCAGTTGAGGAAATTGACCCTTATCGTCTTGAAGAATTTCATCAAATGTTTTTTACTTAGGTTCTAGAGTTGTACAGATTGAAGCAATTTGCACAATTGAGGAATCTATTTGTTAAGATTATCAATGATGAAATACACAAGACTGGCCAAATTGAAGTGCTAAAGAATTGAAAGCGTGGTAAAAATAGCACTTAAAGATTTTAGAGTAATGTGAAGATCAAAGAGGGGCAGTAAATAAGCATTTAATTACCCCAGTGATGAACTCGATGAAGTGGATGATGAGGCGAAGGCAATCGTCGGCTTAGATCTTCCGTGCCCTAAATTGGCGACGAAAGATATCTCCGGCAGCGGCGGAGGTGAAGAAATCCACATCCGGCGTGAGTACGTCGACGAAGAAGTCGAGGCAGTGAAGCTCTTCTTCTCCGGCGGTGATGAAATGCAACGGCGGCGCTAGGGTTTGAGGACTGAGAGCGAAGGGAGCGAAGGGACGGAGTGAACTAACATTGATAGTGTCAAGGCTATTTATAGCCGCAATGAAAACTGAAGGGTTCGAGATTTTTGGAAGGATAAGCCCCTGACCATTCGCATCTCGGTGAGACATGTCACGCATGCATTTTCACATTTATCCTTGCGTGTGAAGCACGGGATGAGTTACTGTGGCAACCGCCAAAAAAAAAACTTTGAGAATTTTTTTAAAATGTGTTCGCAATTTCTTCAACTATCAAGGACACAACGAAGACTTTGAACAGTGTCAAGTAGAACGCATATGAAGAATTTGTGAACAAAGTGGGTTGAGCTTAGCATAGAGGGGAGCGAGTCCGATCACATCCACATAGATGAGGAAATAAAATTGAAGAATTAGCAGTATGTGGATGCTGTTGAGGACATGAAAAGCTCGAATAACCATATATATATATATTAGTGAAAAATAACCTCAAATGACGAATTCGAAAAGTTTGACAAAATTGCAAATGACGAAAAACTCAAATTTTAAGAATGTCATAGAGAGGTGGTGGCGTTACCCACCGTATAAGAACTTTGATGACTTCAGACACTGTGTACAATTGTCGTAGGGTTCTGAGAGTCAAGTTCTTCATTAATTTCTTCACACTTGGAGGGTTAGTCTTCATTGATTGAAGAAAAATGTTACTTCATTTTTTGTGCATCAAAGTCATCAAAAATACATAAGCGTTGGGATGTGTGTCCACTTCAGAGCACATTCGATGATTCTAGGATGTTTAGCTCACGCCACAACTTACGGAACCTCTTTTCATCCAAGGGCTTAGTGAAGATATCGGCAAGCTGGTCTTTGGTCTTCACGTGGTCGATGATGATGTCTCCCTTCAGCACATGATCACAAAGAAAATGGTGACGAATCTGAATATGCTTCATCTTGCAATGTTGTACTGGGTTGTGGGCGATCTTGATAGTACTCTTGTTGTCGCAGAAGAGAGGGACTTTCTTCATGTTGGCACCATAATCCTTGAGGGTTTGCTTCATCCGTAGCAATTGTGAGCAGCAGGCACCAGCGGCAATGTATTCAGCCTCAGCTGTGGATAGAGCCACGCTAGTATGCTTCTTTGAGGACCAACAGACAAGAGATCGTTCGAGGAAATGGCATGTGCCTGAGGTAGACTTGCGATCCACATGATCTCTAGCATAATCCAAATCAGAAAATCCAGCTAGATCAAAAGAAGAGCCCTTGGGATACCATAATCCAAGCATTGGTGTGTGAGCTAAATATCAAAGAATTTGTTTCACAGCCTGGTGGTGTGATTCCTTCGGTGTCGCTTGAAATCGGGGACACATGCAAAGGCTATGCTTAATATCTGGCCTAGATGCACATAGGTAAAGAAGCGAACGAATGATGGAACAATATACTTTCTGATCGAAATCGTTACAATTTTCGTCAGTGCCGAGTTGACCATTAGTAGGCATTGGAACTTGAGGCCTTTGTAGTCTTGCATGCCGAATTTCTTCAGGCAATCTTTGAGATATTTTTCTTGAGAAATGAAGATGCCATTGGGTTGTTGATGAATTTGAAGGCCAAGGAAGAATTTCAATTCTCCCATCATAGACATCAGATATTCTTCACGCATCATGTGTGCAAATTCGTCACTAAAACGCTTGTTAGTGCAACCAAAGATAATATCATCAACATATATTTGGCATATGAACAGTTCACCATCATAAGATTTAGTGAAAAGAGTAGGATCAAGTGAACCGTGTTTGAAACCCTTTCTTTTCAGGAATTTCTTTAGTGTATCATGCCAAGCCCGTTGGCTCGCTTGAGACCATAGAGAGCCTTGTTAATTCTGAAGACTTTATCCGGATGCTTTGGATCCTCAAAACCTGGTGGTCGAGCAACATAGACTTATTCCTCAAGCTTACCATTGAGGAAAGCACTTTTCACATCCATTTGATATAAGAGAATATTGTGATGGTTAGCATATGCAAGCAATACACTAATAGCTTCAAGCCTAGCAAAAAGTGCAAAAGTTTCACCGAAATTAATACCCTCAACCTGTGTGTAGCCTTGTGCTACAAGACGGGCCTTATTCCTTACCACTTGGTCATTTTCGTCTTGCTTGTTGCGGTAGATCCACTTAGTGCCGATGATATTGTGCTTGCGTGGATCAGGTCGATTCACAAGCTCCCACACATTGTTGAGCTCAAATTGTTGCAATTCTTCTTGCATGGCTTGAATCCACTCAGGCTCCAGAAATGCTTCATCAACATTGGTGGGCTCTGTGATAGAGACATATGCAAAATACCCACAAAAGTTAGCTAGATGTGAAGCCCTTGAGCGAGTGAGGGGACCAGGTGCATTGATGTTGTCGAGGATCTTCTCAATATTCACTTCATTCACCACTCATGGATGGACTGGACGAGGGTCTTGTTGAGGTTGAGCATTTTCGTCAAAGTCATTTTCTTCAGGAGCAGCAGTTTCTTCAGGACGAGGAATGACCACTTCTTCTTCAGCTATTTCTTCACTAGGCACTATTTCACCAGTGCCCATCAGCTTGATAGATTACTCGGGAGGCATTTCATCTAGCACATGAGTCAGGTGCTCTCTTTGTGAGCCGTTAGTTTCATCGAACCGCACATCCATAGTTTCAACAACATTGTTGTGGTAGGTGTTGAAAACTCTGTAGGCGTGTGAGTCCTTTCCATAACCAAGCATAAAACCCTCATGTGCTTTCGGTGCAAATTTGGAATTGTGATGAGGATCTCTAATCCAGCATTTAGCACCGAAGACTTTGAAATAACTTACATTGGGCTTTTTGTCGGTGAGGAGCTCATATGAAGTCATCTTGAGGAATTTGTGAAGATATACCCGATTGATGATGTGACAAGCAGTATTAATTGCTTCAGGCCACCATCGACGAGATGTCTTGTATTCATCAAGCATAGTGCGGGCCATCTCAATGAGTGTCCTGTTCTTGTGCTCAACAATTCCATTCTGCTGAGGAGTATAAGGGGCAGATAGCTCATGAGTCATACCAAGTTCATCAAGATAGTCATCAAGTCATGTGTTCTTGAACTCGGTGCCGTTGTCTCTTCTGATATGCTTGATCTTGATGCCATAATTTGTCATGGCACGGTTAGCGAATCGTTTGAAGACACCCTGCACTCCAGTCTTGAAGGTAATGATATGCACCTAGGTGTAACGAGAATAATCATCAACAAGGATGAATCCATAGAGTGATGCTGCATTGGTTAGTGTAGCATAATGAGTGGGACCAAAGAGATCCATGTGAAGTAATTCAAAGGGATGAGTAGTGGTCTTGATTGTCTTTGCGGAGTTCTTGGATCTGGTCATCTTTCCGGCTTCACAAGCACCGCAAAGATGATCTTTGATGAATTTGACACCCTTGAGGCCAATCATATGCTTCTTCTTGCTGAGTGTGCTCAAATTCCTCATGCCATCATGTCCAAGTCGTCGATGCCATAGCCAGCACTCTGAAGCTTTTGCCATTAGACATGTGGCTGGTTGAAGACCTAGAGAGAAATCTACAATATACAAATCACCTCTCCTAAAGCCTTTGAAGACTTGCTTTTTCCTTTGTCAGCGTAGGTGATATGCTTCAGGTGAGACGGAATAAGGGGAGCATTGGTGAGGAGATTCCTATCACCAGTCATGTGATTGGTGCAGCCACTGTCCAGAACCCATTCAGTAGCTTTTGGAGTATCATCCTATAGAAGCATTAGTCTCACTTACAAATTCATATACTTCAGTTGAAGAATATGATGATCAATTTCGTGTGTGAATATCATCAGTCAACATATAAGCAGCATAGGGATGTGTGAAATGAGGGATTCATTCCATCATGATTATCTTGCATCCCAACAAGCATTTATGTCAGGCCTTCAGCAAATTCATCAGACATTTATTGTGTCTGAAGACCTGAACCTGCAGAAGAGATTAGTTCTTCTTCTTAACCACCCACATCTGAATGGGTGGCTGAGAAGCAATATAGCGCAAAGCATTGATAGAGAACTTAGGCATTGAAGAATATGCATTTCTCTTCACAGGAGGAGTACTATAGTACTCATAAGAGTATGCAGAGAAATTCTTAGTAGTTTTGTGCACATAGTGATTTGAAGAATAATGCACATATTCATCAGATCCCTGTTTGTTTCCCTGCATTAAAGTTTTAGTACGAGCATGAGTTGGCTTGCGTCCATTTGAAAACTTTGGTCCAGGTGAAGAATTTTCCCTGGGGTAGTTCCTTTTCTTCGGTGGTGTCATGATGACATTCACCTGAAGATTTTGAAGGACAATTTTGGGCACCCAGTTTTCTTCACAGAGGAACCATTCCTGCAGTTAGTACCAACAAATCTAGCAAATACTTCACCATTGGATTTTCGAATAGCTTATAGTTGGAGTCAAATGACTTATCAGAAGAATGTGGAGTATCATAGTTAAAGTCAGATAGAGTGGATGGATCAAGTGGAGTACCTTTTGCAGCAACCCCTTGTGGTTTTGGGATACTTCTGAGGTTTCCAATAAGATCCATCAGCATTTAGCTTTCTCTCAAAAGCAATACCCTCTTTCCTAGGGTTCCTGTTAAGAATCTACTTATTGAGCACATCACAAAAGAGTTTGGTGCCCTTTGAGGCTTTTGTACATGCCTGTGACGTACAATTCCTTCAGACATGCAGTTTTGTCAGTAACACTTGTGGTCTCCTCAGATGAGGGGATTGAAAGCACAGAGATATTTCAAGAAATAGCAGCTGTCAAAGCATTTGAACATTCAGCTGAAGAATTTGCATTATCACAATCAAGGCATTTTAAGCATGGAGCAACAAATTCTTCCTGAGAAGCGCTGATCTGTTGAGCGAGTAATGAATCGTTTTCTTTTTGAAGATCATCATGAGATGCTCTAAACCTTTTGAGTTCTTGCTTCCTTTGAAGAAATTCATAGGATAACTTCTCATGTGTAGCTCAGAGGGCCACATGACGAGTTTCAAGTTCGTCATATTTTGACTAGAGACGCTTAAGGTCTTCAGTCAGAATTTGAGACCGTTCCATTTCGTCGTTCAACAGATCGTCACTTTTATCTAGCAGTTTGTGAATCCTTTCCAAGGCAGTTTGTTGCTTTGCAACAATTTTAGCAAGTTTGGAGTAGCTACGTGTCACATTTCACTTGAAGAAGAAGATGAAGGTTTGAGTACCTTGGTGCCTATGGCCATGAGGCATGATGCTAAAGAAGATGAATCAGGTTCGAAAGTCATCATTTTGAGTGACTCCTTGAAATCGAGGAACCAGGGATCCTGACAGGTTCGATGACCTTCATAGACGTCAGAGATTCGGTCCCATATAAACTTCGCATTGCAAAGATGCATAATGCACCTGAACTCATCTCTGGATAAACAGGAGCAGATGATATCCTTCGCCATAGTATCCAGCCGAGTATACTTGCGAATGTCATCAACATGCACCATCTTGCAGAGATCAGTAAGACCAATCTCAGTGATGGTCCACAGCTCGCTGTTCATCGCAAGGAGGCGCTTACTCATCATTGCCTTCCACTTGGGATAGTCATACCCATCAAAGATGGGGCATGCAGTAGATACTTTCTTCATACCTGCGGTCGACATAACTAAACTCCTAGTGGTTAAACCAAAATCACACAGAACAAGGTTTACTCCCAGAGGGGGGTGAATGGGAGATTTTTAGAAATTCATCAAACTGTGAAGAATTTAATGAAGATCAGAGTGAAGAAATAGAAACACAAGGGAAACTAAGTCATCACAGAATCAGAGTACATGCATTCAGGATATGTAATAGTGAAGAACATGCAATCATACATTCATACACGCATGAAGAAAATGAACTAAGGAAATGAAGGATGGTGATACGAAATTCTTCAGTTCAAATTCATTAGAGCATAGTTCACAGATTCATCAGCAGTGGAATAAAGTGAGAGAGGGTTGAGGAATTTCAAACTAGGTTGGCTCGATGAAGGCAATGGAATTTGGTAGAGCAGTTCCAGTTGCTGCATCAACTGTACGTCTGGTTGAGGCGGCTGAGTCGCAACTTAGAGGACACACAGTCCTCACCGTATTCATCTTGAGCTAAGGTCACTTAGTCCTCGCCTAATCACTCGTGGTAAGTCTACGAGGTAGACTTCCAAAATCTTCACAGACTTGTTCACCGGCACACCACAATGACTCTTGGTGTACTCAGAACTTGACGCCCAACCGTCTGGAAGAATGACAGTCTTGAAAGGTAACAGGCATCGGATAACACATATCAATGTCTTCAGTGATGCTTAGTCACTTTGGCTCTGGGTTTTTCCTCACTTAGGGTTCTCTCAAAGTCGTCAAAGGATGGGTTGCTCTCTTATGACAAGGGTCGAGTTCTCTCAGAACCATCCAACCAACATGTGGGTGGCTATTTATAGCCAGGGGGCAACCCGACATGAATTGTCACAAATGCCCTTCTCTAATTCGACCGTTGTCAGGATAAGGATCCACTCGACAGCTGGCACGCGGCGCAGCAATGGTCAGAATTTGAACTCTAAAATTCATCGGGGCACTCAATTCCTCACTTTTAGGCAGAACGCACTGGCAAACTCCTAACTCCTCAGCATGACCAAATTCGTCAGTGAATAGATGAACTTCGTGACTGTCGCTAGCAAATGCGTCAGCTGCACTGGAGATTTCCAAAGGCTTCACTCAAAGCGGCTTTTGTGTATAGGTTTGAATAGGTTTGAGCATCACTTTCAAAATGTGAAATACGTTTCACCTAGATCCTCTTTAACAGTACGTTTTTTCCTATGACTCAAATAAGAAGAAAAGAAACTATGAAAACAAAGTCTTCAAGCTTCTAAGTCTTCATGTCAATTTCTTCAAAGGCCGTACCAATTTCATCATCAAATTCTTCACTTGAAGAAATCCATTTTTAGGGGTCGTCTTCCATGTGTTAAATTAAATCTTCTGGGACTTTGTCTCCTATGTATACTCACAAACTCATTACTTCCTCAACCTAATTGTCGTCAATACTCCAAAACCACTAAGGGGGCACTTGATGCACTTACATAGGCATAGTAGAGGAACATGGCCATCGCATCCTCGAGCTGGTGATCTCCGATGAAATAGCCAACTTGGAGCTCGAGATCACGCTCCAGATGTACCACGAGCATGTCGATCACTTGGACGAACGCCTGCACGAGTTCAGGCAGAGCCAAGAGCTACCGTAGGCAAGGCTGCTGGTCATGGACACATTTTATTTTGTTGAGTCATTTCGACATGGATCTCTATGTATTCACAACAATCATAATATTGCTCTGTTTATTGCTCTGTTTCAATGTGTACTCTGTTTTTCGTTCTTATATATTGTTCGATTTCAATGTGTATATATATGCTTTCCATTCTGTATATGTGGATGATAACAACTAGATACAAAGTAGTATACGAAAACAGATAGAAAAATGGAATTCATAATATATATTAATTGTTCATTAGTTCATCATAGAATATATATAATATCATCATATATACGTGATGATACTTAACTACTATGTACAATGCATAAAATTGAAAACGAAGAATACTAAAACTAATAATCACTCCTTAGGGGGGGGTAGTATTCTGGCAGCCCCTCACCAGTAGCTCCCTGGTGCGTAGTGTCTTCCCATCGCGAAGGCAGTACTCCGCCTCCTCTGCCTCACAGCGCTTGACGTGCCGATCTGCCTCTTGCTGGCGGACACGCGCGAACGATCTTGCCATTTCTTTGGGCACCCACCGGAGCTCGTCGTCAGTGGCATGTTGGAGCTTATCGACCCACCTCCAAGCAGCGATGAGGCACCTAACGCCTTTTGCCTTCCTGGCAAAGTACCTGTGACGCCCCCGATTCAATCGTAAACTAATCATACACGCAAACATGTACGATCAAGATCTGGGACTCAGGGGAAGATATCACAACACAACTCTAGACACAAATAAAATAATACAAGCTTCATATTACAAGCCAGGGGCCTCGAGGGCTCGAATACATCAGCTCGAATACAAACGAGTCAGCGGAAGCAACAATATCTGAGTACAGACATAAGTTAAACAAGTCTACCTTAAGAAGGCTAGCACAAAAACAACAATGATCAAAAAGGCAAGGCCTCCTGCCTGGGAGCCTCCTAACTAGTCTTGGTCATCGGCGGTCTCCACGTAGAAGAAGGCACCCTCGGGGGTAGTAGTAGTAGTCGGCGGTGGCATCTGGCTCCTGGGATCCGTCATCTGATCGCAACAAACGGGTATAGGGAAAAAAGGGGGGAGCAAAGCAACCGTGAATACTCATCCAAAGTACTCGGAAGACTTACATCAGAACTATGCTAAGTATGCATCGGTATCAAAGGAATGGGGCTATATGTTTGGACTAGACTACAAGAATACCAGAATAGAGGGAAGACCTAGCCTATCGAATACTATTATCTTCAAGCATCTTTTAGCATTTAGGAGAGTAAAGAATAACATATTATATTTAGCAAGTATGTTGCAGTAAACACGCCTAGAGATCCTTCCTCGACTCCCTGCGAGAAAGCAATCCCGGAGCCATCATATCCATTGCACATCTCACTATCAAGTTCTAGTTGTATAGATCAGGATACAACTCCAAGTCGTCCTGTTACCGTGGACACGGCTATTCGGATAGATTAACTTCCCTGCAGGGGTGCACCACATTACCCAACACGCTCGATCACTCTGGCCATACACACTTTCCTGGGTCATGCCCAGCCTCGGAAGATCAACATGTCGTAGCCCTACCTAGGCTCAATAGAGAGGCCAGCACGCCGGTCTACATCCTAAGCGCGTGGGGGTCTTGGGCCCATCGCCCTTTTGCACTCCCGCACGTTGCATGGGCGGCCGGGATCAGTCCTGGCGACCTGCTTATACAAGGCAGGTGCTTCCGCGAACCACACGGGTGCGCGCTGACGGTGTCCTGGACTAGGGGGGACTCACCACATCGTCTCCCGACCAGTGGGTCGGGCCGAGGACCCCCATGGCGGTTCACTAATGGGCCAGTTCGGACAGCCGATGACATATACGAGGAAGATTCCACAAGACTTGGTGATCAAGACAAGGACTCCTCTCCACCGACGTATTCGACTAGGACTCTTGTTATCCTAGGCCTCTGGTATATTATATAAGCCACGGCTAGGCTAGTCGATAGATCATTACGATATTGATCCATCATACCCCTAGGGTTTAGACCACAACGTATGATCTCGAGGTAGATCAACTCTGCACTTAATACTCCACTGATATAAACAAGACCAGGACGTAGGGTTTTACCTCCATAGAGAGGGCCCGAACCTGGGTAAAACACCGTGTTCATCGTTCCTGTTACCATCGATCCTAAATCCACAGCTTGGGACCCCCTACCCCAAGATCTGCCAGTTTTGACACCGACAATGGTGCTTTCATTGAGAGTTCCGATGTGTGATAGGTAAAGGATCAATGGCTCGCCTGCAGATCAACTGCGACATCGGCATCTTCGTCTCCGGCTCGACTGGTTACCTTGGCTCAATCGAGGACTATCCTCTGCCTTCGATCGTCATGTTCGGATGAGGGCCTTCATTAACATCAACTCCGATCTCTATTATGATCATGGAGGAATCATCCATGGAGCTCGGGGGTCAACGTCAACATTGCCCTCGGGCGACCGTGCTCTTTTTTCGGACAGCGAACTTGTATCCGCGGCCACCGCCTACTCGAGCATCGCTTTGACGATTCCTTTAGTGGAATTGTGCGGAATTGAGTCTATAACAACCCTGTAAAATTTCGTCGCGTTCCGATGCAGCGATCTCCGTCGATCTCCGATATACCGGAGCCTTGTTGAATCTGGACGAGAATCCGGACGAGTTTGGAGCATGGTGTCCAGCTTCTAGTTCGGATGTCCTTTGGAAGATCCAACTGTTGGTTGGCTGCGGAATTCCTATATGTACCACCCCTCACAATGTCAGCTTGATCCGACCGTTCAAACTCCAGGAAACCTCCGATGAGCGCATCAATTTTCTGATCTGTTTTCTGCGTGAATGCGAATCCGACCCGAGTTCATCTTTCTTCATGAACGGGATATTGGACAACCTTTTTGGAGGAATCTCTTTCTAGGGTATTGTGTTTTGTTTCTGAACACATGCTCACAAATTTTGCTCCTTTTCGGAGGTAACCTTCACCATTGCGCCTGTGTCAAACCAGCCTGACAACATTGCTACACGGCTGCCGACCTGCGCCAGACGGGTCATCGCTTCATCGAGCCTAACTCAACATCTTCGGATCATTATCTCGGCAAGCCGAACAAGAGTTCGGCATCGTGAACGGTAAATCATCACGAATATTGTCGCCCCACGAATTATACGGAGTGGGCACACCGGCATCGCTGCATGGTCATTTTATCAAGTGGGCATCGACCGCGTCACAAGATCCGGCCCGCGACGGCATCGCCGCACTATTGCTTCTTCAAGCCTGGATGTGACCTCTGCGTCCGAAGATCGGGAGTCAATTCCGGCCGGACTCGCCTCTTTTATCCCGTATCTAGCTTCAATCCTGGACGCAACTTCGGCGTCCGAACTTCGGGAGTCAACCCTAGCCTGACTCGCCCCTCGCACCATAGTACCGGAGGACGATTCCAAAGAAATCCCAAATACTAATCCGGCTGACCAAGCCGATGTCCACCACGCCGACCTACTTCGACACCTCTGCCGGCATGGGGCTGCAAACATCATACTACCGACCTGCCCCATCACCTCGGCTCGACCAGGGGCTTCGCCATCTCTTCATCAACCTACTCTGCTGACTTCAGCGTCACCAGCCGACCAGCTTCGTCACGTTAGCTGGACCGGGGGCTTCGCCTCGCCACATCGACCGTGCGGCATCACCACCTCATCAAGCCGAACTCCTCGCTCGGTTACCTCGGGCTTGGGGGCTAGGACCTTGGCTAGGCTGCGGACTACGTCTTTGTCCCGCCACGAGCTCGGACCTCGTCAACAATACCGAGCACATTAACCAGCTAAGTGGCCTCCATGCTCAGTTTTTTTTTCTTTTATTTTATTTCTTGTTCGGTTCAACCAAACATTATATTTGCGTTAAATGAAAAAGTTGTTCATTCAAACGTTGATTGTTAAACACTTCTTTTTTTCGCCGAGCTCTTCGTCACCTCGGTCATGAGGGTTTTTGTCACCTCGGCTGGACCAAGGGCTTCGGCTCGCCACATCGATCGTGCGGCATCACCACTTAATCGAGCTGAGCTCTTCGCTCGGGCACCTCAGGACCGGCTTGGGGGCTGGGACCTCGACCCGCCGCAAGCTCGGCCCACATCCTCAACACCGAACACATTAACCAACTAAGTCGCTTTCAAGCTCAAAGTTTTTTATTTTTAATTTGTGTTCGGTTCGACCATGCTCACATGCGTTGTATGTTAAAAACACTTCCTGTCATAGGTTAACTGGGGGCTCTTAAATTTATACGAGCCATTTTATAATGAATGTTTTTCTTCTCAGTCCTTGCAAAGTCTTTTTCTACCACTCCTTTTTCGACCCGAGTGTGTGGTCAATAGCCGGATAGCCTGGTTTCTCTATAAAAACCGCTTGAGTTTAGTTCGCTAAACTGGCCTTGGAGAAGCACTCGCCTTCGGGATAAGGAGGTTGAAGCCGAAGGCTGACCTACTTGAAGTTTAGAGATCGGATGTGTCATGTTAAAGCACGACAGAAGCACAAATTTTTTAAGACCAATTTCGGATTGGCACAAAAAACTTGTTTTTAGTTCGGATGTAAAGTTTTTACTAAAGTTTTTCGGTTTTCCATGCTTATGGCACTTTTAACCTATTTGTGTGTTTCCAGCATAAGTCTCACAATATGACGCCGGCCACATTTAAAGCTTCGGCAATATCAACGGGGGGCTGCGACTAAAGTCGAACCCACCAAAAGCCAAGGCACTCCGAGGAGTCCTCGGCAAAACGTTCTCGGATATTGCTTTATATGCACCAGTTTCGAATTGTGTCTTCGGTCAATAGTTGGGTTGCCCGGCTCCTGTGCTTGCCTCCTATGTTCCGCTTTGTTCGGCTAGGAGTGCAAAGGGAGAACCACTGGGATTGTACTTCCGGTTTAACTGGTCAAGTACCTCAGTGGAGAAAGTCGAAAACTGACTGTGACAATGAGCGTACACTGGTCGGTGATCCGATGACCGTATTAAACAATGGGCCTTTCATAAGATTGGCCGAAGTGTTACTGGTTTGACCCCGGCTGATGCCGACCACTAACCGGGGGCTAGTAACTAGCCCCGACCTTCAAACTCCTATGACTAAGTGAAAGTTATAAAGCCTGCATATCTGATTGCCTCGTTTCTGCTAACACAACCGCCTCCGGGCACCGAGACGTCGGCTAAGGGTTGTATTGTTAGTACGGAAACACCCTGTGTAGCATCTACAAAGGGGTGGAAGCCGACGTTGGACCACTTTCAAGTTATAAACAGTCTCAATGGAGAATTTGCCTTCAATAATTATCGTAATAAAGCCATAAATATGCATCAATTTGACTTAAGATTTTGGCCAAGCTGGGTTGCCTGGCTCCTGTGCTTACCCCTACGTTCCCGATTGTTCAGCTAGCTAGTAAAGGGAGCACCTCTGTGATTGTTACTACCGGGTCATCCGGATTAGTACCTCAGACTGGGTGAAGCTGAAAGCTAGCCATCTTAAAGGATATAATTGGTCGGCAACGATGGAAGCGAAAATTCTGGTTCATCATGCACCACAGAGTTCGGGAACTCTCCCCTAACTAAATCCTCAATATTTTCCTCCCACATTGATGGAAGATGAGGTTTCATGATCATGGTCAGCATGAGAACCCAAAGAAAGGAACCGACAGCGGAACTATTTTCTGTGGTAGATGTTTCTTACATAGTAATATAACATATCTCTCCGCATACCTTTGTTTATAAAACCGTATGGCTGGATTGCCTCATTTGCCATATATCTTCGCCCTCATAAAGGCTTTATAAAGTGGGACAAACACTCCTCGGCTACTGGCTGAGGTGGTTGAAGCCGATGGTCGGTCAACAAAGTTTTGTACAATGCAGATCCGAGCTTTAATGATGTAAAGTACTTAGGTACATAGAATCATTACACATAAATTGCGAGCAAAAGTCAAATAATTGAAGCCAATCTTTCAAAAAGTCAAGGGCACAATCTCGCTGAGACAACCGAGCAGCTGACATAGTGCTCTCATAATTCCCTATTGGCATTGATTTCCTATCTATTAGGCCCCTTGAGGCCGACCTTGGCGAGATCAACTTTCGTTAGCTCTAGCTCCTTTAAGAGATCTTTATTCTCTTTTTGAGAAGTTCATGTTAAACACAACAAAATTTTCTGTCAAATGGATATCGATCCTTAATTCAGCCACCCCGTGCCCACATTAAGGCTCGGGGGCTACTGGGCTTCGCGCTTATCATTTACAAATATTAAAGGGGCACATCGATCCCCTGATCTGGTGTTGCCACCCGACCAGTGGCTCGGGAGCTACTGCATTGCCTATTCAATGCAGAAAATTCATAATGCCCAGTGTTCGGCTTGACTGAGCTATGGGCAAATGCGTCTTTGGACAGCAATAGGTACCATCTGGACCTATCCGGCATCAAGCTAATATATTACGGCAACTTCTCAAGGACCCGTCTGCCGATCACTATTTCCTCCAATATATTACACCGCATTTCAATTCCTATGTATACTGCCGAGCTTGGAGTTGATCCTCAGGCCGATTTCGCAAATCGACCTGTGTCTCAGGGGCTAATGGGATAAGCGGTTTCATGTTTTCCTTCAGGTGCATCTCAGGTTTTAGACCGATACACACCTTGAGGGATACTGGTTATATATCTAGGCAGAGAATAAATTGCACCAATCAAGAAAAATATATCCACAAAAAATTAGCCCAGTCCCGAGGTAGTGCACCACCTCGGATGCAGTCCGGCATAAAGCTCGGATACAAGTAGTTGGCTCCATAAAGGGCATTTCCAGCATTAAGCTCAGCTGAACTCCTTCAAGTTTTTTGAACCAAGGTGATCTATGACACCTCGGATACAGTCCGGCGTTGGAGCTCAGATACAGTCCGGCGTTGGAGCTCGGAAGCGGTCTAGCGTTGGTGCTCGGCTGCAAAAAGATATACCTCGGATGCAATCTGGCATTGGATTTCGGATGCAAGAGGGCACAGCCGCACGGGAAACACTTTAAACCCGAGGTGTGGCGTAAAAATAACAAGGCAATGATAAAGGCCGAAGACTTAAAGGGCTCCTCGGATGCCCGATGTGTAAACTCTTCGGATTTAGCTCGGCAATCCTCAAGATCGAAGATGGAAAGATTTGTTGAACCAGTTTTCAAGGCCGATGACCGAAGATGAAGAAAAGTTTGGAAGAACCGAGGAGCGTCCCCAACTTGAAGACCGGTTCAGGGGGCTACTGACGGTGTCCTGGACTAGGGGGGACTCACCACATCGTCTCCTGACCAGTGGGTCGGGCCGAGGACCCCCATGGCGGTTCACTAATGGGCCAGTTCAGACAGCCGATGACATATACGATGAAGATTCCAGAAGACTTGGTGATCAAGACAAGGACTCCTCTCCACCGACGTATTCGACTAGGACTCTTGTTATCCTAGGCCTCTGGTATATTATATAAGCCGAGGCCAGGCTAGTCGATAGATCATTATGATATTGGTCCATCATACCCCTAGGGTTTAGACCACAACGTATGATCTCGAGGTAGATCAACTCTGTACTTAATACTCCACTGATATAAACAAGAGCAGGACATAGGGTTTTACCTCCATAGAGAGGGCCCGAACCTGGGTAAAACACCATGTTCATCGTCCCTGTTACCATCGATCCTAAATCCACAGCTTGGGACCCCCTACCCTGAGATCTGCCGGTTTTGACACCGACACGCGCCGCTCAGTCGCTGATGCCTGAAGAGCTTCGGCTGATACGTACGACGCCGTGTGCCCATAACTGTTCCCGCGTGGTGGTTAGCGCGTATAAGCCAGAGGCCTACTCGGATCACATATCCAAACCGTTAGTGTCTTGGGAGCACACGGTAATGAGCAAAAACTCACGATCATGTGACCCCGTCGCCCCGTCTTGTGGACTGATGGCAAGGGCCCGGAATGCCCTGTCGTGCCACGTAGAAATCTCGCGGGCACCCTCCAGATCAACCCGGCTACACATCAACTCGCGGGTACCCTCATGGTTAACCCGACTCGCAAGAGACTGTCGGGAACTCAGGTCCACCTCTACCAGGGTGGTACTGCCTGTCCGTCCAGTACTGAACTAACAGTAACTCTCATGGGTACCCCTTAGGGCCGACCCGTCTTTAACATGGTTCTGGGGGTAAAGTCAAGGTAACCGTGTGTCCAAAACACCAAGGGGGAATCCGAGGAATCACCCTCAATGGATTCCACTTGATGTAATGGTCAAGGTGAACTTAAGAGGAATCACCCTCGAGGGTTCACTCTTGATGTGTTGCACGACACAGTCGTTATCGAGGGTGGTGAAGGAGGAATCACCCTCCGTAGACCATTGATACGTCTCCAACGTATCTATAATTTTGATTGTTCCATGCTAGTCTATTATCTATTTTGGATGTTTTATATGCATTAATATGCTATTTTATATTATTTTGGGGACTAACCTATTAACCTAGAGCCCAGTGCTAGTTTTTGTTTTTTTCCTTGTTTTTGAGTTTTACAGAAAAGGAATATCAAACCGAGCCCAAACGGAATAAACTTTACAATGATTTTTCTTTGACCAGAAATCATTCACGGAGCTTGGAGAGAAGGTCAGGAGATGGCCGAGGTGGCCACAAGCCTGCCAGACGCGCCCCTGGGGGGCACCCTGAGGGCTTGTGAGCCCCTCGGGGGTTTCCTAACCCTAATTCTTGCACTATAATTTCCCAAATATTCCCCCAACACCAGAAGCGTCCACCAAAATACTTTTCCACCGCTGCAAGCCTCTGTTCTTGTGAGATCCCATCTTGGGGCCTTTTCCAGCACCCTTCGGAGGGGGATTCGAACACGGAGGGCCTCTATATCAACCTTGCTGCCCTTCCGTTGATGCGTGACTAGTTTACCACAGACCTACGGGTCCATAGCTGGTAGCTAGATGGCTTCTTCTCTCTCCTTGATGTTCAATACAATGTTTTCCTCGGTGTTCTTGGAGATCTATTCGATGTAATACTTTTTTGCGGTGTGTTTGTTGAGATCCGAGGAATTGTGGATTTATGATCAGATTATCTATGAATATTATTTGAGTCTTCTCTGAACTCTTTTATGCATGATTAAGATATCTTTGTATTTCTCTTCGAACTATTGGTTTGGTTTGGCCAACTAGATTGGTTTTTCTTGCAATGGGAGAGGTGCTTAGTTTTGGGTTCAATCTTGCAGTGTCCTCACCCAGTGATAGAAGGGGTAGCGAGACACGTATTGTATTGTTGCCATGAAGGATAAAAAGATGGGTTTTTCATCATATTGCTTGAGTTTATCCCTCTACATCATGTCATCTTACTTAAAGCGTTGCTCTGTTCTTATGAATTTAATACTCTAGATGCAGGCAGGAGTCGGTCGATGTGTGGAGTAATAGTAGTAGATGCAGAATCGTTTTGGTCTACTTGTCACGGACGTGATGCCTATATTCATGATCATTGCTTTAGATATCGCCATAACTTTGCGCTTTTCTATCAATTGCTCAACAGTAATTTGTTCACCCACCGTATGCTATCTTCAACAGAGAAGCCTCTAGTGAAACCCATGGCCACCGGGTCTATTTTCCATCATATATTTTCAGATCTATAAACCAAAAAAGCCAAAAATACCTTGCTGCAATTTATTTGTTTTTACTTTGTTTTACGTTTTAGTAATCTTTTATATTTATCTCTATTAGATCTCACTCTTGTTCGAGACCGTGAAGGGATTGACAACCCCTTTTTCGTGTTGAGAGCAAGTGTTTGTTAGTTTGTGCAAGTGCATAGATTGGGGACTTGATTGTGCCTCCTACTGGATTGATACCTTGGTTCTTAACTGAGGGAAATACTTATATCTACTTTGCTGCATCACCCTTTCCTCTTCAAGGGAAAAATCAACGCAAGCTCAAGAAGTAGCAACCATGACCAATTAACTACACGACAGAGGTCTCATCAGAAGTGCTATACGAGGTATCTCCCTTAGCACTTGATAGTAACTCTGCAGAGTCGTACAACTAAAGGGGGGAAGAGGTGATGTGTCGTGCCCTGGACATCGATCATGTTGATCGAGTCATCTCGTAATCCAGCAGGGGCAACAGGGACAAGGTGATGGGCCACTGATGGATCACTAACCAACCTATACTAAGCATACATGATAAGCGGGTAAGGTACAAAGCAGGTTACAAAAGCAAGCTATGCATCAGAATAGGAGCAATCAAATACAGTCGCAAAATCTAATGCAAGCATGAGGGAGAATGGAATGGGCGATATCGGAATGATCAAGGGGCGTAGTCGTACATGGCAGCAGCGTCAGTCTCGGTGTCTACCGGAGAGAAGAGGGGAACAAACAATAAATACAAAGCAAACAGATGCATCACCATGCATGACATGACAAAAAGCAGAGCTAGGGGTGACCTAAAGCAATACTACACGTTGTAGATGGAGAGGGATAATATCTGGGGATGTTTTCCCGGCGTTTGGTATTTTCGAATAGACAAAAGAGAGGGGGAAGGTTCCATGTTCATCATGCTAGAGGCATGTGATAGATGAACGAATTGCATATTCCGATTCATCATATTTTTCTGAGCAACTTTCATATGTAAATTACTTTAATCCGAGTTATAGATTATTTTATATGAATTTTCAAAGTTTTATTAATACTGTAGAATTTTTGGAATTAATACTAATTCAAAAATAAATTAAATACTAAATGCTATGGGTACATAGAAGTGTACCTAGAAATGTGCCACAGAGGCTGACAGGGAGGGCCCAGTTAACTGGGTCCACTGTCGAGTCAGCAGAGGCTGACTGGTGGGGCCAGGGGCTGAGTCAGCGGCCCAGTCAACAGTTTGAGTGTTGACTGGTCAAACCTGACCAATGGGGCCCATCTGCCATATAGAGAATTATTTAACAGGGATTTAATTAATCTACTTATTCTAATTGGCAGGTGGGACCATGCTGTTAGTGAAACATTTAACTAACATTGTTTATTTCTAAACTGTACTTAATTAGTGGAGGTGGGCCTACACGTCGGTGGGGTTAGCGGTTTGGTTAGCCGTTAATCCAGTTGCTAGCGACCTGGGCCCACTCGTCAGTGGCCTAGGCGAGGGTTAAACTACGCATGCGCCAACGGTGGTGCTCCGGCGACCCAAGAACACGGCGGTGAGGGCTCGGCTTCATCGAAAAAGTGCTACGGGGGGCCAAGTTGAGCCTGGCTGGTCTCGTTTGGGCACGGGTGGTGCGGCACATTGAACTGGGGCAGCAGGAGGGAGCGAGCCGACCTGTGGCGGTGTCAGCGATGGGCGAGGTGGCGACTGGAGCTCGGGCTCGGACGAACCCGGCGGTATGGTCCACGGAAAGGCGAGTGGGCTGTGGTGTTGGGTTCCAGGGAAGCCTAGGACCACGTCTGCATGCTCGGTAGCGAGCTGGGCTTGCGGTGGCTACGGCGGCGGGTAAACAGCAGCGTCGGGTTCGGCCATGATGGACGTGGCGGCTACGGGCGGCAAACACGAGCGCTAGGAGAGGGTAACGAAGCGGGCGGCTCACAGCATTTCAGGGGAGGCTCAACGAGGGCGGGAACGATTGGAGTCGGGCAGATTGACGCAGAGGAGCTGCGTTGGCCAAAGACGAAGACGAGGTCGATGCTGATGTTGCATGACTCCCGGCTCGATCTAGAGGGCGTAGACAAAGCAGTCGAGTGCGGCGGAGCTGCTGGACATGGTGGTTGGGCGAGGGGAGGTCGATGGCCACGACAGTGGTGAGTGGCGGTGACAGCTTCGCTCATGTGCGAGCTTTAGCCGAGAGAGAGCGAAAGGGGATTTGGGGGTGCCAGGGTTTCCAGGGGAGCGATGGGGGCTCGGGGGTGCTCTTATCCACCTCCGCGGAGCTGCTGTGGCGAGTGGGGGGGAAGGGAAGCAATGGTGCGCGCCGGCCTTTCCAGGGGTGCAGCGAGAGGTTGGAGAAGGCCGGCTGTAGTGGGCTGGGACGCACTGTAGTTTAGTAAAGCCGAAAGACACAGTAGCGCTAGGCTTTTACTTTTATTCTTTTCTGATTTCTTTAATCCTTTTTGATTTGCAAATTGTTAGGCCACAAAAATACTTCTGTAAAATATGGAATTGTGCCACATAAATACTTTGCAATATTTAGCACTCTCATAAAAAGGTTTTGAGGCAAGATAATTTCAATTAAATTTTATATAAATGAAAATAGATTAATGGGGTTGTTTTGGGCACTGTTTTAAATCCTAGGGGTATTTTGGGAATTTGGATGATGTTGTTTTCCTCAACATAATTTCTTAGGAATTATTTGTAAAATTATGAACTATTTTGTTTGCATTTTTTAAGATGTACATTTTTGAATTTAAATCAAAATTTGAATTTGAGTTTGGTTTGAAACAAAGTGAGGATTAGGAACTTAATGATGATAACATGGCATCATTAGGCATGAGATTACTGTAGCATGATTCTCAGGGTGTTACAGTGCCGGCCGTCTTCGTACACCTCCTACGCATGTCGATGCGCCTGCCCCCAAAGCTCCATCGCCTCCTTTTTCCAAGCGGCCTCACGGGATTCACAGGCCTCCTGGTACCTGGCTTCCTCCTTCGCCATCTCCTTCTTGAACACCACTTGCCTGGATTTCTCAGCCGGCGGCAGCGACTTCCACAGACAAAGATTGTACTGGCCCCAAAACCACTCCAAAGTTGGGGAGTCTGGCGCAACCTCATCCAGCGGCGCGTAGGGGTCCTCCTCGTCGCTGCTCTGTGACTGAACGTCCTTGGGGGGCGCCACCTCCTCGTCGGTGCGTGGGCAGATCGGCGGCGCCATGACAGTGTTTTGTGAGAGAGATAGGGGGCGAGCGAGGAGAGGATGTAGATGAGAATCCAAGAAGGACGACGTGAGCAAGGTAATATTTGTTGGCGGCCAGAATCTAGATCGATGGGAACAATACACAGACCTATCGCCAGAATTTACGAGTACTGTAGCTTGAATTGCACACGATTCCCGTAGCAAAAGCCGTGAGTGAAATTAATCACTGACAGTTTCCAATATAGTACCACGTCTGATTAATACACTACAAAAAAATGACACATCCGTGACATTATGGCCCGAATGATAAGTTTTTCTGTCATGCTTATGACACTTCTATGACGATAACTGTGACAAAAACACGTATCATCATTGATGTGGTGGGCTCCTATTTCTATCACAAAAAATCATGACAGAAAATGAGCCTTTGATCCTGGGCCGGCCAAAGATGCACCTGCATGACATTCTTTGGGCCGTCCATGATGTAAAAAATCATGGTAGAAGTGAGGGCGAGGAAAATTTTGGGGAGTTCCCGGTTACGGTGGGTGGTCAGGGCCGAGCGATGTAGTGGTTTGCGCATTTCTCTCGTACGCACTCGTGTGCGAGGCGCTCGCTAACTGAACCGGAGTGAGGCATTCGCTTACTGAACCCGATCGATCGATCGACCCCACTATGTACTGAAGCCGATCGATCCCTTTGCTGCTAGCTGAAGCCGATCGATTCCTTCATTGGTAAATAACCTGAGAGATTCCTTCATAGCTAACTGAACCCAAGCAATCCCTTCGCTGCTAACTGAACCCGATCGAGCCCCCGTGCGAGACATAGCTAGCCAGCGGTTGGGTTGCCTCTGGACGGACAATCCCCGATCCTACGGTGCGCGCAATACATAGAATGAGTCGACCTAGCTGGTTGGTTGGTTGGGGATGAACAGCTCCTGGTAGGGTTTGGATGAAGAGGACCCCGGTCGTGTGGGCGGTTGCCGCTGGATGAACAGGACCCGATGGAGGCTGCCACACACCCTAGCCGATTGGGGGTCGATGAACAGGACCCCGTGGAGGCTGGAGGAAGTCGACAGTGGATGAATAGTAGCCTGTGGAGGCTGGAGCGAGGCAGTAAACAGTGGATGAACAGTAGCCCGAGGAGTCCCGTTTTGTGGTACGCCACACCCCTCCCGATGAACACGACCCCGTTTTGACCATAGGCGCTTGAACAGAAGTCTGTTTCCTCCGTTTTATGGTACACCACACCCCTCTCGATCAACAGGACCCCATTTCGACCGTAGGCGGTTGGAGAGAAGTCCGTTTCCTCCGTTTTGTGGTACGCCCCACCCCTCCAGATGAACAGGACCCCGTTTCGACCGTAGGGGGTCGAAGAGAACTCCGTTTCCTCCGTTTTGCGGTACGCTAGATCCCGAGTCGATGAACAGGACCATGTTTCGGCTGATCCGTCCAAGCCGGTTGGCTCCCGATGTACAGGACGCATTCCGACCCAGTCGGTTGCCTACCGATGAACACAACCCTGTTTCCTCCATTTCAACCTAGCCGGTTGGCTGCCGATGAACATGACACCGTTGCTACCATCCATTGCCTCTCCATGTACATGAGCCCTGGTCGTACGTATGCACAAGTACGCGTTCGAGTCCCCGCCCATCTGTATGTACATGGCCGTATTTCCCCCCCTGTGGTTGTATGTATGTGTACATGATTTAGACGGGACTGCATGAACTACTACGTCGGGGGCTATACTACGACACGTGCCACTACTTACTCGGCCATGGTTCATCCTTGCAGAGACACCGATCGAACAGTATGTACGTACATGTTCGCGACCATACAAACAACGCTACGTATGCTTCCTTGCGTGTGAAGATATAGCTGGTGGGTACCAGCTGTCAGGGGTGGAATATTTTTTTTGCCCGTAATAAGGAGGCCCTTCCATGTGCGAAGATGTAGCTGGTGGGTCCCAGCTGTCAGGAGGCGAATAAGGAGGCACTTCCTTCTGTGTGAAGATATAGCTGGTGGTTCCTCACTGTCAGCCTCTCCACGTAAAGTCCTCTTCCAATGACTCTGGTTTTTGACCATGTTGACCACGCCACGCCAAGCTCGCCAAGGCGGTGGACGGCGGCGAGGCCCCGGATGGGAACGAGCTGGAAATGGGAAGACATGACATGTGGAGTCACAGACGAAGAGGTGTACGAGGGTTAACTGATTCTGGTGTGGCGTGGTTCTGCAGTCGGCAGAGAATAACAGGAGGTGTCGAGGGGTGGAGGGATGGCGTGGCCGGCTGTGGGGTAGCGCTTTGGAGTGAGGCGTGCTAAGCATAGTTGCTAGCCGCCGATGGTGGGTGCAGCTGATCCCGGCGGTGCTGGAGGAAGATGGAAAAAGATTGAAGATGGATGCCTGCCATTGGATGTAAATCCAATGGCTATGGATGTCAGAATAATTTGTTGACTAAGTTGACAACACCTTGTCTAGGCTTCGACCTATTGGACCACATTTCAGCCTCCAAAAATGTGGCACATATTCAACCCATTTTTTAGAATTTACAGTACATTTCCTAGGATGGGTGAACAAATAATGTAGCATCCATGCGGCCATTTATTTTTTTTCTACGAAATTACAACCCATTTCCACTTTCTCGAAACACACCATTTGGCTGGGCCGGTTGTAAATATAATGTTGGGTTAGGCGCAACAATGTTATCAAAAAATAAACTGGGGCTGGGAATTTTATTATATAATTAAATAATAAGTGCGTTATTATTACATTGGTCCTTAAATCTTAACAAGCTTTTGTACACAGTCACTAGGATTTTCGTTGCCTAAGAGTAAAAAAATACCAGGATTTTATTGTTAAACATTTATTTTTATAAGTTAATAAGATGTGGGATATTTTTTCTTATATATATATATATGTAAGCCTATTCAATATATGATGAAAATAATATTAATAATATAGAGTAAGATATAAAATAATATATTATATATAATATAGTTAGAAGGGACACATAAGTTGGACCTAGCGTTCTTATTCTTATATAGAAAATTAGAATATACATCTGCGTCTTCTTCAAAAAAATACATAAGTTGGGCTGCGGATGTTTAAGAAAAAATAAAACCTAGGCTGGGAGGCCCATAGGCCGGTCGATACATGATGGCCCTCAAAAAAATTCAAACCACTGTGTTAGCATGTCGTGGGTTGCGCATGCTAAAAAAGAAAACCTAGACTGTGCAGCCCACAACCCAGCTGATACTTGCTGGCCCTCTGATAAAAAATGATACCTGCCAGCTCCCCTATGACCGGCTTCGTTGTAAATTTATCTCCTTTATTAATATACGTTGACAAACCCATGGGCCCCAACGTCAGTATACCATTCGGAGGAAGCATTTTTCAATGAGGCACTTGCTTCCGTACGGCCATAGACCTGGTGGGTCCCGACTGTCCGCCTCTCCACATACAGTCCTCTCAAGATTCCTCTCATTTGTTCAGCATGTTCACAATGGCGGACGGTGGTGCCGCGGCGAGTGCACAATGGCGGAGGATGACGTCTAGGCCTCGGACGAGAACGCACCAGAGCGGGGGAAGATGTACTACAGTAGTGGTAGAAGTTGTGCCTAATTTATGGCAAAAGTATTACAGTAGACCAGTGGCCAAGTCCCACTCCCCAACCGCTGCTCCGTCTGGGTTCGATTCCACCTGATGCCGTGAAAATATCCCCAACATTTTTGCCTCTGCCATTCCTGACATGTGGGTCCCCCTTGTCATCTACGCACACCACCTCCAACAGTTGCCAAAACTTCGTCCGTAGTTTTCTCTGTTTTTCGCACACTCACCATTGTGTGGGCATTTTGAAAATAGCATATCTTTTTGACTGTGCATCATATGAAGATGTGCTATGCATGAATGTTGATCAACATGATGTTAACTGGCTGGTAGTTCCCTTTTCGACCATGAATAAAACTTCCAACATGCTGTTATCCATGTTTGAAAAGGGCGTGTTAATAAAAATGCTCGGCCTCTGAAACTTGCAGTTTCTTATCTGAAACTAAAACTTGCAGTTTCTTCTCTGAAAATCACATCGTCTGCACTTTTATTTGAAACTACATTTTTGAAAGTGCTAAAAATAGATCTCTGGAATTCAGAAGTACTTCATATGCTCAATACTGTAAATTTGAAATTCAAAAGACATACATATCTGAAAGTACTCAAAATACACAAGACAAAACACAATTCACAACCTGGAAATACTGATAAACCTAAGCTCTTCCTCTGATTATTGGGGGGGGGCACTCCCCTCCTATTCCTCGGCGGCAGACAACCGCCCCATGAGACAAGTGAATGGCGACGGAGAGGATGGCGGGGAAGCATTGTCGCGCCAACTGCTTTCCTCCTCTTGCAGTTGGGTACGGTTGATGAAGACTCCATCGGCTTGGTCTGCCAGGGCACGCTCCCAAACGACACCGTGTAGATGCTTGATCCTTGATCCTCCGGATGCTCCATCTTGGATTGATACTCCCATAACCTCTGCCTCATGATTGGATTCGGTGAATCTGTTTGCTCCATGGCCCAGAGGAGAAGCTTTATGTAATCCCGTGCGACTCCCTCCAGGAGTATCGCCGCCTTTTCACTTTGTTTCAGACATTTGGCCATCGCTGTCGTCATCATTGCTAATTGCCGCGAGTTGTTAAATGAAGACTATATATCCATCATCCTGGCTAGCTTCATAGGGTCACCGACTACGATCGTCACATATCGGTTGTACTCCTTCATTGATCTACTTCTCCTTCACTCGCCGACGGTGGTTCTGCAATGGAAGAGCAGAGGAGCGGCAGTGGTCTTGGAAGTTTTTTTTGTTTTGAGTTGATGGTTTTGGAAGTCGGAATGCAAGAGGAGCGGCTGAGGGAGTCCTGGATTAAGGGGTCCTCGGGCGCCCGGGCTATGTGACATGGGCCAGACTGATGGGCCGTGAAGATATAAAGTAGAAGGCCTTTTCCCGTGTCTGGATGGGACTCTACCTTATGTGGACAGCAAGATTGGCGTCCGGATGTGTAATTTCCTTCCTGTAAACCGACTCTGTACAAACCCTAGCCCCCTCCGGTATCTATATAAACCAGAGGGGTTAGTCCGTAGAGGCTATCATAACAATCATAGGCTAGACATCTAGGGTTTAGCCATTACGATCTCGAGGTAGATCAACTCTTGTAACCCCCATAGTCATCAAATACAATCAAGCAAGACGTAGGGTTTTATCTCCATTAAGAGGGCCCGAACCTGGGTAAACATCGTGTTCCCTTTGTTCCTTGTTACCTTCGATCCTCAGACGCACAGTTCGGGACCCCCTACCCGAGATCGGCCGGTTTTGACACCGACATTGGTGCTTTCATTGAGAGTTCCTCTGTGTCACTGACGGAAGGATCGATGGCTCGCCTTGTCATCAATGATAACATCACCTCTGGAGGAGCCCTATCTCCGGGACAGATCCTCCAACTCGGCGGTTTTACCATGGGCGCCCGCTCGGCTGTTGAGCCGAAGGCGGCCCCCCAAATCGTGAAACATCATCTCTGCATCGGCCTCGAACACTCCGAAAAGATGGATCCGGTAGATGTCTTGTCCTTGAACGAACTGCTAGATCGCATCACCGCCTTGGGGGTCGCAACAGACTATGATCGGATTGGGCTTAAACCCGATCAAAGGGAAATCAACTCCCCGACGATCACCCATCTGGTATCGGTCGTGGAGGAACAAGCCGAGAATACTTCTTCTCCTAAGTTGTTAACAAACTACGTTCGGATTTCCGAGCCCTGCGAGCTGGAAACCCATCATCGGGAAGAGACCACAGGTCCTCCGAACATAGAATCTGGCATTAAGCCCGAAAGTCACCAGGGCCCTCCTGATCCTAGACCAGTAACCTCGGAGATTCTTCATACTCCGGATCCGACGGCGGGTTGGGGTCCGGATTTTAGCCCACCCACCCACCACAAGCAATATTCCCCAAGCAATTCAGGTCCTCCAGATATATGTGACCTAATGTATGTACGACAACAACCTCAGGAAACGGTCCATCACTTCTGGGCCAGATTCCTCCTTGTTAAAAACAAGATTAAAGATTGCTGCGACAACGACGCGGTTTCAGTTTTCTGCCGCAACTGTACGGACGAGGGAATCCTCAATGCCCTCAACCGCCGCCGCATACTGCACTTTGCAAATTTGGCACATATAGTACAGAAGTACTGCGCAATGGAAAGCGCCTGGAAAGCCAGACGGCCCAGTGGGAACCTCCTGCCTTTAAGCAGCCCACTGGACGGGCAAAAAGGATGCACCCTTACGGGGCACCCGCTCATCATCTCATTGACAAGAAAATAAAACACTTCATGGGACATAGAACTGTCCTTAACGAACTGCTCGGCAAACAGTGTCAGATACACACAACGCCGAATACTGAACTAACACATAGCCTTCGGGCATGTTGGGTACTTCGGCAAGTGGCCAAGAGTGGCGAGGCCATCCTCACCAACACTACCCCGGAGAAGCACTCTTCGGAGGATGACGACCTTAATGTCTTTACGGTCTTTGAGACCTTTCCTTCAAATAATCGGCGTAAAAGGGCGCTCCGCGACCTCGCCGAAGTTAACCAGGTAGCCGCAATGAATCCTTGGAACGATACGGCAATAACTTTTACTGCCGACGACGAACCAAGGGCCAGATCAGTCCGAGCACCTGCCGCCTTGGTCTTAAACCCAATTGTAGATGGCTTTCGACTCACCAAGGTGCTCATGGACGGCGGCAGTGAATTAAACCTCATCTACGAAGACACGCTCGATAAAATGCAAATGGACAAGAGTCGCATCAAGCAAAGCATCACCACCTTTCGAGGGATTATCCCCAGTCGTGAAGCATGATCTTTGGGGAAAATTAAACTTGATGTAGTATTTGGCACGCCGGAGAACTACAGGTCTGAAGAGTTGCTCTTCCACGTGGCACCTTTCAATAGCGGATATCACGCCCTGTTGGGGCGAGACGCCTTTACACGCTTCCAAGCCATACCCCATTACGGGTATATATAGCTCAAAATGCCAGGGCCTAACGGAGTTATCACCATCGCCAGTGATCCGGATATAGCACTCCGCGCCAAAAACAAAACGGCATCCTTGGCACTCGAGGCACTATCCGAAGCCCTAGCAGCCGAGGAGCTAACCACTCTGTGTTCCACAGTGGACAAAGATGATGTAATCCTCGATAAGAGGCAGAAGTCCACTTCTTTCAAACCAGCAGACGAAATAGTAAAATTTCAAGTACACCCGACAGATCCCAACAAGACAGCCTCCATTGGAGCACAACTGGATCCAGCGATCGATGCCGCACTAAGAGCATTCCCGTGCGAAAATTGGGATATATTCGCCTGGCACCCTTCGGACATGCCTGGGATCCCACGCAGACGGGCCGAACATAGCCTCAATATTATAAAGGGGTTCAAACCAGTCAAGCAAACGCTGCGGCGATTTTCCGAACCCAAACGACAGGCTATGGGGGAGGAGCTAGCTAAGCTTCTCGAAGCAGGGTTCATCAGGGAGATCAAACATCCGGACTGGCTAGCAAACCTGGTCATGGTACCGAAGAAGGATAAGTCCTGGCGCCTTTGTGTCGATTTCAAAGACCTTAATAAGGCCTGCCCTAAGGACCCCTTCCCGCTGCCCCGTATTGACCAAATCATTGACGTGACTGTAGGACACGATTCACTGTGTTTCCTCGATGCATACTCCGGATACCATCAAATTAAGATGAAGGGGTCCGACCAGCCCGCAACGGCATTCATTACCCCATACGGGCCTTTCTGCTTCAACACCATGCCGTTCGGACTCAAAAACGCTGGCGCCACTTACCAATGCATGATTCAAACATGTTTGGAGAAACAGATTGGCAAGACAGTGGAGGCATACGTAAAAGATGTAGTCATCAAGACTAAGCACGTCGAATCATTAGTGGACGATCTATGCCTCACATTCGACAACCTCCGAACATATGACATACGGCTCAATCCGAAAAAATGTGTCTTCGGCGTTCCAGCCGGAAAACTACTCGAGTTCATTGTTTCCAATAGAGGAATCGAACCAAACCCTGCAAAAATCCAAGCCCTGTCACAATTGGCAACCCCAACAGACCTAAAGCAGGTCCAAAAACTAGCTGGGTGCGTGGCAGCTTTGAGCCGCTTTATCTCCAGATTGGGAGAAAAGTCGCTGCCACTTTATCGCCTACTCCGACGAACCAATCACTTCGAGTGGACGGATGCGGCAACGGCTGGATTGGAAGAAATAAAAGCTTTGTTTGCAAGCAACCCAATCCTCGCCGCACCAAACGTCGACGAACCTATGTTGCTCTACATATCTGCAACCCACCAGGTGGTGAGCGCCGTGCTCGTCGTCGAACGAGAGGAAGAGGGACATAAATTCCCACTCCAAAAACCAGTATACTATGTATCGGCGGTCCTTACACCATGCAAATCTCGATACCCACACTACCAAAAGATAGCGTATGCGGTCTTTATGGCATCCCGGAAGCTACAGCACTACTTTCAAGAGTGTTCGATCACGGTGGCATCTGAAGTACCACTCAATGATATCATAAATAATCGGGACGCCACCGGCCGCATAGCCAAATGGGCCATCGAGGTCTTACCGTTTGAAATAACATACAAGCCACACCGAGCTATTAAATCTCAGGTGTTGGCCGACTTCGTCGCCGAATGGACGGAAGCCGAACTCCCTAAAGAATACAGCACATATTCCAACTGGGTAATGTACTTCGATGGCTCTGAAATGTTAGCCGGGCTAGGAGCCAGTGTCATCTTAACTTCCCCTATTGGGGACACAGTCCGCTATGTATTACAAATAATGTACACGGACTCCAACAATGCAGCCGAATACGAGGCACTACTACAAGGTCTCCGGATAGCCGTCTCCATGGGCATTCAACGCCTAGAGGTGCGTGGGGATTCGAACCTCACAATATCCCAAATAAATGGAGATTTTGATGCAAAAGATCCAAAGATGATGGCATACCACGATGCCGTACTCAAAATATCAGCTTGGTTTGAGGGGCTCGAGTTTCATCACGTTGCTCGAGAAAGTAATCAGGCAGCGGACATCCTCGCTCGAATGGGCGCTAAACGCGACCCCGTCCCACCTAACACCTTTGTGGAAAGGCTCTTCAAGCCATCCATGGTATGGCAGGACAAGAATGGCAATACTAGTCCGGAGCCGATCATACCCTCAGATGCCGAACACAATTCTGATACCGTCAGGGGCTCGGGCACCGAAATGACACCTTCCGCCCATGTAATCATGGCTGTCATTGCTCCATGGACCAAGCCCTTCCTGGCCTACCTTAATAGGCGGGAGCTCCCTGAGGACCAGAATGAGGCTCGCCGCATAGTTTGACGCTCAAAAGCCTACAAGGTTCATGAAGGAGAACTCTACAAGAAAAGTACTACCGGAGTTCTTCAAAGATGTATTTCCGAAGAGGAGGGACGGAAGCTCTTGGCCGAAATACATGCTGGTCTCGGTGGCCACCACGCCGCCGATCAGGCCGTTGTAAGTAAGGCCTTTCGTACAGGTTTCTTTTGGCCTACAGCCCGAGCAGATGCACAGGCTCTTGTACAACGCTGCGTCGGATGCCAGCTTTTCGCCAATCAAAGTCACATGCCGCCCACCGCCTTAAAAACAATCCCCATTACCTGGCCTTTTGCGGTCTGGGGGCTTGATATGGTTGGACCCCTTAAAGGGGGAAGCCATAAGAAGAAATATTTGCTGGTTATCGTGGATAAATTCACTAAATGGATAGAGGCCAAACTAGTAAAAATGACTGAAGCCGGACCGGTGATCGACTTTATATCCGGCGTCGTACACCATTATGGTGTCCCTCATAGCATCATTACCGACAATGGCTCTAACTTCACAGCCGATGAGGTGAAAACTTGGTGTGCTAACTTTGGCATCAAGCTCGACTATGCCTCCGTATATCACCCTCAAACAAACGGTCAGGTCGAATGGGCTAATGGCCTGATAATGAGCGGCATCAAACCCAGACTCGTGCGATCCCTACAGGAGTCAGATAAGCACTGGGTCGAGGAACTCGATTCCGTACTTTGGGGGCTGCGGACCACGCCCAATCGCACAACCGGATACACCCCCTTTTTTATGGTGTACGACGCAGAAGCTGTTTTGCCCTGCGACATTATTCATGACTCACCTAGAGTGCACATGTATGAAGAGAGAGAGGCTGAGCTCGATCGGCAGGACGACCTAGACGGCTTGGAGGAGGAACGCGATGTTGCAAAAGCCTATTCCACATTCTATCAGTAGCAGGCTCGGAGGTACCAAAGCAGAGAAGTGCGGGCCAAGACTTATAATGTCGGTGAACTAGTTTTACGCCTCCCAGAGAAGAAGAAGGACAAGCTCAAACCAAAATGGGAGGGTCCCTTCATTATAGATGAAGTTCTAACTGGAGGAGCCTATTGCCTTCGAAATGCATCGAATAACCGCCTAGAGCCGAATCCATGGAACGCTGCTCGGCTCCGAAGATTCTACGCATAAGTTTGGTCATACTTTTTTTCTCGCTCCTTTTTTTCTCCTCTTCCTTTGGTTTTTGTTTTCTCGTTTCTATACGATTCCCAGGATGTGTTCGGATCAGCCGAACACTTGGAGGGTAAAACATCCTAAAATGTATACATCCCACCATGACTGGGGGCTTCTTTAACCGAAGCTTATTATTATTTCGAGCCTGGAGCTCAAAATTTAAATGTCGTTTGCTCATATACATCCTTTTTGCCATTATATGCACCTCTATGACTTAAGTTTTTGCCAAGCTGGGTTGCCTTGCTCCTGTGTTTATTCCCTACGTTCCCGATTGTTCGGCTAGGGCGTAAAGGGAGCACCTCTGTGATTGTTACAACCGGGTCACCGGACATGTACCTCAGACGGGTGAAGCCAAAAGCTAGTGTTCTTAAGAGAATAAGTGGTCGGCAATCAAACGACAGATTGTTACATTCTTGTGACCACTCCAAATACTGTGGGATAGTTTTTCCGTATAACGGACCAAAACCCCGGCACGCCTAATTACTGCATGCCAACCCAAGGAAAGGAACCCTTAACGGAACTATTTTCCTTGGAAGATGTTTCTTACATATGTAATATAACATACATCCTGAACTACAAATTTTTGTCTGTTCGAGCATAATGACTGGGTTGCCTCGTTTCCGGACATAATGAATGTTTCTTTTTGTTCCTAATTGTATCCAGAAACACTCCACCATTTTAGGGTCCAGAGGATAAAGCCGAAAGCCTGCGATGACAAAACTTTTTGATATGTTCGGATAAAGGCACAGGTTGATCATAACGTACTTTAATACATTGCATCAACTACCTATTCGGAATCTATTCCATCTAGGCTGTCTAACCTACAGTCTTCCTGCGAGTACTTCGCAGCTATCATTACTTGGTCATACACCAAACTCACTGGAATCTCTTTCCCGCCTGGTCCCTGTGGTCCCACCCGGGCCATATGATTTGGATCTAGCTTGGTAAAGCGTGTTTTCACCATGGCCCAGGCTTCTCGTGCGCCTTCACGGCAGGCAGATGTCTTCCATAGCTCAAACTGGCGTCGGGCACCTTTGAACAGGTTTGCTAAGCCCTCCATACTCTCTGGACGGGTATCGGATGGCCATAATGCCTTCACCATACTCTTCATGGCTTTCCGGGCCCGAGCATGTACCGCAGACAGCTCCTTTAGCATGTCACCTTGAAATCCGGATACTTCTTCTTCTGGCCTACCGGTTAACAGACCTGCGGCAAACAGGGTCATGATATTCCGAATTATGGATTCAACATGAGAACCTAGGGAGATTCTAAATAACAGAGGAGGACATACCGAATATGCCGCCCTTCAGTTTTTCATTTTCTCTCTAAGTGGCCGATAACTGAGCCTTCAAGCTCTCTATCTCTTCGGATTGTTTGTCCTTTTCCTCCTTGAGATTTTCCTCCCTGGACGCACCTGTTGCGCTCTTTTTCATCTCCGCCAGCTCAGCGGTAACAGTGTTCAGCTGCATTTGGTTTGTTTTCAGCTCCTAGGCTAGCGCCGTGTTCTTTTCTTTAAGGACCTGCAGTGTATATCGATCCTTAAATCGGTTTGCCTCACCGCTTCAAGTCTCGGGGGTTTCTGGCATATGGCTATCTAAAATTGTATAAACGCTTACCTGTATGTCCTTTGAGAACAGCTGAGTGACTCCGGCAAGTCCATCTCGAGCGGCTCGGATATATGCATCCACCGTGCTGAGTGCGGTAAATTCTTGCTCGGAAAAAGTCGGGGCACGCATAGCTTCGTTTAATCGACGATGATTCATCACACTCTCCACTTCGGAATTCGTCACAGATACGTCGTCCGAATCCTCTTGAGGATTCGGATCTGGCATTGCCTCGGTTCTCGTCCTAGTTGGCGAGTCCGGCACTGGATTGGCGGACATTCGGCTAGCAGGGCGTTTGCCCACCATCTGCCACGTGTTTCTCCTGACATCGAAGACACGAAGGAGACTTTAAACAATCCGGACTCATGCCTAGGCATGTATTAAGCGGACATACCTCTTGGAAGACTGTGGGGTTTCTGCAGCACCCCCGGTCCCCTTTCGTTTTGAACGGCTACCCTGCGTAGGGGCCGCCCTCGAGGAGGTACGGTCTGCCGAACGCCGATCCTGTTAAAAGTCCGCAACGGCGTAATAAGCAAAAGTGCAGATAAGGGTTTCCTTTCAAGAGCCCTCCGAATACTTACGATGCAGAAGGGATAGAGGTGGGGGTAGTCAGTGGTGATAGCCACTCTTAAGCCGTCAAGGCTCGCTTGATAGAGTACCCCATCATCGAACTCTATGTATATGTCCGGATCCTCGTGAAAGCCAGGGTCTCCATCACGGTTATTTTCCTCTGGCTGTGGAGCGGGACAGTGGACGTCCTCGATCATCTTCCTCCATGACTGTTTTTGGTGACAAAGGGCAAAGTTGATTAGTGTCTGTGACAGCAATAAAAGCAGTGCAGACAATTGAAATCTTACCCATTCTACGGGGTTATACATGGAATAGCCCTCCCAGCAGTTTAAGCGGAGGAAGTCTTCTTTCTCACCCTTATACAGATCGGCCAGGATTGTGGCCAGTTTGGCTGGGGTATTCGGACCCTTCCGTCTGTAACGGGCAGCGTCATCTTCTCCATTATAACACCATAAGGGAGTTACTCTGGATTGAAGAGGCTGGACGCACCTCTTTATTGCAATAGCCATGACCTCGACTATCGAGAGCTCGGTATGGGCTAATAACCAGATCTTGTTAACCAACCTTTTTATTTCCGCACTGTCTTCCTCCTTGGGACTTCGGGGACGCCAGTTGAAATGCTTCTTTAAAGGAGCACTAGAAAATTCAGGAAGGCCATGCCGAACTGGGTCTGGCAGTGGGACGTCGTCTATATAAAACCATTCCAAAGCCCACTGAGCGTATACCTCCTTGGGAGTTCCTACGAGGTATCTGGATCCGGCTATACGCCATATTTCGGCACTGCCCACTTCAAAAATAGAGCCTCCCCGGTGGCGGGGAACAAGGCAAAAGAACTTCCGCCATAGTTCAAAATGGGCCTCGATGCCTAAGAACAGTTCACAGAGGGCAACAAAACCTGAGATGTGCAGAATCGAACCTGGGGTAAGGTTGTGCAGTTGGATGCCGTAAAATTCCAATAGGCCCCTGAGAAAGGGATGGATTGGAAATCCTAGGCCCCGCAGCAAAAAGTGGATGAAGCACACCCTCTCCTCCTTATTGGGGTTGGGGAAATTCTCAGCCATCACGTCATTGCCAATTGAGGCCAATCCCGCTCGAACAGGGACTAGATCCGCGAGGGGAAGGTAGCCCTGTGTATGGAGTCGACTCAGATGAAGATGAGGCACGGAACAACTCTGCCAATCACCCTCTTGAGGGCCATGAGGACGCGAAGATGAGCCTGGAGCGCTGGCCATGTTGGAAAGCTTTGTTCGTGGCTAATCTCGACGGTCTTTCTTTTGCGTGATATGAGATGGCATTTGGGGATCTAGCTCTCCTTATATAGATGCCGTCCGCGCATGATGAGGGGCTTATTTGCAAAAAATCACAGGCTGTTCGTATTCACCCGACGCGCGGAAATCGAAGCGACTGCAAAAAAAGAATCATAAGAGCAGCACATCGGGGTCAGAGCGGGACTGTCGTCAATCCGAAGTACAAATGAAGAACCCGCCTTGCAAAGCCGAAGACATAAGCCGGATACTACGTCGTCATTGAAGGCAAGTTCGGGGGCTACTGAGGGAGTCCTGGATTAAGGGGTCCTTGGGCGTTCGGGCTATGTGACATGGGTCGGACTGATGGGCCGTGAAGATATAAAGTAGAAGGCCTTTTCCCGTGTCTGGAAGGGACTCTCCCTTACGTGGACGGCAAGATTGGCATCTGGATGTGTAATTTCCTTCCTGTAAACCGACTTTGTACAAACCCTAGCCCCCTCCGGTATCTATATAAACCAGAGGGGTTAGTCCGTAGAGGCTATCACAACAATCATAGGCTAGACATCTAGGGTTTAGCCATTACGATCTCGAGGTAGATCAACTATTGTAACCCCCATACTCATCAAATACAATCAAGCAGGACATAGGGTTTTACCTCCATTAAGAGGGCCCGAACTTGGGTAAACATCGTGTTCCGTTTGTCCCTTGTTACCTTCGATCCTCAGACGCACAGTTCGGGACCCCCTACCCAAGATCGGCCGGTTTTGACACCGACAGCGGCGGCGTTGGTTTTGGATTGGACGAGAGCGGTGGCGCGCTATGAGTGGGCCCCTCCTACTACCTCCGTGCTAGTTTACTAGCCCCATCGTATTTTGGGTCAAAGTTTGACCATGTACTGTATTTGTGAAGCAAAATGTGAATGCATGTCATAAAAAATTATATCGTTGGATTTGTATCTGAATATACTTTCCAATTATATTATTTTTGCATCAAATACCATATATTTTATTTGTTTAAATCATTGTCAAAATATGACCCAGAATACAAGGGAGACTAGTTAATGTGGGGTCGCTTCTTAATTGAAGGGTAAATTGATTTTGATTTTGATCCAGTCACAGCACGCCGCCCCTCTTGTCCAATGCTAAACGGCTACCACATGCTCCTCTCCCTCTTCTCCATTGCAAAACCACCCCCTCTCCTCTCCATCTTCTCCATTGCAAAACCACCATGTCACCTCTTACTCTTCTCCATTGCAAGACCATCGTCTCTCCTCACATTTTCCAAAGCCAGCACCGCACCTCTCAGAAATACATCTATGCAGAGGATGTAGAAGCGAATCATGCAGGTTGCGGGCGGCGACCAGGCGAAGTTAGCCAGGTTGAAGGAGATTCTTACTTGGTTTGACAACGAGTGGGAGATTTTGAGGACGGTGAGGGCCATGTGGCAATGTATGAGAAAGAGCGAGAAGGCAATGATGAGGGCGGCGATGTACTCCTCGGCAGCAATCACGCCGCAGTCCTTCGAGTTCATCGAGTATCTCCTGTGGGCGATGGAGGAGACAAATTCGCCCGAGGTGAAAGTCAGGCGCAGGTGGTGGGCATACAGATCGAAGGTCGAGCTCTTAGAGGATGACGAATCGATCGAGGATGGTGTGCCATTCGTGAGGGTGCACTGCCAGCTAGAGCCACCGTAGTGTTCGTTCTCCCACCGCAAGAGGAGGTCGGATGACACGATGTCGCTTCCCCGCCATTCTCCATGGTTCCCTCGTAGCTCGCCTCGTCTCAATGGCGGCGATAGGGTTTAAGGTAAGCTTTGCACTAGACCTAATCTTCAATCTGCTCATGCTTACAATCAGTGTGACGGCTAATAAAAATCAAACGGGTAAGTACTGGGTAGTACTCCGAGTACTACGCCAATCACCCTAAATGAGCTCTGGAACTAAAACAAAGTTGTGAGAATGTGTACTAGTAAAGAAAAATCAATTGGCGCTTCTTTCAGAAAAGAGTACTCCCTAGAAAAGTGCCAATATAAGCTATTTGATTAGAGGATTTGCTGCAACACTGAAACAAGTAAAGAGTCCCCTAAAAAACAAGTAAAGTGCAAGCCAAACACTGGTAGATTAAAATGTTCTACAACAGGTCGGCAAGAACTTGAGGAACCATTCAAGCATCTGTGCTTTTCCAAGCGACATTTGTGTTAAATATTGGCACCTCGCACTCTGCATATATGCTAATTCCATCCGAACATTTCTGCAGTTCCACTAAAATGTAGTTGAATAACCCTGTTTGCATAGATAATGAAAAGTGTGATTACATTATAGTGGCACTAGTTGATGAAACATATACTAATAAATAGAAGAAACTTCATTTTCTTAATGGGAAAAGATTGCAATACAATACATTTACTAAAAAAATACAATAGTATCATAGTATGCCATGACGCGAGGGGGAGATGGGCCCTGTGACGCCTCATACGGTAGGCCTGATACTGGAAATTGAACCAATTCTCCCCGGTACACCTTCTGCAAGTGATGAGCATTAGTGTACATCGGTAGTACAAGGAGGGGCCTTGAGCCATTCCAATATCTATTTTTGTGTAGTTCAACTAAAATTAAGCATCCCGGTTTGCAGAAACACTTAAACATGTCATTACACTAACAATGGGACTAGTTGATGAAACATATACTAACAAAGAGAAGCACTTTCATTATCTACATTGGAAATGAAATGATAGAGGACAGTAGCTCTATTTTAACTGTATTATTCTTTCATTTTATCAGTGGCACTAGGGTCGAGCAGGTGGCAAGTGAGGTGTACCATACGTCGCAAGGATGGACGCCGGGGATGCTTAGACTGGGATGCTGAAGTTGGCTCTTTCAGTCCCTATCTTCCTTCCCCCCTGATGTTTCTATGTTAGATTTTGGGTTGTAATCCAAACTTGGTCGAGCTGGGGTTGCGTCCCCCTACCTGCCTAGCTTATGTGGCGAACTTGTCTCCTACTAGTAGTATGTCCTTTCTAGTAGTAGTTGCATAACTACCCGTTTAGACTGAGATGTTGTTGTATAATGGTTCTCTATGGTTGGGTTTCTTTAATGAAACTAGAGGGAAACCCTCTCTTTTGATAAAAAAAATCAGTGGCACTAGCAGTGCGCAAACATTGCCTCAAATTAATAGTGCAATTAGATTAAGGTGCAAAATAATAACATTACTGCTTTATCATGGCAGTGCCGAAACAGTAGCACAAGAGCAGAGTCAACATGCAGGATCATTTTGGCAAACGGTAGTACCAAAAAGGAACATACCTCATCATGGGAACCATATCTGCAGTCAACACCATCGTAGAAGGGATGACACCACTCACCAACATGGATGATTCAATTCATGCGACCTTTTTGTGCAGTTAACCTAAAATGAAGCAATGTTTGCATCATGCAGTTAACAAGTACTTGGTCCCATGAGCTAGCAACTTCTTCTTCATTAATTGCAATAAAATTGAGCAACATCAAGGTTGGTCGTGAAGCTCGTGGAATGTGCAACTATAATTTGGATATCCTTTTGTGCAGTTCAACTAGTATCAAGCGTTCATGTTCATGACATAAATATGTAGAAAGTGCCATTGTGGTGAAGGTGACGGCTAATTAACTGTTGGAGGAGATTACCCGCAGAGTTCCACGAGGTGAAATGTATATCTCTGTTTCCACTAAAAGGTGGAAAGAAGGGTGACTAACAAGTGTTGAAACATACATCAAATGAAAAGAAGCATGCTCCTTATCTGAATGGCAATCAGACAAGGACATTAGCAATTTCTAAAGTAGCAGCATTGCAAGATATTAGTGTGGGCATTGATTAAGTATGACAATCGTTAAATATGACATTACTTTAATGTTTCCAATGCTTCATTTTACCAGCAACGTTACATTAACAGCTGCTAAAGAGTTGCTATAAGGGCACGGGAGAGTAGGCGGACCAGGACAGTTGCATTTCTAATGAAAAGAAGCAACTTACTTATCTTAATGGGAAATATATAAGGACATGAATTTTTTTCCATTGATTCAAATTACTGGAGGCACTACATTGAAAAAAACATTGGTTTAACATGTCCTACTTTAACACTGGGATTGCTACATTTTACAAGTGGCATTAGATTAGATGAGCTCAGGGCAAGAAACATCCAAACAGGATATCTAGGTTGGTCCCCTTTTCTTCAGTATAGCCACCATTTACTGTGTGAGGGCAGCAAATCTAGTGTTGGACATACTCTATTGACTTGTCCCCCAGTCCCCACTTTCTTTCCTTTTTCAACCAATAGATCAGTTCTATATTGAGTTTGTACTGTGTTTCCCTTTATTTCCCTCTTAGACCAAGAGACTAGTTGGATAGCCAGTCTCTCCTAATTTTCCCCCCCATTCTTTCCTCTTTCGACCAAGTCCTACATTCAGGCTACAACTCCCCCACCCACCCACCCCACCCTTTCTTCCCTATTTGAACCAAGTACTACTATAATTGACTGCATGAAGTAGTTTTACCTCTTAACAGTAAAAATTTAGGTGGCTTTCGAACAACCGATCAATCCTATCTCTGATAGGGGCTGAGAAGTAGAAAAAGATACGCATGCAGCAACGTGAGGAGCTGGGGCAATAGAGCAAGGCTGGTTTTGAAGGAAGTTATACCTAAGGGTCGTCGGGATGTGGCTAGGTGGGCGGCGGGAGGCCGGATCTTCCCACACTACGACAGGGAGGAAGAAGAGGTCGGAGGCCCTCCGTAGTCGGCGCTGCGTGGGAGAGAACGGCAAGGCACACTGATCGGGACACACCGGTAGTGGGTCAGAGCTGTCGCTAAGGACGACCGCGTGAATGGTGCACCTTCTCACCTTCCCCGGCAGAGGGGATCCGGCCGGATCTGTGACCAGCAATGAGACGAGAGAGAGAGTGGCCACCGCACTCGTGTTTATATCTGAGAGGACGCAAGTGTGTGAAGAGAGCAACCCTAGCAAGCAAGCGTGGAGGCTCCTGCCTATATAGTGGAGTAGTTTTCTTTTTTCTCTCCATCAAAACAATCATTTCAAATGGCATACATGTCAGGTTGCACTTTGTATTGTTCACTTCTGGTCACCGGCCCTCGATTAATCGAACAACCACACGTGTCAAATTATCATGGGTGAAAATACAGAATGAACAAGACCGAACTCATTTGAAATTGAGATGTGGATGGCAGCATTTGAGCACATTGCATCCATTGACAAAGTAGTTTGAATTTGAGGCAATGTGTGGCTTTTGCAATTCACACCTAAATGGAGGCACACCATACATTTTGTTTGATTACCACGTTGTACATGTAAAACATGCATGATTTACATTTCAAATAGCTAGCTAGAGCTTGAAATGTTTTTCTTTTAAATAGAAAGTGAAATCAAAATTTTGAAAATTCGTGATCTTAGCGTTTGCAAAATAAATGTGAAGGGACATCAATATTTGTTCTGCTTTTGGACATAAACTACATGCAACCTTTTTTTAAATGACCGGGTCTATTTTGAATGTTCGCCAGTGGTACAAAGCGCCTTTGATGAAAATACATCGAGATTCGAAGACCACTAAATGATCAACTACAGTCGGAATGAGTCATCGACGCGTTGCTATCACTGCTATTCTACCGGAGCCGTCTTGACCTCGTCAATGACTGTCGAGGAGTCTTCATGCACATGCCCCTAAGGAGCAGCGGCCTGGAGGCGCAGTTGTCGTCATTTTGATGTGAAGCACCTGATTAACACCAAAAATTGCCACATGACAAGAAACCCTAACCTCACTTCTCCAAGGAGACAACATGAATCTATGGTGGAACTCCATGGACTACGTCCCGACGGCTAAACTAGACGAGGATCAAAGCTCAAATTAAAGACAAACTCCTAGAAAAAGTGTCAATCAATGTCACGGCTGTCCTAATTAACGTAGCCGGCTTGACCTTGATGGCAGCCGTGTAGTCTTCGTGCATGTGCCCCCAATGACTAGTGCCTTGGAGGAACGCAGTTGTCGTTGTTTAACCCTCGCATTGATCTGAAGCACATGACACCTTATCTTGCCAGATGAAAAGAAACCTTAACCTAACCGCCCCAAAGGAGATGGCAAGAATCTACGCTGGAGTTCCATCGACTATGTGTAGACGAACGAGCTCAAGGAGGATTGTAGCCCAACGAGAAACTCGGAGAAAAAGCGCCAACATCTACGTGAGCTCTGCGCGTGCCAGGACTAAAAACCATAACATTAACTAATAACCAGAGCAGAGGGACTAGGATTCCCCTCCACGCCACCGGCCGACGGAGCGATGGGAAGAGGGGAGAGGTGAATCCACGGGCTCACCGGTGAAGCATGGAGGGGAGAGGTTACCCTAGCCGCCTATAGCGACTGGAGTAGATTTGTATTCGTACCGAAAATGGATCAAATTTTCTTGGTAATGTAATATACCTGGTGCTCCTTTTTTTAGATTTCTCCTTAGAACTATAGCCTGTATGTTTTGTACATAGAACACAGCCTGGACGATATGTGACGATAGCCAATCCAGCTGTCTGGTGGAGTTTGGTCACATGCATGGACGAACTAATCTCCTGTGTCGTGCAGGGATCGTCAGGGCAACAACGTGTGTACAACACTGCTCCAGTACTATCGCTTGTCTCTCTCTTCTATTAACTCAGCCGACTTGCAGGGACGGGGGAGTGTGCCTATGGTCGGTTGCTCAATTGGGGTCCCACATGTGTGTGCAAATGCAAGATGACACGCGTTCCATTCGGTGAGCGGCGTGCCAGACCGACCGACCGTCTGGGGTGCGACGCGAATGCGACGGGCATGCTGTATACATGAACCACCGTTTTCTCCTGGTTTGGCTCCATGGCACAATTCGTCGATACAAAATTATATTTCAAAGTCGAGGGCAGGGCTTTTCCGACGTGGTACGTGGGGCAGTTTCGCCTAGTCGGTTCAACAGAGAAGCGAGCAGGATGAGGGAGTAGTGGATTCAACTTACTGCTGGAAACGTATGGTTGTGTGATTTAACGGCTTGTTACTACTGCACAGGTGGGGCCCTGTGATTTGACTGGCCATTATTGTTATTACTATGGCGCTACTACCAGGGTGAGTCTCCCCTGATCCCCTCCATGGTATACAGGTGCTAAGAGCAAGTACTCTACGATAATGGGCTTATAGCCTGCTTACATGGCACTTTTGCTTATGTGGAGGAGAGAGACATGAAAAAATAGTGGGAGTGAGCTCTCATGCAAGACCTAGCTACTTATATACATACTCTTTGGCAAATGCAATAAATACTACGAAGAAAGAGATAGAGAGAAGTAGAAAAATACTCTTACAACCAACCTTATAGCTAACCTTGTTGTATGAGTGACTATAAGTGATGACTATATATGGCATGCCAACATCACATAGCCTAACGCATCTAGACGGAGGAAGTAGTTTCATGCATGCGAAGTAGGCAAAAAAGTTGCTCATTTATAGCTGTCTGAAATCTCAAAGGGCGCGACTGCGCGAGTGAGGCAACGGTCGTGGTAGGTGCGACCATGATACGGGCTGCTGAGAGCCCTTGGATATGAGATCGAACGGACACATGCTAAGTTGCTGAAAATATGCAGAAAGGCCCTCCAAGATGTGATATTCACCCATAGGTCTGGAATCATGGCATGCAACCGTTCAATCTCAGATCGAAGGTCTCTCAGAAGCCCGTATCATGGGAGCATGGAAAGCTTCGTATCACCTGAAATTTTCCTGACGCTTGATGTGTGAACACGTAGATGCTATACTGTCAGGCCTATGAAGTGGGTCTAGTAGACATGACATCTAATTGGGCCCTCATAGTACTGTGCATGCAGCCGTTTATCCACTGGCAAGCCACTACCCCACCATTCACACGCCCCACTCAACATTTTTACAATCAAAAAACCGCTAGCAGTTCGCTCCTACTCGTCCCTGTCCTTTAACATTACAACAGTTCACTCTGAGTCATCCCGTCCTTTCACATTATAGCAGTTCCACTTCTCCTAACCCTCCTCCAAAATCCATGGCCTCCCAAATCACCATGATCGTCGGTGAGTACAAGGTTAAAACCATCACTGGCGATGAGTTCAATGTCATCCACAACCATTCTTCCGCAACAGTGAAAGGATGCCTTGCTCGCTTCAAACGCATGTTCGAAAATTCAAATGGTGATGAGTGGGTCGCTGGGCTAGATGTTGAGTACACCACAGTCCTAGGACCAGAGAAGAATCTAAAGGTGAAAGAGAAGAAGATACCCGCCATGATCCAGGTTTGCGTGCATAACTTGTGCTTGGTCTACCACATATGCCATGCCGATGTTAAGTGCGAGTATTTTAAGAACTTCCTCACGGAAGAAAGAGTCAAATTCGTTACTGTAGACGTTAAGAACGACAAGGAAGTCCTGCAAGGGATAGGCTTCGTTGTACGCTAGCCCTTCGACCTCTAGAAAAAAGGCCCGTGTCCTCCCGTCAGCCTTCAATGCTGACACTGGCAAGAGCCATGGTTGATCCTTCATACGGTAAACTGACGAAACCTCCCTACACATTTCATCATGCATGGGAGTGGAATGAAATAGATAAAGAACACATCCAGTACGTAGCAATGGATGCCTACCTTTGTTTGAATATCTACAAGGGTTGGATGAAGAGCCAGAGCCTAGTGGGGGGTTCAAGCAAAGAAGTATCGATGAAGAGGAAGAGGGACAAGGACAAAGTCGAGGACATGGATGAGGACTCTAGGTAAGGTGGCAGTGTCGTTGCTCATGCTGGTTCTAATGCAGTTTCTACCGGATTAGTTGCTTAGTTTAATTTCAGGGTGCTTAGTTTTATTTCAGGAGTGTGTTGTGCTGAGCCCCCAGCAGAACTATATTATGTTCTTTCTCGTTACTTGAACTCTTTAGTAAGTACTATGTCGGGGACGAATCCGCGATCACCTATGGGACCCAGGGAAGGACCCCTTTACGTTCGGCAGGGAGAGACGGTCGCACGAAGAGCAAATCTAGCGAAGAACACGACAGTGCACGAGAGAGATTTACACAGGTTCGGGCCGCACGGATGCGTAAAACCCTACTCCTGCTTTTTGGTTTATTATCTGTATGATTGTTCTAGCTCCAGGAGCGCTACAGTACCGAGCAGCTGCGTACAATACTGGAGTTCTCCATCTCCCCGGTCCTCCTCCTCCCTCCACATTGCCTATGGGCCTCCTTTTATACGCACAAAGGGGTCACCAACAGGTGGCAAACAGTAAAGGTAGAGGTGGAAAGTTGCTACAGTAAGGCCATTATTACCAGGATGACATGTCCTACCTACCACTGACGGCAGGGGACAAGGGCATTAAATGCCCATGCCTTTGCTGTCCACATACATGTACCCGGACGTCTTGGACGTGGGAAAAGCCTATCCCACCTGCTCCTGCACCGCTAGCTACAATGTACCGCCGTCTATACAGTGCCCTGCCACACACGCTTGGAAGGACCCAGAGCGCCACGCTGGCAGAGGCACCGGAGCAGCACAGTAGCACAGTGGTACAGTAACGCTTGCCGCGGCAAGACCTTGCCGCACCTGACAGCTTGCCGCAACCCATAGTTTGCCGCGCAAGGTAACTTGTCGGGGCAAGTACCTTGCCGCAGCTGCTATCTTGCCGCAGCCAATACCTAGCCGCAGCCAATGACTTGCCGGGGCAAGTACCTTGCCGCGGCAAGTACTCTGCTACAGCAAACCTCAGGCTGGGCCTCAGCTGTCCCTCCCGGCAAGCTCCTCTTGCCGGGGCCTTAACTCTTGCTTTGTATACTTTGTTCTTGAATGGCTTAATAATCTTGAGCTTCTCTCTGGCTGTCCTCCCGCAAGCCTGGCCGCGGGATGCTACTACTGCCCGTGCACAAGTACGGGGTACTAGGGTACCCCTATTCTAGTACACCGACAGGAGCCCCCGGGCCTGGGCCACACACGGTGCCGGGCGTTGTTGGGCCAGGCCCAAACAGTGCACGGGCACGCGTGGCTGGGATAAGCCGAAATTTCCCTATGCTGTTTAATTGCACGCTCTCCCACGCGTCGTGCGTTGAATGCGGAGCATGGGAAGCGTGCGCAGCTATCTCGAATGACGAAGGGGCGGATGGTTCCGCATCTTTCCCCGTAAAAGGACGGACCTGCAGAAGCACTCACACACCCCTCTCACCATGCTCGATCTCCAAATCTCCGCCTTCTTCTTCCTCTGCTCTAAAACAAAGCGGTTTCCCAATCCTCCGCCCCCACGCGCGTCCGCATCTCCCTCGGTCCTCAGCTCCGCCTTCGCCATGCCTCCCAAAGGAGAAAAGGGGAAGACGGGGAAGTCCTCAAGGACGGAGACCCAGGCGCAGTTGAAGAGGCAGAAGTACGCGCTCTTCGCTCCGACGCTGACGGGGGCGGATCTGAAGGCCAAGTTCCAAGGCATGTGGGCCGCGAGGACCAAGGCGCATCCGGCCACCCGCGTTCGCCCAGCCACCGACGAGAGCGAAGTGAGCAAGTACCCCTTCTTCGCTTGCTACTTTTGGTGCGGGCTCTGGCCACCGTACTCGGATTTCTTTAGCGACGTCATGTACACCTTCAATCTCCGTCTGCTGGATCTCACACCGAATGCCGTATCCACCATGGCAATATTTGCGCATCTGTGCGAGAACTTCGTCGGCGTTGCACCCAACACTGCGCTGTTCAGGCATTACTTCACTCCCCGTGCTGAAAAGGGGGAGCCTCTCACTGTTTGCGTCTCGTTCGTTTCAAGATTGGGCGCCAAGGAGCATTATCTGAAGGGGGATCTCCGCCCAAGATGGGGAGAAATCCGGTCTGAATGGTGTTGGATCATTGACGACGAGCCGCCACCATACTGTGCGCTTCGCAAGACCCCAGCAGCGCGTGGCACAGACTGGAGCGATCTGGATCCCCAGGACAAAAAGCTGGAGATTGCCGCTACCAGGATCATACGGCTCAGGGAGGCCGGGCTCACCATAGGGATGGTTGGCGCAGACTTCCTCCGCCGCCGCATTGCTCCTCTGCAGCAGAGAGGAAGGCCGGCCTCTGATTGGAAGAACCCAGCAGATATCATGCGGCTGCGCCCTGGACTGATCAACAACTTCACAATTCTGCAGCACGACTTTTTCATGCGAGAACTGTTCAAGCAAGAGACAGATCCAGAGAAGCGCGACAAGGCGTTCACGCTGCCGAAGCACATCGTGCCTCTTTGCAACAACTCCGCATTGAGTGCAATCATCGCTATGATGCCGCTCTGCAATGCGCACAGTGTTGAAGCAACTTGGGACGTGCCGCTCGAAGAAGACGTGCGGCGATTCTTTGACTCCACGGTCGAAAAGCAGGTCCGGGAGGAGGAGTGGCTCGTCCGCAACACCACTGAGCAAGAAATAGAATTCATTGCTCGAAGAGTGGAAGAGGACAGGCTCGCCAGGGAAGCTGGCGATTTTGGTTATACTTTGGCGGAGCTCGACGAGGCACAAAAGGAGATCCTTGCCGAGCAGGGGATGCTTGCCGGGAAGGGCGAGCTCGCCGCACCCGGCAAGGATGTCGGGCCAAGCCAGCCTGCCGACGAGTCAGGCAGCTCGGAGGATGAGGGCTCCTCTTCCGAGGAGGGCACCGAAAGCCCACCGCAGTCATAGTCCCCAGCCCCTCTGAGGAGGAAACGCCTTCGCAGGCTTGGCAAAGTGGCTGAGCGGCAAGAGGTTCAACAACCACCGGAGCGCCGTTCGACGCGCTCGACCGCGGCAAGGGCTGGTGCTGCGGGAGCGTCTCACGCGGCCCCGGCAACTGGAGCAGGGTCATCAAAGACCGCTGCTACTACCCCCGCCAAGCGGCCAAGGAGCCCAGCTCCCCCTCCTCCCCCTCCTCACACGGAGGCGGACTTTGATTTTTCCGCTCTCAGCGAAGAGGACGACGAGGAAGAGTAAGTTCCCTTGCCGCGACCCTCAATCTTTGTAAGGTTTTGTTTCTGTCCTCACTTGTCGCGCTCCGGCCTTGCTTCCGCAGGGAGGAAACCTTGGCGGAGAGGACAAGGAAGAGAGCTAAGGTCTCGACGAGCAAGACCGTGGTGGTCGTCGAAGATGAGCCCACGGCAACCACCGGGAGAGCGTCTGAGACCATCCCGACCAGCTCGGAGCCCAGCCCTCGTCGCAGCCCCCAGCGTAAGTATTTCAACTACCTTTCGCTGGCGGTCGCTGAGGAACAAGCATTTTGTCACTGACATCTTTGGGCGTGTAGGAGAGGAGCAGCAAGTGGAGCCATCTGAAGGTGCTCCAGAAGTTCCACCCCCTCGACCACACCGCCAAGGAGAAGATCTCCGGTAAGGGCTCCCACTAGCGAGCCGAGCCATGAAGAGGAGCCGGCAAGCGCCGAAGTGCCAAGCACCAGCGCTGGCGACCCCACCCCAATGACAAACGTTGACGGGGGAGGGGAGCCCCCAGCTCCTGAGCTCAACACGGGTAAACCCACTTGCCGCAAAACTCTTTCTGCTTTCTTTCTTTTGTCTTCTTGAATTTCTTCCTAAAGCTCTTTTTGCCTTACTTCTCGGGTTGGCAGAGCCCTCCTCGGTGGAGCCAATGAACATTGACTCTTCTGCCGAGGAGAACACCACAGGGGCCGTCGACGACGAGGCCGCCAAGGCCGCCGCTGCCAAGGCCGACAAGCTTCCCGACGAAGAAACTGCCAGGGCTGCCGAAGAGGCCGGCAAGGCCGCCGAGGATAATACCGCCAAGGCGCCCACCGATGAAGCCGCCAAGGCTGCTGAAGCTGAGGCCGCCCAGAAGGCTGCTGAGGAGGCCGGCGAGGGAGCCGGTGGTCGTACTGACGGCCCTGAGGCCACAGGAGCGCCAGGCGCTACTCCGACCACGGGTCCCTCAACCACTGACGAGGCGGCAGTGCCCAACTCGCCTCCGCCAAGCAAATACATCCGGGTCGGCGAGAACGTCTACGTCAGCCTTCCCTGGACGGTGGGTTCCAGAGCGCCAACCGAGGAGGATGTTGTGGACGAGGAGATCCTTGCCGCTGCCGGGCTCCAGCTTGTGGATGCGCCAGGCGCCAGCAGCAGCAGCACGTCTGAAGAGGAGCAACTGCTTCAAAAGCTGCTGAATCTTCATCGCGCCCGACGGGAGAAGCTAGCTTCCAGGGAGGCGCTCATCGAGAAGGCCGAAGCTGACATGTTGAGGCGCGCGGAGATCTTGGCGGACGTCCGCGCGCGATCTCTTAATGCGTTAGAGGTCAAGCGGGCACAGCTGGCCGAAGAACGGCAGGCCCTCCTCCTGATGAAGCAAGACATTGAACAAAAACAGGAGGAGACCGCCAAGGAGTTGTCTGCTCAGGCCGGTGATCTGAACCAGCGGAAAGTGGACCTTGATGCCCACGAAGAAGAACTTGCCGAGCGCAAGAGGAAACTTGCCGAAACCCTCCGACAGAAAGACGAGGAGGTGGCAAGACTTGTCGCAGAGCGGACCCAGGGGCAGGCACAAAAACACCAGAAGGAAATCGAAGCCTTGGCCCAAGAGTACGCCAGCAAGTTGGTGGAGGCCACCAACGCTGTCGCTGCTGCAGAAGTAAACAGGAAGGAAACGGAGGAGAAAGTGGCAAGACTAGAGGCCGCCCTCAAGGCAAACGGTGACAAGCTCTCAACGCTTGAAAGTGAAAGGGCAAAGGTGACCCACACTTTGGCGGAGATGCAAGTTACCATAGCCAAGAAGAACAATCTGCTTGCCGCCGCCAACGACTCCAGAGCAGACCTGAAGCTGAAGCTGACCACGGTGAAGGAGACGCTCGACACCACCAGAAAGCGCGAAGGGCTTCTAATGACAGAGCTCCAGAAGGAAAAAGGTCTGCTTCAAGATGCTATTGCAACCCACAAGAAGTTCAGGGATAACGTGGGGATCTTCACAGACAGGCTTGCCAGCGCCGCCGAGGACATCGACAAGGAGCTGACTGCCCTGAAGGTGCTGAACTTCGGGTACTCCACCGACAAGAACACGCAAACTAGCGTCAAGCTAGCCGAGTTCTTCGACGGAGTAGTAGAAGCACTCCAACAGCTCCAAGTCAATCACACGGCTCAACTGGCCGACGAGTCACGCAGGCTTTGCCAGGGAGTTCTCCGGAGGTTGTTGGTGAAGATAGCATACAGAAACCCGGGCGTCGACTTCAGCAACATCTTCAAAAGCTTGCCGAAGGGATACGACCCCGCGCCACTAGAGGCCCTTGTCGCGCCCATCGTGGAGAGGGTGGACCAAATCCAGAGAGTCGAAGGCGAGCACCGCAATTAGAGAGCCCATTCTTCTCCCTCCTTGCCGCCGCTAGACATGTTAAAGAACAATCTGTTTAAGCCGCGGCAACTTATCTTGTAATATAACTTGCAATATTTTGAAGTTAATGCATGATATCTCCCTTGAGCAATTTCTTTCTTTGTGTGTACTTGCCCTACACTTATAGGGAACTTGCCGGTGCGCGCACCATCGCCGCGAGCGCTGGGTGCGGGACTTCAGCAGCCTGCTGGCGGTGCCGCTGCCGGCAAGCAACCTTGTCGCGCTCAGTGCAGCCACTTAAGTTGTTGAGCGGACTCGAAACAAGGTAAGGGCGCGACCGATTACGCTTAGGTTCCGTCGCGCACAGGTTTTCCATACAAAGAGTAGTATCGTTCAAGGAAAATAACCTTGAAAATAAAAAAGAATTTGATTGTTCAAACTTTGGCGAATTTGATTGTTCAAACTTTGGCACTTAGCTTTGTCGCTGATCTCTCCGCGGCAAGGTCTTGTCACTGCTTGCCGCTGCCTTCTTCCCGGCAAGGCAAAGTTTCTTTGAACGACGCCTGGTCTGCTTGCCCCTGCCTTCTTCCCGGCAAGGCAAAGTTTCTTTGAACGACGCCTGGTCCACGCCTGGTCCATATCATTATCCCATCCCCCCCGGCAAACTTGTGCGCGAGGGAAGCTTCTGTCTCTTTGAGAAAAAGAAAGAAGAGAAAATAAAGATATAGAAGCTTGGCGGCTCGTTAATGCTTATCGGGGAGGCTGTACTGCACAGTATGTCAGATAATCATGCAAAATAAAAGTAAACATGAAATCGTCAAAAACTGTGAAATACAAAAGCTTTATTTATGCACCGGGTCTGCGCCTGGCTTTGTACAAAGGATTACATGCAACAGCGGCAATACTTGTACAAAAGGTGGTTGCCGGGGAAGGGCCCGGCAACCGCGCCTTATGGAAAAAACTTACGAAGATGCTCAATGTTCCAGGAATTGATCACTGGAATGCCATCCTCGGTCTCCAGGCGGACAGCGCCGGGCCTGGTGACTCATTTCACCCGATAAGGGCCTTCCCACTTCGGCGTCAACTTGTTTGAATTCTTGGCCGACTGAACGCGCCGAAGAACAAGGTCGCCTTCCTCGAGACTTCTGGCATTAACTTTGCGGCTATGGTAGCGACGCAAAGCTTGCTGGTAGCGAGCAGCTCTCACAGCAGCCTGAAGACGATCCTCCTCGAGGAGCACAGCGTCATCTTGCCGCAGTTGCTCTTGCTCAAGCTCATCGTAAGCGAGCACTCGAGGTGACCCGTATACGAGTTCCGTGGGGAGAACTGCCTCTGCTCCATAAACTAGAGCAAAAGGCGTCTGGCCAGTAGCTCGATTTGGCGTCGTCCTGATCGACCAAAGAACCACTGGCAGCTCCTCGATCCAGTTCTTGCCGCACTTGCGCAGCCTGTCGAAAGTTCTCGTCTTGAGCCCACGCAGCACTTCAGCATTTTCCCTTTCAGCTTGACCGTTGCTTCGGGGGTGAGCAACAGAAGCAAAACAGACCTTGGCGCCAAGGTCTTCGACATACTGCATGAAGGCGTGGCTCGTGAACTGGGTACCGTTGTCGGTGATGATCCTGTTAGGAACACCAAAGCGACAAACAATTCCCTTGAAGAACTTGATGGCTGATTGTGCTGTCACCTTCCTCACTGCTTCCACTTCCGGCCACTTCGTAAACTTGTCGATGGCCACATACAAGTACTCGAAGCCCCCGGTGGCACGGGGAAAGGGGCCGAGGATGTCGAGCCCCCAGACCGAAAATGGCCAGGAGAGAGGGATTGTCTGGAGAGCTTGAGCTGGCTGATGAATCTGCTTGGAATGAAACTGGCACGCTTCACACTTGGTTACTAGTGCAGTTGCATCCTGGAGGGCGGTGGGCCAAAAGAAACCTTGCCAGAAAGCCTTTCCAGCAAGGGCTCTTGACCCTATGTGGTGACCACATATGCCTCCATGAATCTCCGCCAACAGCTCCTGTCCTTCTTCCCGGGGAATACACTTCAATTTCACACCGTTTGGTCTTTTTCTGCACAGCATGTCATCGACAAATTGATACATATTGGACCGTCGGGCTACTTTCTCCACTTCTTCCTGCTCTTCGGGAAGTTCTCCTGTCTGAAGGAAACGGACGATCTGCTGCGCCCACGCTGGAGCCTGTGGCTCGACAACGAGGACTAAAGGCATTTCTTCTGCTGCGGGAACATCAGGCCCTACGGCAAGAGCTTGTCGCTCTACCAGAGCTGGCCGTTCCCCGACGAGCTTGGCGGGAACAGCCGCTTCAACGACAAGAGCCTGGGGCCCTGCTGGAGCGTGCTGTCTTTCAACAAGCTCGTCGGGAGCAGTTGCTTCAATGACGGAAGCCCAAGGCCTCGTCGGAGCATCTTGCTCCTCAGCGCTTCGATCAGGAGCGCCTGCTTCAACGACAAGGACCCGAAGTCTTGTCGGAGCAAGTTGCCCCTTTGCCTTTTGCCTAGGAGCACCCGCTTCAATGACAAGAGCGTGAGGCCTTGTCGGAGCAAGTTGCCCCTCTGCATCTTTGGCGCTGGCTTTGGCAGCCTTCTTGCCGGCGGCTTCGGGGAGCTCTGCCGGGAAGTAGTCGCCAGAAGCCAACTTCCTCTTCCTGCCTTGCCCTACTGATGGCATCACGGATGGCTGAGTTAGTTGGAGCACAAAAGTGCCTGGTTCCACAGGCAATTTGAGTGCGGCGCGCTTTGACAAACCATCGGCAATGTCATTCTCAGCACGTGGGACGTGCTCCATTTGTAGGCCGTCAAAGCGTTCCTCCAACTTCCTCACCTCATCTACATAAGCTTCCATCAATGGGCATTGGTAGTTCTTGTTCACTTGCCTGACGACAAGCTGCGAATCTCCCCTGACAATAAGCTTCTTGATCCCAAGGTCTGCCGCGATCCTGAGACCGGCAAGCAACCCCTCATATTCTGTAGTATTGTTCGTCGCCTGTTCCTTGGGAAAGTGCATTTGGACCACGTACTTGAGGTGCTCTCCGGTGGGTGCGACAAGCAGTACGCCAGCACCGGCGCCTTGCAGCGAAAAGGCCCCATCAAAGTACATAAGCCACTCTTTGCTTGTCTCCTTGCCGGGGAGAGTCGTCTCTGGGATTTCTTCGTCTGGCGTTGGTGTCCATTCTGCGACAAACTCTGCCAAAACTCGGCTCTGTATGGTTGATGTACTCTCAAACTTGAGACCAAAGCTCGACAACTCCAACGCCCACTCGACAATCCTGCCTGTCGCTTCTGGATTTTGCAAAATCCTTTTCAGCGGGAAGCGAGTGACGACGGTAACTTCATGTGCTTGAAAGTAATGGCGCAGCTTTCTCGAGGCCATGAGAAGGCCGAAAAGCAGCTTCTGCACACCAGAATACCTTGACCTAGCTCCCTGCAGAAGAGAGCTCACAAAGTAGACCGGGCGCTGCACCATTTTCTTCTTTTGTATCACTTCGCCTGACTGCGCAGACGAATCCTTGTCGGCAGCAAAACTTGTCGGGGGAGCCCCCAGCTTGTCGCTGGACGTGCTTGCCGCAGTTACTGCCTCCTCATCCACCTCTCTCTCCGCTACCAGCACAGCACTAACCACTTGATTGGTTGCCGCTAGATACAACAACAACTTCTCTTGTGGTTTAGGTGCGACAAGTATTGGAGGAGAGGAGAGGTATCTCTTCAAGTCTTGCAGCACTGCCTCCGCCTCCGGAGTCCATTTCAATGGACCTGCCTTTTTTAAGATTTTGAAAAATGGTTCATCTTATAGTTGCTGAAGTCGACGCCCGGGTTTCTGTATGCTATCTTCACCAACAAACTCCGGAGAACTCCCCGGCAAAGCCTGCGTGACTCGTCGGCCAGTTGAGCCTTGTGATTGACTTGGAGCTGTTGGAGTGCTTCTACTACTCCGTCGAAGAACTCGGCTAGCTTGACGCTAGTTTGCGTGTTCTTGTCGGTGGAGTACCCGAAGTCCGGCACCTTCAGGGCAGTCAGCTCCTTGTCGATGTCCTCGGCGGCGCTGGCAAGCCTGTCTGTGAACCATTTTTCAAAATCTTAAAAAAGGCAGGTATGCTAGCTTATAAAAAATTAAATGAGAGAAGTTTATGCAAAGCATGAAGGAGTTTAGTTGTCAAAGAATTAAAGAGGTATGCTAATTTTTAATAGACTTTAGCACCCCATCTAAGCACGTACTAGCTTTTTTAATAGTACTATGCATAATTTGGCGACGAGCGTTTTGTATATGTACCACCTTTTTTCTTTAATTTCATAGTTTTGCTCCATGGCGCAATCCATCGATACTACTACTGTAAAAAACTATATTTAAAAGGCAAGGGTGGGGCAGTCTCACCTAGTCGGCTTGACAGAGAGGAGAGGGCCTTTGTGATTTGATGGCTCATTACTGCTAGAAGGTGGGGCCTTGTGATTTGACTGCTTGTATAAATGTTGCTGATGACCTGAGGAGGAGCAAAGAACCATGCAGTATAATCTAGTTTTCCACTGGAGTACTAGTATGATGTAGGAGTGGGAAACACGGCAGCCCAGTGCGATATGGCGATAAAAATGATTTAATTTGCTTGTGATCGATCCCACAACGCTGCTCATCATTAGCATTGTTCTATTCATGCCTCACAGAGAATGTGACACATGCGGCGCAACACCCGAAGCAAAAGAAGAAGTCACAGGGGCAAAAGAAGAAGGAAGATTACCCCCCCCAAAGAAGGAAGACGCAGACAAAAGTCTGGGTCGCTGCTCTCTACTTCATGAAGGGTTGCTGGGCGCGGAGTCCTAACTTCTTCTTCATTGCCTCCACGACCTTCATCCCCTCACGCCTCTCCTTCGCCATCTTCTTCATTGTGTCCATGACATAGGATTCCTCGAGGCGAGCGTGCATCATCTCTTCCATGGCCGCATGACGTTGCTTGAGAGCAGCCAGGTTCTTGATGCGGAGCATCTCCAAGTCCTCCTTCTGTTCCATGACGAGGGCGGTCCACATCTTCACCGAGGAACTGCTCTTATCATGCAGATTCTTCCAACCGACGATTGCTACTTCTTGAGCTTGCATTGATTTTTCCCTTGAAGAGGAAAGGGTGATGCAGCAAAGTAGAGATAAGTATTTCCCTCGGTTAAGAACCAAGGTATCAATCCAGTAGGAGGCACAAGCAAGTCTCCAATCTATGCACCTGCACAAACTAACAAACACTTGCACTCAACGAGAAAAAGGGGTTGTCAATCCCTTCACGGTCTCGAACAGGAGTGAGATCTAATAATGATAGGTATAAAAGATAAATAAAAAGGCAAACTAAAGTGAATCTAAATAAAATGCAACAAGGTATTTTTGGGTTTTTTGGTTGATAGATCTGAAAATATATGATGGAAAATAGACCCAGGGGCCATAGATTTCACTAGAGGCTTCTGTCTTGAAGATAGCATGCGGTGGGTGAACAAATTACTGTTGAGCAATTGATAGAAAAGCGCAAAGTTATGATGATATCTAAGACAATGATCATGAATATAGGCATCACGTCCATGACAAGTAGACCGAAATGATTCTGCATCTACTACTATTACTCCACAATCGACCGCTATCCAGCATGCATCTAGAGTATTAAGTTCATAAGAATGGAGTAACACCTTAAGCAAGATGACATGATGTAGAGGGATAAACTCAAGCAATATCATATAAACCCCATCTTTTTATCCTTGATGGCAACAATACAATACGTGGCTCGCTACCCCTTCTGTCACTGGGTGAGGACACCGCAAGATTGAACCCAAAACTAAGCACCTCTCCCATTGCAAGAAAAACCAATCTAGTTGGCCAAACCAAATTGATAGTTCAAAGAGAAATACAAAGATATCTTAATCATGCATAAAAGACTTCAGAGAAGAATCAAATAATATTCATAGATAATCTGGTCAAAAATCGAGGAGAACATCGAGGAGAACATCGTATTGAAGATCAAAGAGAGAGAATAAGCCATCTAGCTACTAGCTATGGACCCGTAGGTCTGTGGTAAACTACTCACACATCATCGGAAGGGCAGCAAGGTTGATGTAGAGGCCCTCCGTGATCGAATCCCCCTCTGGCAGATAGCCGAAAAAGCCGAAAGATGGGATCTCACGGGAACAGAGGCTTGTGGCGGCGGAAAATTATTTTGGTGGACGCTTCTGGTGGTTTGGGAATATTTGGGAATTTATAGTGAAAAGATTAGGGTTAGGAGACCTCCGAGGGGCCCACAAGCCCTCAGGGCGCCCCCCTAGGGCGCGCCTGGCATGCTTGTGGCCTCCTCGGGAACCTTCTAGCCCCCTTTCCAAGTCCTCTGGATGTCTTCTGGTCCAAGAAAAATCATCGCGAAAGCTTTATTCCGTTTGGACTCCGTTTGGTATTCCTTTTCTGTAAAACTCAAAAACAAGGAAAAAACAGAAACTGGCACTGGGCTCTAGGTTAATAGGTTAGTCCCAAAAATAATATAAAATAGCATATTAATGCATATAAAACATCCAAAATAGATAATATAATAGCATGGAACAATAAAAAATTATAGATACGTTGGAGACGTATCAAGCATCCCCAAGCTTAATTCCTGCTCGTCCTCGAGTAGGTAAATGATAAAAACAGAATTTTTGATATGGAATGCTACCTACCATATTTATCAACGTAATCTTATTTATTGTGGCATGAATATTCAGATCCATTAGATTCAAAACAAAAGTTTAATATTGACATAAAAATAGTAATACTTCAACATACTAATAAAGCAATCATGTCTTCTCAAAATAACATGGCCAAAGAAAGTTATCCCTACAAAATCATATAGTCTGGCTATGCTCCATCTTCATCACAAAAAGTATTTCATCATGCACAACCCCGATGACAAGCCAAACAATTGTTTCATACTTTTGGTGTTCTCAAACTTTCTCAACTTTCACGCAATACATGAGCGTGAGCCATGGATAGAGCACTATAGGTGGAATAGAATATGGTGGTTGTGGATAAGACAAAAAGAAGGATAAAGTCTCACATCAACTAGGAAAATTAATTGGCTATGGAGATTCCCATCAATTGATATCGATGCAAGTGAGTAGGGACTGCCATGCAACGGATGCACTAGAGCTATAAGTGTATGAAAGCTGAACAAGAAACTAAGTGGGTGTGCATCCAAGTTGCTTGCTCATGAAGACCTAGGGCAATTTGAGGAAGCCCATCATTGGAATATACAAGCCAAGTTCTATAATGAAAAATTCCCACTAGTATATGAAAGTGACAAAATAGGAGACTCTCTATCATGAAGATCAAGGTGCTACTTTGAAGCACAAGTGTGGAAAAAGGATAGTAACATTGTCCTTCTCTCTTTTCTCTCATTTTTTCTTTTTTTTTATTTGGGCTTCTTTGTCCTCTTTTTTTATTTGGGCTTCTTTGCCATCTTTTATTTTCTGTAAAGTCCAGAGACTCATCCTAACTTGTGAGGGAATCATAGCTTCCATCATCCTTTCCTCACATGGGATAATGCTCTAATAATGATGATCATCACACTTTTATTTACTTACAACTAAAAAATTACAACTCGATAATAGAACAAGATATGACTCTATATGAATGCCTACAGCGGTGTACGAGGATGTGCTATGATCAAGAGTGACATGTATAAAAAAATATGAATGGTGGCCTTGCCACAAATACTATGCCAACTACATGAGCATGCAAAGCAATATGACAATGATGGTGCGTGTCATAATAAAACAGAACGGTGGAAGTTGCATGGCAATATATCTCGGAATGGCTATGGAAATGCCATAATAGGTAGGTATGGTGGCTGTTTTGAGGAAGGGTATATTGTGGGTTTAATGTACCGGCGAAAGTTGCGCGGTACTAGAGAGGCTAGCAATGGTGGAAGGGTGGGAGTGCGTATAATCCATGGACTCAACATTAGTCATAAAGAACTCACATACTTATTGAAAAAAATTATTAGCTATCGAAACAAAGTACTACACACATGCTCCTAGGGGGATATATTGGTAGGAAAAGACCATCGCTTGTCCCCGACCGCCACTCATAAGGAAGACAATCAAAAAATAAATCATGCTCCGACTTCATCACATAATGGTTCACCATACGTGCATGCTACGAGAATCACACACTTTAACACAAGTATTTCTACCAATCCAGAATTACTCACTAGCATGACTCTAATATTACCATCTTTATATCTCAAAACAAATGCAAGGAATCAAACTTCTCATCTATTCAATGCTCTTTATATGAAAGTTTTTATTATATCCCTCTTGGATGCCCATCATATTAGGATTAAATTCATAACCTAAGCAAATTACCATGTTGTTTAAGACTCTAAAAATAATATAAGTGAAGCATGAGAGTTCAACAATTTCTACAAAATAAAGCCACCGTCGTGCTCTAAAAAGATATAAGTGAAGCACTAGAGCAAACTGCCTAGATCAAAAGGTATAAGTGAAGCACATAGAGTATTCTAATAAATTCACGCTTAATGTGTGTCCCTCTCAAAAGGTGTGTACAGCAAGGATGATTGTGGAAAACTAAAAAGCAAAGACTCATATCATACAAGACGCTCCAATCAAAACACATATCATGTGGTGAATAAAAATATAGCCTCAACTAAATTTACCGATGGATTGAAGACAAAAGAGGGGGTGCCATCCAGGGCATCCCCAAGCTTAGATGGTTGCTTTTCCTTGAATATTACCTTGGGGTGCCTTGGGCATCCCCAAGCTTAGGCTTTTTCCACTCCTTATTCCGTTGTCCATGAAATCTTCACCCAAAACTTGAAAACTTCACAATAAAAAACTCAACAGAAAACTCATAAGATCCGTTAGTATAATAAAATAAATCACCACTTTAGGTACTGTTGTGAACTCATTCTTAATTTATAATGGTGTTATATCTACTGTATTCCAACTTCTCCATGGTTCATACCCCCCGATACTACCCATAGATTCATCAAAATAAGCAAACAACACATAGAAAATAGAATCTGTCAAAAACAGAATAGTCTGTAGTAATCTGGAAATTTCGTATACTTCTGTACCTCCAAAAATTCTGAAAATTTCGGAAAATTAAATAAATTTGTATATAAATATTGTGTAAAAAATTCAGATCAAAATCACATTTCTTTGATTTTTTAAATTTCTGGCAATGAGCGCAAAAGTTTCTGTTTTTCAGCAAGATCAAATCAACTATCACCGTAGACCATCCCAAAGGTCTTACTTGGCTCAAACACTAATTAAAACACCAAAACACAATTACTACAGAGATAATAATATGTATACTCATAAAAATAGAAAGGAAAAATATTGGGTTGTCTCCCAACAAGCGCTTTTCTTTAAAGCCTTTTAGCTAGGCGTTGATAATTTTAATGATGCTCACATAAAAAATAGCAATTGAAACACGTAGAGAGCATCATGTAGCATGTGAAAAACAAGTTAAAGTCTAACATACTTCCTATGCATAGGCATTTTATAGGGAAAATATTTATCAAGACAAGCAAAAACTAGCATATGCAAGGAAGAAGAAAGAAGAAATAGCAATCTCAACATAACGAGAGGTAATTTAATAACATGAAAATTTCTACAACCATATTTTCCTCTCTCATAAAAATTACATGTAGGATCATAATAAAATTCAACAATATAACTATCACATAAAATATTCTCTTCATTATCCACATGCATGCAAAGTTGACACTCTTCCAAAATAGTGGGATTATCATCAAATAAAGTCATGACCTCTCCAAACCTACTTTTATCAAAAATTCCATATGATTGATCATACTCCAAAGTAGTGGGATCATTATTACCTAGAGTTGACACTCTTCCAAACCCACTTTCAATATTATTGCAAACACTAATATCATGAGGCTTAAATAAACTTTGAAGATCATAAGAAGAATCACCCCAATCATGATCATTGCAATAAGTAGTGGACATATCAAAATTAGCATCCCCAAGCTTGGGGTTTTGCATATTGTTAGCACAACTTACATTAATAGGATTTATAGTAACATCATTGCAATCATGCTTTTCATTCAAGGAGCTATCATGAATCACTTCATAAATTTCTTCTTTTAACACTTCATCACAATTTTCAGATTCACGAATTAGCAAAACTTCATAAAGATAATCTAGTGCACACAACTCACTAGCAATTGATTCATCATAATTGGATCTCTTAAAAAGATTAGCAAGTGGATGAGGATCCATAAACTTTTTGTTTTCTTATTTTCAATAAATACACAATTATACCAAGTGAACGAGCAAACAAACCACGTAAGACATAAAGGCAAACGAAAAGACAAACGGAAAGAAGGCGACTAAAAAGGCAAATATTTTTGTGTTTTTCTGAAAACGTTTTAGAAGTGGGGGAGAGGAAAATGAGAGGCAAATGGCAAACAATGTAATGCAAGAGATGAGAGTTTATGATGGGTACTTGGTAGGCTTGATGTAGAACCTCCCCGGCAACGGCGCCAGAAATTCTTCCTGCTACTTCTTGAGCTTGCATTGATTTTTCCCTTCAAGAGAAAAGGGTGATGCAGCAAAGTAGAGATAAGTATTTCCCTCAGTTAAGAACCAAGGTATTAATCCAGTAGAAGGCACAAGCAAGTCTCCAATCTATGCACCTACACAAACTAACAAACACTTGCACTCAATGAGAAAAAGGGGTTGTCAATCCCTTCACGGCCTCGAACAAGAGTGAGATCTAATAGAGATAGGTATAAAAGATAAATAAAATGGCAAACTAAAGTGAATCTAAATAAATTGCAGCAAGGTATTTTTGGATTTTTTGGTTTATAGATCTGAAAATATATGATGGAAAATAGACCCGGGGCCATAGATTTCACTAGATGCTTCTCTCTTGAAGATAGCATATGGTGGGTGAACAAATTACTGTTGAGCAATTGATAGAAAAGTGCAAAGTTATGACGATATCTAAGACAATGATCATGAATATAGGCATCACATCCGTGACAAGTAGACCAAAATGATTCTGCATCTACTACTATTACTTCACACATCGACTGTTATCCAGCATGCATCTAGAGTATTAAGTTCATAAGAACAGAGTAACGCCTTAAGCAAGATGATATGATGTAGAGGGATAAACTCAAGCAATATGATATAAACCCCATTTTTTATCCTTGATGGCAACAATACAATACGTGGCTCGCTACCCCTTCTGTCATTGGCTGAGGACACCACAAGATTGAACCCAAAACTAAGCACCTCTCCCATTGCAAGAAAAACCAATCTAGTTGGCCAAACCAAACCGATAGTTCGAAGAGAAATACAAAGATATCTTAATCATGCCTAAAAGAGTTCAGAGAAGACTCAAATAATATTCATAGATAATCTGATCATAAATCCACAATTCATCGGATATCAACAAACACACCGCAAAAAAGTATTACATCAAATAGATCTCCAATAACATTGAGGAGAACATTGTATTGAAGATCAAAGAGAGAGTAGAAGCCATCTAGCTACTAGCTATGGACCCGTAGGTCTATGGTAAATTACTCACACATCATCGGAAGGGCAGCAAGGTTGATGTATAGGCCATCCATGATGGAATTCCCCTTCGGCAGATCGCCGAAAAAGGCCCCAAGATGGGATCTCACGGGAACAGAGGCTTGCGACGGCGAAGAAGTATTTTGGTGGACGCTTCTGGTGTTTTGGGAATATTTGGGAATTTATAGTGCAAAGATTAGGGTTAGGAGACCTCTGAGGGGCCCACAAGCATTACTAGATATTGCTAATCAAATACTAAATCCAGACGCAGGTGGTAGTACTACTAAATCCGGATGGTGGTGCTAGTACCAGTAGTACTACCAATGTAGTAGTACTGTACTACCCGTTGGTCAAATTATTACGTGTCGCTCCTCACAGTGAAGTGACAAGATCCTGCACCGGATATGACACCTGAGTGTAGGCGCCGTGTTCTGCATACCAAGGTCAGCCTCACCGTGTGCAGTCACTATCATCATGGCTGTAGAGCTAGCCTGCTTAACTAGCCGTGTTCGACATAATTTCCCGTGTGTTGCAATGAGTAATAATAAATATTGTACTCGAGTAATGGGTATATCGTTGCCGCAGCTATGCACGCGAACATTTATCGTAACATAGTACCTCGTGCTGGATAGTCGTAATATTACAAGTTTCAAACTGATATTACAAATGCTAGGAGTAGTGCTGCACCTACGAAGAGGGAATTATTAGGAAGTTTACGTAAGAACTTTTGTTACTTTAGGTGGATACAATATTATCGTACAAACTAAAATCCACCGCCCTGACAAGTCACTAATGGGAAAATAAATTTTTTAGTCTCTGGTGACTTGATGTTTCAAAAACAAATTCAGCTTCTGTGGAGCCTTTGTCATTTAGGCTTAGACGCTTGCGGTGATTAGCACGCCATTCATTGTTGCGCCAGAGAACGCCAAACCTCATTATCTTGAGCACACTTGCCTTCAAAACAAAGAACCTGGCCAATTTAATCTCAGATGTGCTGCCTCGGTAGTCGATCAAATCAATTTCTGTAAGATGGAGATCAAGGCATTCGATGAGATTGTTATAGTGTAGCACATTTTTCACTTTTGGGTATTTTTTATCTGCAAAAGAAGAGAACATATTAGAGCAGCTGGCTGTATATGATTGCCGTGTCATCAAGAGGTACCAATATCATTCGCTCATACGATAGGGTTGGCTATAGGGTTGGCTCTAAGGCTAGTGATATTGTTTCACTCTCTCTCTCTCTTTCACTTTCCTCTCATTTACCTAGGAGCACGTGAAGAGCTTGGGCATTTGTTGCCTTCCACTATGTGGCCGATGCCATATTTCTCAAAAGTATGCCACATACAATACGCATCGATGTCAAATCAAAAGATTTTGGCATCGCTCTAGCAATGTGAGAGAGTTGGAACCGCTGTGCACACAGACCCACATGTACAAAGAAATCAATCAAACCAACTACACCAGCCTCTCCCTCTCACAAACAAGTGTTTTTTTATTGCTTTAGTCCTCTCGCTCTCCCACGCAAGTGTTTTTTCATTGCGTGAGTTAATTTGGCACCGGAACAAAGTAGGTGATCTAGATTGGGGCACCAGGTGAGCAATGGAGGGCATCGATGCCAAATGCATCAGAAGTGAATTTGGCACGTGTTTTGGCCTACATAGTGGAGGGCCGTTATAGCCCACTATTGTACCATAGTAGAATTTAGTGTAAAATTTTGACCATACATTTACCTAAGAAAATGCCAATGTATGTCACCAAAAATTATATCATTTGAAATTATGTTCAAATATGAAACCAACGATATAATTTTTAGTGACATACATTAACATTTTGTCAGTTAAATCTAAGGTCAAATTTTGATACTACAAAATACGTACGAAGAGTAAACCAGGACGGAGGTAGTACTTGCTCTTAGGATAACCATAGAGTTACTAGTCTAAGTTACTTGCCACTATGACTAGCCTAGGCTACTAGTACAACAAAAAAACGATGCAGGTGATCACGTGAGAAAAAATACTAAAAATATTTCTTTCAGTGCAGTGCGTAGATGCAGTTTTGAACACTACACTTGTCATTATAATTTGGGAAAATTATGAAAAAATTGAGCTATGTTGTGATTACCGTTTACTAATAGGAAAGAAGTTTCACCTCGATGAGTAGCTTCTCCGTCCAGGGAAAGCATGTAAGGAATCCAACAACTTGATCAAGGTTGGGGCCGATAGATTTTATTGCCAAGATCTTCACTGTGCGCACAGACTGGGTCAAGTTTGTGGGAAACATTTTCTGGATGACAGTCGTAAATACATCAAGAAGAAATTTAAAAATGTGAAATTCAAGAAGAGGAAGAAGAAGATGAGTGTTGTACCTGAATGATTACGGATCCAATAAAGAGTTCGAGAATTTGGCAGATGAGTACACCAACGCTGTCAATTTCAGTGCGTCAATGACCCTGATTTTTGTTGGACCTTCTAGATCAGATACAAGCAATCTCTCAAGGAAAGGCGCATTCTCAATGACCATAATGTGGAACAGCTCGAGTGATCTCTTCCCAACTGATGTCTTGTTGGGGGGGGGGGCAACAAGACACATAAATCCATCAGAGATTCATCGAGGTGATGTGGAGGCTAATGAACCAGTGGATCTGCTGAAGACGAAGGTACTCGAGCGCAGTGCAGCTGTGGAGCAGTTGCTCCATAGCCTTCTTTGAGATGCCAACGTCGAAGATGTCGAGCTGCTTGAATTGAGGGAGAAGAAGGGCGGGTGCGGCATTAATCTGGGGAAAATAGCAGGAGCTGAAGCTGGCGCGGCGCAGCATTGGCATGAGGCCAGCACGAACGGCGGCAGAGAGCGACATCGTCCAGCTTCAAACCTGAGCTCCTCGAGCTGATCTAGGGCGGGGGATAAGAACCACTCGTCGAACTTGGCTTGGACCTTGCAGTTGGTACTAAACATGCGGATGTCAAGGCGTTTGGCTGGCCCAAGGTGTGATGCAAGGATCTTGGAGACTGCGGCCATGCGTTTGTAATCCCCGTCGCAGAGGCAGCTGTCGACGGTGAGGTTGAGGGGGATGCGGCGCCAGAGGGGGCGCCACCGTCGGGAGAGTAGGGTGGTCCGCACGACATATTTGGTGGGGAGGAGGGCGATTATGATGAGCAGCAGGTCGTCGGGGAGGCTGCTGATGAAGTCCAGGCTTGCCGGATGCGGTTTTGGCTCGAGCCACCTCCGCTTGTTGGCTGCCTCGCCGTCCATCTCAGTCAGCGGCGACGCCAGTGTACAGGTGTGCTGGCGTGTATTTTGTGCTGGGTGTGCACGAGTGCGTCCTTGTGTGCATGCCGCCGCGCAGTGGTGTAGTGTGCGCAAGTGTGTCCTTCATGCGGAAGAAGTGTGCCCTCAATTTACTAGCGGAAATGCTTCACGCACGACAGTAAATGCACGATGCCTGCACGATTCTTCTTCCACAACAGTGCTCCTGCATGCACGCTAGCTGTTGGTGCTACCACGTCTAAATCGTCCATGCGTCGTGTGTATAGCAGCGCTGATTTACTAGCATGCAGGGTGCTACTACGAGTGGTTTCAACTTTGTTTACTTCACCGTGTGTCAGATGGGCCTCTAGTTTACTTATTTTCACCCACTGCCACATGGGCCAGGACATGAAGATAGAGAACACGAGCTAACAAGGCAGTATGTGGACTGGTTGACCGGTCAACTAAACAATATACGGAGCTATACGCTGACACAGTGACCGTATAATCCCTCGGTAAAGAGAGATCGAGTGAGAGGGGAGGCCCATGAGAGATACTAGTAGAGAGAGAGAAAGAGCTACTCCCTCCGTTCGATAATGTAGTGCCTATATTTTTTTTAAAGTCAAACTTTTGAAACTTTGACCAAGTTTATAAAGAAATTACTTATATCTACAATACCAAAGATAAATGATAGTATGAAGTAAGTACATGTTGTGATGGATCTAATGATCGTTCTAGATGTAAATGCTTTTCTCCACATATACCTAGTCAAACTTTTCTCAGGTTTGACTATTCAAAACATCCATATGTTTATGCACGTGAGAGAGTACCTAACTAGAGAGAGAGAGAGAGTGTGTGAAATAGAAAGTGTGAGTAAAAAACTTGTGTGTGCGTGTGTGAAAGAGACATGGACAACACTCGATAAAGTAGAGAAAATATGTGTGTGTCTTATGCAAACATATCACACATGCATCTTCGACAGCGGAAGCGAGGTGAGGAGATAGTGTGTGGTTGTTTGCAACCGAGAGAGAAAGACCCCTAGCACGTGGCCAAGAGAGGCCTGACAAACAAGGGAGAGAGGTCGAGAGAGACTTATGGAGAAAATGCAGGCATGGGGAGGAGAGAGTGTGTGTTTGTGACAGAGAGATCCCCTGGAGATCATGATGGGACTACATGGGTGGGAGAACGAGTTACAAGGTGTGTGCGCGATAGAAGATACCCTGAGAGATATCGAGATAGATGTATGGATGGAAGGAGACAATACGTGTGTTCCTGATGGATAGTGAGAGATAGTCATACTTAGGGGGGAGTGCGTGTGCCTATGATGGAGTGGGAGATTATGGTATTTAGGGGGGTGTGTGTCACATAGAGAGAGAACAAGGGCGGAGAGTGTTAGATGGGTCTACGTAGCGCGAGCGAGATATGTGCATGTGTGAACCAGGGAGATATAAAGTTTGAGAGAGATAGAGGAGCCCCGATACGGCTGAGTGGTGTGTCAGATAGCTGAGAGGGGGAAAGAGATACTCCATCCGTTCGATAATGCAGTGCATATAAATTTTTTAGAAGTCAAACATTGGAAACTTTGACCAGGTTTATGCAAATATTATTTATATCTACAATACCAAAGATACATCATACGAAACTACATCTCATGATGAATCTAATGATATATGTTTGTCGTTCTAGATGTAAATGTTTTTCTCCACGTACCTGGTCAAACTTTGTGAACTTTGACTTTTCAATAAATCTATATGCTATGGACCAAAGAGAGTACCTAAGTCGAGAGAGATCAAGTGCATGTGAAGGAGAAAGAGTGAGTGTGCAAAAGAGTGTGTGTGTGAAAGAGAAAAAGACAACAAACGATAAAATAGAGAGAGAGTGTGTGTTCGTTACTTATGCAAACATATCATGCATGCATCTTCGAGATAGAAAAGTGAGGTGGGGAGATACTCGAAGATAGCTAGTGCATGACTGTTTGCAACGTAGAGAGACACCCCTATAACACATCTCCAATAGAGGTTTGGCCAACAAGGGACAGAGGTTGAAAGGGACGCATGGAGAAGATGGACGCATGGGGAGGGAGAGAGGGTGTATTTGTGATAGAGAGATCCCCTCGAGATCGTGAGGGGACTATATGGGTGGGAAATCGAGGGACGAGGTGTGTGTACGATAGAAAGATGCCCAGAGAGAAATCGAGATAGACAAAGTGAGGGAAAGAGACAACGCATATGTTTGTGATGGAGACTGAGAAATAGTCATATACATAGGGGGGACTACATGTGCCTACAATTGAGTGAGAGACAGTCATACTTAGCTAGGCGTGAGATTGTGTGTGTGTGTGAGATGGAGAGAGAATGACTGAGAGAGAGAGTTTTAGATGGGTCTATCGAGTGCGAGTGAGATATGCATGTGTATGTGTGACCCAGGGAGATGGATAGTTCAAGAGAGAGAGGGGAGAGCTCCGAGACGGCAGAGTGGTGTGTGAGAGAGTTACAGACAATGAGCTAGGGAATTTGTGTGCGTACGATGAGTACACCCTAGATATTTAGCTTGGACTAGAGAATCATACATTGTGTGCTAGAGACACCTATACATGGAGTGTGCATGCGAACTAGAAAGACCGACACACACACACACACACACACACAGAGGGGGGAGAGGGACCTACAAGGTTTGTGTTTGGATGCGTGCGATAGAAACGAAGATTGTCAACGAGAGAGAGAACAGGAGTCCGGGAGAGGGGGAGGTCTCGTTAATGCATCAAAGACTGATATAAACCATGTTTCGATATAAATTTGCATTCGAATATTTGAATTGGAGAACATGTTGTCTGCAATCCCCACATGAACGGAGATATGTGTATCAAACAAGTTCATTAATTTGACTTTCAGCATGTTCATGGAGTCATATAATACAACATGCTACTGAATTAAGGTGTTCAATTTTGGATTTACTTCACTATTTTGACCTGGTGAATGACTATTCAGTGAGTCGAGATATTTAATTTTGGGTTTGATTCCCTTTTTTGAGTGGGTCAACAATTTGTCATATAGTAAATCATTGTAAGTGCATCTAGTACCCCTTAGTGATTTTGGTGTATTGAAGACTTATAGGTTAAGGGACTAATGTGTTTGCGAGTGTACACAGGTTCTATAAGTCTCTGAGGAGTTTGATATTTCCGAAGAAAGTTGACCCCTAAAAATGAATGTCTTCATTTGAAGACTTTGGTTTTCTTGAAGACTTTGAAAATGAGGAAATTGGTGTGACCTTGTAGGCATTGATATTGATGCAAGGATTATGAAGCGTGAAGACTTTTGTTTTCGTAGTTTCATTTTCTCTTTCTTGAGTCATAGGAAACACCGTACTGTTAAAGGGGGTCTAAGTAAAACTAAGGAAAATTTTCCAAGTGATGCTCATCTCAAAGCCTACACATACCTAATCCTTCGAGTGAAGTCTTTAGAAATCTCATATAGTTCAGTCAATTTCTTCAGTGACAGAGACAAAGATCTTCTTCTCTTTGAGGAATTTGTTCTGATCGAGGAGTTAGGAATTCGCCAGTGCAGATTGCCGACAAGTGAGGATCATGATAGCCCTGAGGAATTTGAGAGCTCAAATTTCCGACCGTTGCTGTGCTACGCGCCAGCTGTCCAAAATATATTATCCACCTAACGGTCATATCATTGAAGGGCATTTATTTCTTATCATGTCGGGCAGCTCCCCAGCTATAAATAGCCGCCCCCCTCAACCACTAGCTGGTTGGCTGCTCCGAGAGAAACTGACACTTGTAATTTAGAGCATCCCATCCTCCGAGGACTTTGAGAGAAAATCATCAATGAGGAAAACCCAAAACCCCAATAGCTACAACCCAAAGTGATTGCGCATCACTGAAGAGATTGTTCCTGTGTGGAACCGACGCTTGTTACCTTTGAAGACTGTGCATCTTCCAGACGGTTAGGCGTCATGGTCTGGAGCAACCAAGAGGAATTGTGGATCGCCGAGTGACCAAGTCTGTGAAGGTTTGGAAGTCACCTAAAGACTTACCACGAGTGATTGGGCGAGGTCTGTGTGACCTTAGCTCAAGGAGAATACGGTAAGGACTGTGTGTTGTTTGGTTTAAATACCAAGCCGCTACAACCAGACGTACAACTGTCACATCAGTTGGAACCGGTCTACCAAATCATTGTCTTCACCGAGCTACTGGTTCTATTTCCTCAACCCTTTCATTTCCTCTCTCATGTGTTGATGAAATTGATTGTTACTATTTGAAGACTTTGACTAAAGACTTTCTCAATTTCCTCAATCCTATGTCTCCAGTCATCTTGTCTTCTGCCTGCTTATCCTATTTACATGCTACCTGTGCTCTGTGTATGTTTCATTTCATCATGATGACATTGTTTCTGTCTTGTTATGCATGCACCTGACTACTTATTCCGCTGCTTGTAGTTCGTCACTTAGTAAATTACTCAATTAGTATTTCCTCAGTGACAAATTTGTAAAAATCGCCTATTCACCCCCCTCTAGTCGATACAACGCACTTTCAATTGGTATCAGAGCAAGGTACTCCCTTGTTCTGTGTGATTTTGGTTTAAGCACCTGGAGTTTTAGTTATGTCGACTGCAGGCATGATCAACGTCTCGGCTGGGTGTCCTACCTTCGATGGGACGGACTACCCCTATTGGAAGAACAAGATGCGCATACATCTTGAGGCAATTGACAACGATCTCTGGTACATTGTGGAAAATGGCGTTCCCTCCATCACTCCTTCCATGAACGTTGCTGATGTGAAGAGATTCAAGCAACTCGACTCTCAAGCGAAGAATATCATATGTGGCCATCTGAGCAAAGGACAGTACGACATAGTGAGTGCTTTGGAGTCTGCAAAGCTTATCTAGGAGAGGCTGTCCAAGGTTAATGAAGGAATCTCAACCCAACATGATTCTCGAGTTGACGTTCTTTGCAATCTCTTCAACCGCTTCAAAAGACCCGACAACAAAAATGTTCAGCAAACCTTCGATCGCCTCACTGACATCTCAAATGAGCTTCAAGCACTTGGTGCCACTGACATCACCGACCATGAGGTGGTGAAGAAATTGCTGAGATCACTTGATTACTCATTCGATACACTGGCACTGATGATTCAAGAACGTGGAGACTACAAGTCACTAGATCTTGCTGATATCCTCGAGAGGTTGAACACTCATAAATTCCAACAAGCTGAGAAGAGAGCCCTCTATGGGCCAAGCTATGGAAGATCACGTGCACTGAAGGCCAAGGCAGTTTCCTCATCTGAAGAGGAAGATTCTGATAGTAGCCTTGGTGATCCTAAAGAACAAAGCCAGGAGCTAGCAATGCTCGTGAGGAAATTCCATAAGTTCTCTAGGCGTGGCCGCTTTGGAAAATCTTCAAGAGGTGATGACATGAGATCAGATTCTTCATCCCGCGATTACAAGAAGAGGACTTGCCACAAATGCAAGAAGCCTGGTCACTACATCACTGATTGTTCTCAGTGGGCGAAGGAATCAAAGAAGAAGAAGTACAAGGATGACAGTTTAGATGACTCAAAGAAAAAGAAGAAATCTTCAAAGTCCTCATCATCAAAATCTTCAAAGTCTTCATCTCACAAGAAGAGCAGTTCCAAAAAGGCTCGGGCTTTCATTGGCAAGGAAATGGACTCTGAAGCTGAATCTGAGGAAAATGAGGAAGAGGAGGAATCTGAGGAGTCAGACTCTGGTGTGGTGAGCCTAGCTCTCGCTACTGCTTTCATCAGCAAGTCCATCTTCAACACTGAGGAACATGGCAACACCAACACTATTGACGATGGCGATGATGACTTTGCTCCCACCTATTGCTTCATGGCAAAAGGTGCCAAGGTACTCAAATATCCCTCCTCTGAATCAAGTGAGGATGAATCTGATGAAAATCTCAGACCTAGCTATTCCAAACTTGCTAATATTGCCATAAAACAACAAAAGGCTTTGGAATGGATTCAAAATTTGCTAGACAAAAGCGATGACTTGTTGGGTGAGGAAATGAATCGAGCTAAAACCCTAACTGATAATCTTCAATGACTACAGTCTAAGTTTGATAACCTTCAGGGTCGTCATGACACACTCTTAGCCGATCATGAGAAGCTTTCTTATGAATTTCTTCAAAGAAAGCAAGATCATGAGAAACTAAGGGTGAGTCATGATGATCTTCAGAAGGAAAATGATTCATTGCTTGCTCAACAGATCAGTTCCACTCAGGAAGAATTCATTCCACCATGTTTGAAATGCATTGAATGAGAATCTGCTAATTCTTCACCTAAAAGTTCAAATGCATCTATTGCTGCAAATTCTTCAACTATTTATGTGGTCAAAAATTCCTCATATGAGGATACCACATGTGTCATTGATGAAAATGAACGGTTGAAGGAATTTTATGTGACAGGCATGTATAAAAGCCTCAAAGGGCATCAGGCTCTTTGTGATGTGCTTAAGAAGCAGATCCTCAAAAGAAACCCTAGGAAAAGGGTATTGCATTTGAGAGAAAACTCAATGCTGATGGGTCCTACTGGAAACCTAAGCAATACCCCAAAACCACATGGGTTGCTGGAAAAGGACCTCCCGTAGATCCATCCACTTTATCTGGCATTACATGTGAATCCTCATATTCATCTGATGAGTCATTTGACTCCAACTATAAACTGTTCAAGAATCAGAATGGTGAGGTATTTGCTAGATATGTTGGAACTAAATGCAGGAACGGTCCTCCTATGAAGAAAATCTGGGTTCCCAAAAGGTGTCGTGAAAGTCTTCAGGTGAATATTCTCATGACACCACCTGTGAAGAATAGGAACCCCAGATCAAATTCTTCATATGGACCAAACTCTTCATATGGATCAAAGTCCTCATACGGATCAAATTCCTCCTATGAGCATCATCGTGCTAATGCATCTGTTTCGCAGGGAAACTCTAAGAGTCGTGAATATGTGCATTATTCTTCAAATCATTATGTTCATAAGTCCTCGAAGAATTTTTCTGCTTATTCGTGTGCATACTCTAACCCCTCTTCTATGAAACGAAGTGCACTGGCTTCAAAGCCACCTTTCTCTTATGGAGCTTGCAGAATGATGAACTCTTTGCCACACCTCCAGATGTGGGTGGTGAAGAAAAAGAACTAATCTCTTATGCAGGGTCAAGTCTCCAGACGAACTTGAACGTCTGAAGAATTTGCTGGAGACTTGAATATGCTTGAACGGACGCAAGCTAATCATGAAGAAATGATTTGCTCATTTCTCACATCCTCATACTACTATATCTGTTGCACTATTTGATGAAATTCTATCTGATGAATTTGATGTCATATTCTTCACTCTGAAGTATATGAGTTCGTAAGATGCACTAATTCATCTGGAGGATGAAACACCCAAAGCTACTGAGTGGGTCCTCAATAGTTGATGTACAAATCACATGACCGGTAACAAGAACTTACTGATGGACTCTGCTCTATCTCCATCACATCTGAAGCATATCACCTATGCTGACAAAGGCAAAAGTAAGGTATTGTGTCTAGGTAGGGTTGCAATCTCAAAGGATCGACACATGGACAAAGTCATGCTTGTCGAGTCCCTCGGATTCAACCTCATGTCTATCTCAATGCTTTGTGATCTTGATATGGTTGTCGTTTTTGGCAAATATCGTTGCATAGTGCTCATGGAATCTGACAATTCCAAAGTCTTCGAAGGCTTTAGGAGAGGAGACTTGTATATTGTTGATTTCTCTGCAGGACCACAGCCTACAACATGTCTACTTGCAAAAGCTTCAGAAGGCTGGCTATGGCATCGACGACTTGGTCATGCTGGCATGAGGAACTTGCACACACTTGCTAAGAAGAAGCACGTCATTGGCATCGAGGGTGTCAAATTCCTCAAAGATCATCTTTGTGGGGCTTCTGAGGCTGGAAAGATGACCAATTCCAAGCATCCCTCGAAGACTATCATGACCACCACTCGTCCTTTTGAATTGCTTCACATGGACCTCTTTGGCCCCACTCATTATGCCACACTAACAAATGCAGCATCTCTATATGGCTTTGTTATTGTTGATGATTATTCTCATTCCACCTGGGTGCATATCATCAGTTACAAAACTGAAGTGCAGGAAGTCTTCGAACGATTTTCCTCAAGGGCCTCGATGAATTTCGGTGTGGAGATCAAACACATCAGGAGTGACAATGGGACCGAGTTCAAGAATACTGGTGTTGATGACTATCTTGATGAACTTGGTATTGCTCATGAGTTATCTGCCCCATACACTCCTCACCAAAATGGCGTCGTGGAGCGCAAGAACAGGACTCTTGTTGAGATGGATCACACTATGCTTGATGAATACAAGACACCTCGTCACTTCTGGCCTGAGGCTATTGATACTGCGTGCCACATCATGAACAGGGTATATCTTCACAAATTCTTCGAGAAGACCTCATATGAACTCCTCACTGACAAGAAACCGAATGTGAGTTATTTCAAAGTCTTCGGTGCTAAATGTTGGATTAGAGATCATCATCACAATTATAAATTTGCACCGAAAGCACATGTGGGTTTTATGGTTGGTTACGGAAAGGACTCGCACACCAACAGAGTCTTCAACACCTATCATCACAAGGTTGTTGAAACTGTAGATGTGTGGTTCGATGAGACTAACAGCTCGCAAAGAGAGCACCTACCTCCTGTGCTAGATGAACTACCTCCTGAAGGATCCATTAAGCCCAAGGCTACTGAGGATGTCATACCCACTGAAGAACCTGCTGAAGAAGTTATTCCAGATCATGAAGAAAATCATACTGAGGGAAATGGCGCTGAACAAAATGCTCAGCCCAATCAAAGTCATCAACCAACTCATCCTCGCCTTGAAATGAAGTGTAGATTAAGAAAATCATCGATGACATCAACGCACCAGGTCCTCTCACACACTCAAAAGCTTCACATTTGTCTAACTTTTGTGGGCACTTTGCTTTTGTCTCTATCACAGAGCCCCCCAATGTTGATGAGGCATTTCTGGAGCCCGAGTGGATTCAAGCTATGCAAGAGGAATTACATCAATTCGAGCTTAACAATGTGTGGGAACTTGTGAAACGACCAGATCCTCGCAAGCACAATATCATAGGTACCAAGTGGATCTACCGCAACAAGCAAGATGGAAATGGCCTAGTGGTGAGGAATAAGGCTCGTCTTGTAGCTCAAGGCTACACACAGGTTGAAGGAATTGACTTCGATGAAACTTTTGCACGTGTTGCTAGACTTGAAGCTATTAGCATATTGCTTGCTTATGCTAACCATCATAACATCATCTTATATCAAATGGATGTGAAAAGTGCATTCCTCAATGGTAAGCTTGAGGAAGAAGTATATGTTGCTTAACCCCCAGGTTTTGAAGATCCTAAGCATCCTGACAAAGTCTTCAGACTCAACAAGGCCCTCTATGGCCTCAAGCAGGCCCGGGTGTGGTATGATACACTGAAGGAATTCCTCATGAACATAGGCTTCAAACCCGGTTCACTTGATCCAACTCTCTTCACTAAAACCTATGATGATGAATTATTCGTGTGCCAAATTTATGTGGATGATATTATCTTTGGTTGTACTGACACAAGTTACAGTGACGAATTTGCCTATATCATGAGTGAAGAATATCAAATGTGTATGATGGGAGAATTGAAATTCTTCTTAGGTCTCCAATTCGTCAACAATGCAATGGCATCTTCATTTCTCAAGAGAAATACCTCAAAGATGTACTGAAGAAATTCATCATGCAAGATTGCAAAGGTGTCAATATCCCTATGCCCACTAATGGTCATCTATGCACCGATGAAAATGGTAAAGACTTCGATCAAAAGGTATACTGCTCCATGATTGGCTCTTTATTGTATCTATGTGCATCTAGGCCAGATATTATGCTTAGTGTTTCATGTGTGCCCGTTTTCAAGTTACACCAAAGGAATCACACCATAAGGCTATGAAACATAATCTTCGATATCTAGATCACACTCCAACACTTGGATTATGGTATCCCAAGGGCTCGGCTTTTGATCTCATTGGATATTCTGACTCTGACTATGCTGGTGATCGAGTGGATCGCAAGTCAACATCAGGCACATGCCATTTCCTCGGACGATCCTTAGTATGTTGGTCCTTGAAGAAGCATAACTGCGTATCACTATCTACTGCTGAAGCTGAGTATATTGCTGCTGGTTCTTGCTGTGCTCAATTGTTGTGGATGAAGCAAACCCTCAAGGACTATGGCATCAACATGAAGAACGTGCCTCTCTACTACGACAATGAGAGTGCTATCAAGATTGCTCACAACCTAGTTCAGCATTCGAAGACAAAGCACATCCAGATTCATCATCATTTTCTTGGAGATCATGTGTTGAAGGGCGACATCTCCATCGATCACATGAAGACTGAAGAACAGCTGGCAGATATCTTCACAAAGCGCTTGGATGAGAAGAGATTTAGCAAGTTGCTGTGTGAGCTAAATATCTTAGAATCTTTGAATGTTCTTGAAAGGACACACATCCTAACACTTATGCAAAATTGATGACTTAGATGTGCAACACACGAAGTAATGTTTTTCTTCAATCATTGAAGACTAACCCTCTAAGTGTGAAGAAATTAATGAAGAATTTGATTGTCAGAGCCCTACGATAATTGTACGCGGTGTCTGAAATCATCATTCATATACAGTGGGTCACGCCACCAACCAAATTTAAAAATCTTCAAATTTGAGTTTTTCTTCATTTTTGCAAATTCTTCAATTTTCAAATTCCTCAAGTTTGCAAAGTCCTCAACTTTTCGTCCGATGTTGTTCATTGACTATATATATATATTTGAGGTTTTCAATGTCCTCAACAACATTCACTTATTGCTAATTCTTCAAGATTGTTTTTCATTTAAGTGAATGTGATCTGACCCGTTCCCCCTCTATGCTAAACTCAACCCAGTCCGTTCACAAATTCTTCATGTGCGTTCTATTTGAAACTCGTTCAAAGTCTTCAATGTGTCCTTGACAGCTGAAGGATTTGCAAACGAAGCGTTAAAATTTTCATATCTGAATTTTTGGCTGTTGCCGCTCAAACCGTTCTGCTTCCCACGATGGATTAAACTACTCACCCACGACCCCCCACAATCTCCACCTCTCTGTACGTGGGTGACACATGTCGTTAGGATAGCAAGGGTCAGGGGCATGTCCATCCAAAATCTTCGGGCCAGCAGTTTTTCACTGCGGCTATAAATATCCCTCACCCTCCTCATACTTCATTTACTCCGCTCGACCTCAACTCCCCTCGCTCGAGCTCTCAGACCTAGCGCCGCCGCTACACTCCATCGCCGCCGGTGAGGAAGAGATTCACTGCCTCGACCTCGTCGCCATCGTACTCGCGCCGGCCGCAGAAATCTTCACTCCGCAGTCGCCGTAGATGTCTCCCTCCACCGAGTTAGGGATTGGGAGATCTGAACTGACGAACTTCTCCATCTCCACTGCCAGTTCCTCGTGTTCTTCATGAAGGGTAATTAAAATCTAATTTTACTGCCCTACTTTGATTCTTATGATTTTCACAAAATCCTCAAAAGGTGTTTATTATTCAACTTCCCACTCCATAAACACCTGAATGCTTATTTTCCTTTAGTTGTTTCTCTAAGCTACGAGTTTCCGCAAGATTCCTTAATTGTGTGGATTTTCAAATCTGTACAACTCTGGAACCTGAGAAATTCCTCAAGACATCTATGGTCAAATTCCTCAAACTTGGTACGTTTTGAAAAATTTCTGAGAACGCATATGACCTCTCCAAATTCTTCGCACCTATACTCTGTTCACAGGTACAAAATATCTGCTGCTGAATCACTAGGTTCTTATCAACTTAACTCATTTGCAGCATTCCTCGAAGAAAATTTGCATACTTCCTCAGAAACATCCAAAGTTTAAAGTCCTCAAGTGAGGAAAATGGCAGATGGGAAGAGACCTCAGAAGGGAGGCAAGAGGCCAGAAACAAACACTGCGTTTGAGATCCCTGAGGATATCTTTGATGAATACTATACACCAGATGAAGAAACTCATGGGAAAGAGAACAAGAATCAACGCAAAGTGCGCATACAGAGGATTGAGAGGAGATGGGCTAAGGAATGGAGGGAATACCGCTATGTAACTCCAAAGTACAAGAAGAAATTCGTTGTAAACCCTCCATGTCCAAGACCACCTTTGGCAGCTGGCCAACAAGCTAATCCCACAAGCATCAAGCGTGGTGCGGAATTTCTGAAGGAACGGGCCAAGAGCCAAGCAAAGCTTCAGAAAGTTTCTGCAGAAGCAGTGACGAAATTTAATGTGGACTCTCAAGCTGCTGCTGCTGAGGCCTCTGCCAGTAAGTCTGCGCCAAAGAAGGCTATGCCGAAGAAATCTGCTATGAAACCAGCTTCTTCAAGCTCAATGCCCTCACGGCCAAGTTCCTCAACAGCAAAGCCCTCAGGGCAACTACCTCAAGCAACTTCTTCAAGGGCATGCCAATCCCCTCAGTTGCTACAAAATCCTCAGCTGCTGCCACAAAGTCCTCAACACCCGTGCACTTTGCAATGTGTCAGCGGACTACAGGATTCTCTATTGCCTCAGGGGCTTCTGCATCTTCCTCAGGTCAACCACAATCCTCAAGTGGTCCAACACTGCTTAAGGTCAAGACCACTGCTGGACGTGGAAAGAGGCCAAGTCCTCACAAGAAGCAAGTGGCATTCCATGTTCTGTCTAATGATGATGATGAAGCTGATGATGAAGAACTGACTGAAATCATCAAAGATAGACTGGAAAGGGTTGCTAGAGTCAAAGGAAGCTCTATGCCTCTTATGTTGGATCCAATGAAGATCCTTGATTTCATTGACATATGGCACAAAGATCCCAACGCTCCCTTCCCTGACTTTAACCTGACTCCTAGTCAAAGTCACATGTTGATTGCCTTCATAGGAAAGAAAAATGGAAATTTCAGAAGGCCAGGCTAGTCAAGAAGGCCTAGTACAAGAAGGAGCGATTCCTGAGAAACAACTTTCTTACACTGGCTCTTGAAGAACTTGTCACTGTTCAGAAGGAGATCACAGACCTCAGTGATGAATTTGACAGATATCATGTAGATTGGCTTGGTGCCAAAGTCAAATTTGTCAAGATTGCCAAGAACCTCAAGGTAGACATTGAGCACCATCGCAACAGCAAATTCCTCAGGATGAAGTATCTGCTCAGCATACTGAAGAAACTGCAAGCACAGCTGATGAAAATTAGGCTGCCGAAGAAGCTACCAGGGCTGCTGAAGAATTTCCAGCTCCTGAAGACAATGCTAGGGCAACCATCAATGTTGCGCTTGAATAAAATGCACCAACATCATCTACTCCCCCAGCAAAATCTTCAAAGGTGAATAAAACCACACTTCCTTCTGCATCAGAAGTGAAGAAAATGAAGGCTGAGGAGAAGGAAGCTACAAAGAAGAGGAAAGCATCAACCTCTGTAGAGTCCTCAGCTCTCAAGAAAGTGAGGACTTTGACAAGCTCTCTCAATGAACCAATTGATGCTGTTCCGATCTCAATAGTTCCATCAAAGGAGCTCATTCCGTTTGGTGAAGAATATGTCATTCCAGATGACATTGATGAATATAATCCTTCTGCTGCTTCTTCAGAGCAGTTGGATGAAGAAATTGATGTGGAAGCTGTTGTTTCCACACCATTGGTATCATCGCTTGTGCCTCAGTTCACTGCTGAAGAGGCAGGTGTTGAAGAAATTGAAGAAGATGTGGACATTGGGTCTACAACCCCTATGCTGAATGATGATTATTGGGAAAATCTTCACCCCAATTCTCCAATTGCCACACCTCTGCATCAAATTCCTCGGTCCCCTGTGCAGACTGAAGAAATATTGACAGGGTCTGAAGGACGTCAAACTTCTCTCGAGTCCATCCTTGAAGAAATTCCAGCTGCCATAGCTAAAGAAATGAAGAACCAGACTGCTGATGAAATTGCTGCTTTAATTCCTCAGTCTGCTGTCCCGGAAGTTGTGACTCAGGAGGTTGTGTGGCCTTCTACTGAAAATCTTCATCCCAAGCCTCAAAATCCTCATACAAAGAGGCCAAAATTCAAGAATGCCGATTTCTTTCTCGAGCATCATTTCTTCACTGATGCAAATCCATATGACTCAGCAAGATTAAGGTGCAAGAACTTTTGGACTATAGGCCAGATGAACTTCTATGCATCCATTCTGTTCGACAAGGACAAGGTATTTCAGCACCGTCAAATTCCTCATGTGGATATGGAGTCCATTCCCTGCTTTCAACCAGTTCTCAATGTTCTTCATGAAGATGGGCTCCTAAATTTCTGTACTGATATATGTGACTAGAATGAAGAGCTAATTCTTCAGTTCTATGCAACCCTGCACCTCACTGGAAATGTTGCTGATGTCAATTCATGGGTGCTAGACTGGACGACCGAAAATACTCACTATAAAGCTCCGGCCTCTGAATTCCTTCATGCCATCCCAGTTAGTCCTCCTGCTGAAGGCGCAAGGCTCATATATGAAGAACCTGAACTTCAAAATCATCTCATGCAAGTGCTGATGAAGCCTTTGCAGCCTGGCCAAGCTCCAAGAACCACCTTCCTAGTGAAGGATTTGTTATATGTGCCAAGGACCATCTACCGCATCCTAACCAAAACCCGTAGTCCAATCAAAGTCCACAATTCTGAAGAAGAAGAAGTTGTTGGCATCATGAAGAATCTGCTGTTCAACATCATTCTTGGGATTCCCATTAACTACCATGATTTCTTCATGAGGACTTTGGCTAATGTTGCACTGTCGCCATTTGAATTGAAGCCCTATGCTCCCTGGATAATGAAATTCATTAGAACTAGGTCTTCAATTGCATACAAGGCTGATTTTCAGAATCACCTCAGCTTTCTACCTCCTATCGAAGTCCTCAAAAGGACTATTTCTTCAGTTGATGAAAAAGGCAAAGTTGCTATCATTGATGAAGGCACTCGACCATTGGATGGACAGTTTCGTAAGGTTGCATCTTATTCCACCAATGATGACTCTGCTACTCAAGATTCTGCCAGAGCCCATGAGAAAAATCCTCAAGCCACTGCCCCACACGTGATGACTGATCGTGAGGTTATTCTAAGTATTCACCAGAAGGTCAATCGCAATCACAAGTGGGTCAAGCGTCAATTTGGCTCAATTCTTGAGAACATGACTGTTACTCAGAACACTTTGAAGAAGAATCACTATTATGCGCATGAAATCTTCGATCGCACTTGGGCTATACTTTCTCATCTCTACAGTGCTGAAGACCTCAAACAGATGGACTTTCAGCAGAACTTTGACTGGGCTCATCCTCCTTTGAAGAAATTCAAGAAGGTCAAAGTTTCTCAACTGGTCACCAGTTCATATTCTTCATCGCGTGAGACGGATGAAGCTGAGGATCTCGACGACACTGCAGGAGGCCCTGCATCGACAAACGACCCCGACAACATTGGCGCTCGTCCATCGACATCATGATGATATTCTTCAGGGGCGTTAGCCCTCATTTTTTGTCCCTTTTGGTCATTCGATGACAAAGGGGGAGAAATTTGAGTTAGTCTTCAAGCGGGTCTTATATATGGGCTGTTTTTTTCGTTAAGTTACAACTCTCGCTCTTCTGAAGTGTTTGTTGGTTGAGTTGTAAACTTAAGTCCGATGGTGGTCTGATACTTTTGAACTGCTTTCTGCTTGCTTATTTCCTCAAGTACCTTAATGCACACATGCTGAAATTCATCAGACACCATTTTCCATCATGCATTTCAAATTCTTCATATTATATGTTAAATGCGTGTATGGATTACAAGATATAGGGGGAGATCTCCATGATTTTATTCTACAATGAGCATTTGCAGTCAAAGCAAATTCCTCAAATATGTACATCTTCAGGGGGAGTTCTTCTATATCTTGCAATCAAATTCTCAATATCAGTATTTACACTTGATATGTTTATCCCCGTTGAAAACTTAACATATTTGTCATCAATCACCAAAAAGGGGGAGATTGTAAGTGCATCTAATGCCCCTTTGTGATTTTGGTGTATTGAAGACTTATAGGTTAAGGGACTAATGTGTTTGTGAATGTACACAGGTTCTATAAGTCTCTGAGGAGTTTGATATTTCTGAAGAAAGTCGACCCCTAAAAATGAATGTCTTCATTTGAAGACTTTGGTTTTCTTGAAGACTTTGAAAATGAGGAAATTGGTGTGACCTTGAAGACATTGATATTGATGCGAGGATTATGAAGCATGAAGACTTTTGTTTTTGTAGTTTCACTTTCTCTTTCTTGAGTCATAGGAAACACCGTACTGTTAAAGGGGGTCGAGGTAAAACTAAAGAAAAATTTCCAAGTGATGCTCATCTCAAAGTCTACACATACCTAATCCTTCAAGTGAAGCCTTTGGAAATCTCATACAGTTCAGTCAATTTCTTCAGTGATAGAGACGAAGATCTTCTGGTCTCTGAGGAATTTGTTCTGACTGAGGAGTTAGGAATTCGCCAGTGCGGATTACCTACAAGTGAGGATCATGATAGCCCTGAGGAATTTGAGAGCTCAAATTTCCGACCGTTGCTATGCTACGCGCCAGCTATCCCAAATATCTTATCCACCAAACAGTCATATCATTGAAGGGCATTTATGTCTTATCATGTCGGGCTGCTCCCCGGCTATAAATAGCCGCCCCCCTCAACCACTAGCTGGTTGGCTGCTCCGAGAGAAACTGACACTTGTCATTTAGAGCATCACATCCTCCGAGGACTTTGAGAGAAAATCATCAGTGAGGAAAAACCCAAAACCCCAACACCTACAGCCCAAAGTGATTGAGCATCACTAAAGAGATTGTTCCTGTGTGGAACCGACGCTTGTTACCTTTGAAGACTGTGCATCTTCCAGAGGGTTAGGCGTCATGGTCTAGAGCATCCAAGAGGAATTGTGGATCACCGAGTGACCAAGTCTGTGAAGGTTTGGAAGTCACCTGAAGACTTACCATGAGTGATTGGGCGAGGTCTATGTGACCTTAGCTCAAGGAGAATACGGTAAGGACTGTGAGTCCTGGGACTGTGTGTCCTTTGGTTTAATAACCAAGCCACTCCAACCAGACGTACAACTGTCACTGTAGTTGGAACTGGTCTACCAACTCGTTGTCTTCACCGAGCTACTGGTTCTATTTCCTCAACCCTTTCATTTCCTCGCGCATGTGTTGATGAAATTGATCGTTACTGTTTGAAGACTTTGACTGAAGATTTTCTCAATTTCCTCAATCCTATTTCTTCAGTCATCTTGTCTTCTGCCTGCTTATCCTGTTTACACGCTACCTGTGCTCTGTGTATGTTTCATTTCATCATGATGACTTTGTTTCTGTCTTGTTATGCATGCACGTTTTCCACTTAGCAAATTCCTCAAGTAGTATTTCCTCAGTGACGAATTTGTAAAAATCGCCTATTCACCCCCCTCTAGTCGATATAACACACTTTCAATCATTAGCAACGAGCATGTAAAAACACATTAGTCCCGAGCATTATCTCACCATCCAAAAAAGAAGTGGGAAGCTAATATTTCAAAATTTGATTTGAATCGACTTGGTAAGGTAGATGTGGATGCTCGTTCTCCCAAAATTTGAACGAACTGCTAAACACCCTCTTCTCGGTAGAATTCACCCGAGCAAATAAATGGGGTACACGAAATTACTGGACTATGTCGTACACGCATCAATTGGCCCGTTGTACATTGAGGGTAGGTTCGTAACTTCATCCAAGCGCGCCTTCTCCTCGGCCGAAATGACAGGTGCCGAATAATTCATAAACCATGGTCGGCAAAACACCCTTTCCTCATCCGAAATGGCAGGCCCCGAATAATTCATAAACCATGGGCGGCAAAACACCCTCTCCTCGGCCGAAATTGCTTGCGCCCACTATTTCAAATCACGCCCTCCTCGCCCGAAATCGCTTGCGCCTACTATTTCAAAACACGCCCTCCTCGCCCGAAATCGCTCGCGCCCACTATTTGGGAGAAGCAAAGTTACTCTACTATCCCCGACCCTCAAGACACAGACACAAGCCCAGAAGCCTAATGGTAGGGGTAGATTTGTAACTTCCCCCCCCCCCACATTTTAGACAAATGCGTCCGTAAGACATGGTTCCCCCTCCCAATTCCCCATTCATACATCGTGGGCGCCAATTCACCTTCTCCCCGGAAGCTCCATTCTCCCCAGCCGCGAAACCTCAGCACCTCCTCCATGGCGCCCCCACCACACCAAATTCGCTGCCGCCCTCCTCCCCAATGCCGGACCCACTGTCCGTTCACCGTCGTGCAATGGGCCGTGTGCCTCTTACTCCGTGCTGCCGGAGCTGCCTCGACGACGACCGCGTGAACCGTACTGGAGCCGATTCACCCGCGCCGTTCCGCATGGTGCCAGAGCGGCTCCAACTTCGGATGCGTCTAGGGCCCCGGTGCTGCTTCCCTATAGCCATCGACCGTCGCGACATATCTACTTTCCTGCCGCTGGGAGCCACCGCAACTGCGCCGGCCTCACCGACTCGGCAGCTGGAGCTGCCTACTTCACCGGGCCGCAAGATAGGTCGTACACTCATCTTAAATCACTTTATTTAGGCGCTAGTCATCTGAATTTTTATTATGGGCCAGTCGATTCCCAATGCGAATCACCACCCCTCGAGGCGGCGGAGCTCCTAGGCTACCGGTTGGCTGGTGTCTATCGTAAGGGTGTTGGGGCGGAAGTTTGGCGCGGAAGCAGCCCTTAGGTGGCTATCTTAGAGTTGTGTGGTTTGAAGGTACTGCCGCCGCCGGATCTAGATGACGGCGAGTCTTTGTGGATTGGCTGGGGGCGGCGCAACCACAGCAGTGTGGTGGGGCGGGGAGCGGGGTTTTGGTCGGAGGTCGCGCAGCCAGGGACGGCGGAGGCAGGCTGCTCTACCGGTGGTCGATGGCTCTTCAGGGAAGATTCTAAATAGTTACAGCCGGGAGGCGCAAGACGGCCATCAAGCCATCCGGCGCAGATCGAACAGTACCAAAATAAAATAAAATCGTGTGACCCCAATTTAGTTTTCAGTCAACAGACATGTGACCACTCTCGTACCTTACTGTTGATCTCTTAGGGTATTTCTTCAGAATAGTGATATGTGTTGTTATTAACATTATTGATTTTCTGCATCTTCAGCCACACCGTCTTCCTTCTCACCGTAGCTGCTCCAACATGGGAAGCATACACCAGAAGGAGCTATAATCCCCACTCAACAGTTCCCTGCATCGAATGTGCATGCCCGACATGGACAGTGAAAACAACTGCAGGGCCATCGACAAGTCGGCACATGATGCTTACTCCTATGGATGGCGGCCAGATAGGTTGTACCCTCATCTTACTTTTGTGCAACATTTATGGCTTTGTTATTCATCTAAGCATGGAAAATAGATTATCACATTTCACTGTATATTCATGTTGATCTCCTAAGAGTCTTGTTCAGGAGTTAACGCTGTTCCATAGTTCAGATAAGAGACTTGTTCTTTAGGTAACGATGTTCCATAATTATACCACTTCAAGTATTACCTATGTTGTTCTTTAATACTTTTTTGTGCCATCTAGTTAATCAAGAGTACAAACGATACATATTCTGTAGCTTTCATCTATGTTCTCCCTTTAGTTCTTGAGACCTGTTGCTACTAGTTAAGCCCAGTCCTACTATTTATGTCGTCTCCTAGAGGCACTCATTACATAAATCTAACTACTAGTTATCTTCCATGCATGTCAGATATAATTGCACACACTGATATATCCACAAGAACCTTGCGGAGCAATGTAATGGACAACAAACTTGACGTCAATGATACGCAATATGATGGAACATGTAAAGACAGTTCTTCAGAAGACTTGTAGAAAGATGGTGAATCCTATTCACCCCACAAGATCATTTCTCTAACTTGGCCCGTGATATGGGTACAACATGCATATAATGTCCTGGAGTGCATCTACTCTGTTGCAATGCCATGTGCTTAGCCTTATGATCATGCATGTAAATATGTCATGCCTTCCTATTTTTTAGTACCTATTCCATTCATGATAACATGTTTTCAAGTTCAAGTACTGTCATTCTACTCCGTCGCAATGCCATCTGCTTAGTTTGGACATCATGCTTCTGAATATCTTATGCATTGTTATTCATCATTATGTACTCCATCTGTCTACCATACCATGTTTTTTTTACATTAAGGTGTTGTTCTAGTGGTCTGTTGCAATGCCATCTTAGTTTCCCAATCATATATGCATATGTTGCCTTAGTGTTTTTCTGTATGTATTCCGCTATCATACATTTTTACATTCAACTAGTGTTTTTTTACTCTGTTGTCCTGTCATATCCCTAGCTCTTACATCATACTCCCTCTGTCCGGATTACATGTCACCGAAATAGATAAAAATGGATGTATATAGAACTGAAATATGCCTAGACACATCCATTTATTTCCGGATGGAGGGAATACATGTCAATATGTCATTCCTTTCTATTCTTCAGTACCTATTCCATCTCTCTACCGTAGCATGTTTTATAACTGAAGCACCATTCTTCTATATAAGGCATGCAAGGGGAAGACGGCTATGTTAGAATCTGAAGGGTTACAAACAAGGTCTTTGCAAAAGATCCAAACACCAGGAGATAGTAAACCAACTTCAGTGTTCATAGATACTGCTCCAGCACAGAGAAACCCAACTCCTACTGATAATAAGCAGATTCAAGTGGCCAATGAACTAGTCCGCTCCAGTCCAGCAAAAATATGTTAACTCCATTCTAAAAAGCGTGTGCGTATCCTCACATCATGAAATTTTATAGCATTCAGATCATATTTTCTACATGTTTCTTACCCATCTCTCTTTTAGAAAATAAGCTTAAAGGATAGAAGACTTTCTAAACTGGGATCGTGTTCGAGGAAACTATCTTGCGGGAATTCTCTGTGCTCCAATGCTGATGTAAGTATCTGTTGTATATCACTATATTTTTACATCGACATGTATTTTGTTAATCAGCATGAATCCAACCTTTATCTGATCTAAACTTACTTGTAGCCAAATGTAAAATTAAAGGCGACAATGTTGATTTTTGTAAGGAAAACTGCCTGGTAGTTTTGCATACTGAGTTGCATGAGTGTACTATCTCATATCATGCACATTACTAAATTGTAGTGCTATTCTGGTTGCCCAATCATCCATTGTGTCAATGTTGCTTTCCTATTACCTTACCTGGCTGATGATAGATGTGCCATATTGTATTAATTTGGTGTAGGCTGGTGTGGTCTAGTTGCCCAAACGTTTGTTGTGTCAATGCTGCTTTCCTATTTATCTGACCTGGCCAATGATAGCAATGCTAGTGTGTTAATTTGGTGCAGGCTACTGAAGATAAGAAGACAAACTCTAAAAACAGCAAGGCAACCCCATTGTTTCTTTCCAATAAATCTAGGCCAGGTAATCTGGCAATAACTCTTGATTAATCTGTTCGGTTCCCCTCCTAATTTATGTTATGATGAAGTGGCCGAGACACTCTCCACTATCAATAATACAAGCCTGCCAAAATCGCCATCTAAATCTGTTCAGTTTCCTCTGTCTCGAATCCAACGGAAAAAATTTATGTTTGTGAACCAATTACTGGCTGAAGCAATGATGGAAATCATGGAGGAATCAGAGGTGCACATTCTTGCGCAACAACAACTGATCAATGTTTTCAGAGACAGTGTAGCAAAGAAGGAAGAACTTGCTCACATGCTTATGGGCATCATCCGCTGAGGTTGCAGATTGTGCGGTTGTAGATCGTTAAGTTCTGTTCATTTATTTGCGCTGGCATCAATCTTTCATTTCCTAGTGGATGTAATTTCCTGTAATATATGCTGGATGTGCTACGTTTTTCCTTGTATGCCATACGTTTGCTTAGCGTGCCTCGCATTCCAGCTAACTGGTCGCTAGGAAGCCAAACAAGCAGTGAAATTATTAGTTAGCACGAACAGTCGTGGGCACTATATGAAGGATAGCGGCCCATTGCTCTTAATGGGCTTGCAGGGGCCAAAATTCTCATAGGCCTTTGATTGATCGGTTTTGGTCCTGTCCATAATTGCTCATCGTAATGGGCTCAAATTATAGCTGGGCCAGAATCGACATTATCTAATTGGGCCTACAGACATGTTCGAACTTTAGCGGGCCCATTAAGTTGATGGGCCGTAACCAGGCCGAAAGCTCTATTGGGCCGCTATATTTGAAACGGGCCAATAGTTAATGCTTGGCCTTGTTACCTCCCGGGTCGTTAACAGGCCGACATCGAAGCGGGAAATAAGTGGGCCCACTCGATTTCACGGGCTGTTAACAGGCTGATACTAAGGTTGGGCTATATATGGCCCAACTGTACCGTGGGCCTTTAGCAGGCCAAAAGAGACAGTGGGTCATACTGGACCATGAAGAGCATGGGCCGCTACGAGGCCGAAAGTCAGATTGGACTGTATATGGCCCAACTGTGTTGTGGGCCTTTACCAGGCCAAAAGAGAAACCAGGCTGGTATTGGACCATGAAGAGCATGGGTCGTTAAGAGGCCAAAACTCAGGTCCGACTACAAATGGCCCAACTCATTTATGGGCCGTTAACAAGCTTAAAGACACCGGGCTGGAAATTGGCCCAACACTTAAATGGGTCTCTAAAAGGCCGAAAGATGTACATCCTGAAAATTGGCCCATCCCTTGAATGAGCCATTAACAGGCCGAAACCACATCGGGCCGATATTGAGCCCAAATATATAGCGGGCTGTTAACGGGCCCGAACTGACGACGGGCTACAATGGTGTTAAATAGTTAACGGGTCGTTGACGGGCCAAATTGGCACATCTCGTATGGGCCGTGGGCTTAGATGGATCAAACACAAGTAGGTCCTATATGGGCCGGCCTGCTAATTTTGACTGGGTTGGCCTCTTTCACCTAAACGGGCCACTATTGGGCCTTGCCACGTGCCAACGTATCATAGGCGCCTCTCGTACAATGAGTGGATGACATCTGTCCCAACACTGAGCCGACACGTAGATCCTCCGACGAATGACAATTTTACATGTGGAAAATCCCCATTGGTCGGGGCTGTTAACGGGTTATCGAATCCAAACCGGAACCTGATAGTTTAACGGCGACCCGTTATGGTGGATGCCACGTGTTGATTACCCTTGACGAAAACACTTCCATGACACGCCATTTATCATCATGGAAGTGGACACTTCCGTGATGATAATTTTGGTATTGTCATGGAACACTTCTACGACAGCACAGGTATGACTATCTTGATTGTGTCATAAAATCATCATGGATGTACATGCGTGACAGAAAACGTGACCTACTGTGACAAACACGTATCATCACGGAAGGTGTATTTTTTTGTAGTGTTTGCAGTAAAATACAACTAATATTTTACACGGGTTCACCAAAATAAGTTCTATAAATAGACCAAAGCTATTCACTTTGGTTTTGCTGCCTCATTAATAACTTCTGTTCTGGTACTACTAATGTACAAACTCAACTTTTCAGCAAGCTATGAAACAAATGGTGGAATCGCCACAACCTCCTGAAGGTGACGTGGCAACCATAATTGCAGTGCCGCCTGTTCCTACAGTGGGTCAGTCTCTCTCCACTAACAGTTCCAAAAGTACCTTCCTGTGTGATACTGGGTTGGTTGTTAAGGCAACCTCGTCGAAACTGCCTCATGAACAAGATCTGCATGCTCGATAGAATGATATATCTATTCTCCAGACACAAGTCCAATCCCTAACAGAGACCCTTTGTGAAACAAGAACAAGCATTGTTCGATGTCGTAAAGATATGCATGGTTCTGAAACCAGACTATCAGACATTTGCTATGTTGTTCAGGAGCGTAGGGGAAATGAAGGTGAAGGTTACCGTGCTCCATCAGACACTATAGCATGAAAACGTACCAGTCATGTCAAATGATCTGAGCTTCTGAACTTTCGATGGTGCATTTATCTGCCGGACTGTAAACTTTTATGCCAACCCTCCTTTTGTTATATTGTTGTAATTTGCTTTGTTGCAATACAACATTTGTACTTAACGGGCAGCGATCGACTGAAGAAAATAGCAAGCCATTTTTGTATAGTGCAGGGTGTTCCCTATATTTGCACTCCTGGTGAACTTTGATGCCCAGTGGATGTAATCTGTGCGATCGCCGTAATAGCCTAGCGTTAGTTGCTTGCTTATTTATTTCCTTAGTCTTCTTTTTCCTCGGTTTGCTAGCACTCGTGATAACCATGGGCCACATACGGACCGTGGTAACCATGGGCCTGCTACCTACTGTAGTGACCATGGGCCATCTAGAGGCCATAGGATAAATGGGCCTCCTACGGGCCGTAGGATGCATTGGCCACACATGGGCCCTACTATTCATGGGCCAGAACCAGACCACAGTATGGGCCGTAAGCAAGCCCAATTGGGAATGCTCTGTTTATGGGCCCGAACCATAACGGGTCGTTAATAGGATGAAAGACATCAAAGGTTTAATTCTATCAATAGGCATAACGGGTCATTAATGGGCCTTAATGCATGACGGGATGAAAATCGCCCAATGGGTTAACAGTGCACAAACGGGCTGATTCTAACCACGAGCTGAATTTAGCCAATTAGCAGAATAGGCCAGTAACGGACAAAAGTAATCGAGGGCCAAAAATTAGCCTAAGAATGTATGGGCCCTTAGAAGGCCAAAAGGTAACACGGGCTAGAAACGGTCCTACTGAATCATGGGCCGTTAATGGGTCAAAAGCAATTTACTATTCTTTATGGGATAGAATCACCATGGGCTGTTAATGGGCCTAGAGATACGTAAGGCCTCATATGGGTCGAAAGACATCATAGGCTATACATGGGCCAAAAGTGACAAAGGGTTGGAATCATTTTGGACGGCCCACATGATGCTACAGGGCCAAAACCGGGAAGGCCATAACGGGCCATGAGTACCCAGGTTGTAAATGGGCTATATGCGAACAGGACATTAACAGGCTTCCCGTGGCCGGCCCTCTAACATTTGACCAAGTCAAACGGGCTGCCTTTTAACCTAAATGGGCCACTGTTGGGCCATGCCATGTGTCACTGTTTGGTAGGCTTGTCTCATCCATTGGATGAATGACATTTGTCGCTATGCCGAGCTCACATTTGGTATCGTTGGCCAATGAGAATTTTACACGTGGAAAATTGCCATTGGTCCAGGCTGTTAAATGGTTATCAGATCCAAACCGGAACCCGATAGCTTAACGGTGACCTGTTACGGTGGATTCCACGTGTTGGTTACCCTTGGCGAAAACACTTCTATGATGCGCCATTTATCGTCAGGGAAGTGGACCCTTCTATGATGATAATTTGAGTATTGTCATGGAACACTTCTACGACAGCACAGGTATGACTACCTTGCTTCTGTCATAAAATCGTCACGGATGTATATGCATGATAGAAAACATGACCTACTGTGACAAACATGTGTCATCACGGAAGTGTTTTCTGTAGTGCAAGTGGTACGCTTTATAGTTCAAAATGAAATGATGGCACACATACAACACATATGTCGTGTTGGCGTTGCAACTTGATAACCCACAAGTATAGGGGATCGCAACATTTTTCAAGCGTAGTATTTCACCCAAATTTATTGATTCGACGGAAGGGGAGCCGAAGAATATTTGCAAGTATTACCAGTTGAGTTGTCAATTCAACCACACCTGGAGAAATAAATATTTGTAGCAAAGTGTTTAGTAGCACACTAGTATGATAGTTTGATAGCAGTAGTAACAGTAGCAATGCTAACGTTAATAGTAACAATAGCAGTTTTGTAGTGATTGTAACAACACCAACAACAAAAGTAACTTAGCAGAGATCAATATGCGAAAAGCGTAGGCATTGGATCAGTGATGGATATTTGTGTTGTATGACATTCATCATATAATAGTCACAACCTAGAGCGATACACAATAGCTCCAACTCATCAATGTAATGTAGGCAAGTATTCCGTATATAGTCATACATGCTTATAATAAGAACTTGCATGACATCTTCTGTCCTACCCTCCCATGGCAGTGAGGTCCATAAGGAAACTAAGGATATTAAGGCCCAGTGGGTGGCCGTGCCCTTTTGCCTTGTGGGCAACTGGTGGCCCCCTCCAATGGATCTTTCTCCAGTATTTTTTATATGTTCCATAAAAAATATCCAAAAAGTTTCATCCAATTGTGAGAACTTTTATTTCCGCACCAAAACAACACCATGGTAGTTCTGCTGAAAACAGCGTCAGTCCGGGTTAGTTTCATTCAAGTCATGCAAATTAGAGTAAAAAACAAGAGCAAAAGTGTTTGGAAAAGTAGATATAGCAGAGACGTATCAACTCCCCCAAGCTTAAATAGCACCCAACTCTTTTGTTCTTGTATCAGTATATAAGCTTAAATAGCACCCAATTTTTCAGCAAAGATCATGAACTAACCATGCAAATGATAACACTTAGAAATCACATTTACTCATATCAATGGCATAATCAACTAGTGAGCAATAATAATATATCTGAAATGCCAAAAAATTGTCAAAACAATCATGATATAATATGATAACATGGTATCTCGCTTGCACTTTCAAAGACCGCAAAACATAAATGCAGAGCACCTCCAAAGTTCAAGTAGCGACTAAACATTGTAATTCATGGTAGATGAGATCCAGTCATGATGCACACAATATTAACTATACGCAATGCATAAGAATGACAATAGCGCTCTCTGGACTGGTGCTTTAATTTAGAAGGTGATAACTCAACAATAAAAGTAAATAGATAGGCGCTTCGCAGAGGGAAGCAGAGATTTGTAGAGGTGCCAGAGCTCGAAGCTTAAATCGGAGATGAATACATTTGAGAGGTATGCCTTTCCTGTCAACTTTATGACAAAGGATTTTCAATATCTTCCATGCTAAACACATTATTGTCGGCTCCCAAGCGAAAAGGTAAGGTTTACTCGCCCTCAACAAACAAACATAAGACATGGCTAGCCGAATTCTTGGGTGCCCTCCATACCAACAACTTTCCGAGGGAGTTTGTTTCGTTATATTTTTTCATTTTGATTATAGAACTAGGCATCCCAATTACCAGCCTCTCCTGTGCAATGACAAGTGAGTAAATACCCATCGTGAGAATAACCCGCTTAGCATGGAAGATACTGATCGCCCCCCGTTGCTCCATGAGCGGTACGGGCAAACAAAATAGATGATTATTGGAATGTTTAGAGGTGGCACATGCAAATTTACATAGGATGGCAGAGTAATACCGCATATCGGTAGATATGGTGGACTCATCTAGAACAACTTTTGTTTAGGGATTTGTATGTACAAGTAGTATTCCAGCTTAGTACAGGCGAAGGGTAGCAAATAGATTGAGAAGCGACCAACTAGAGAGCGACAACGGTCATAATCATGCATTGTGAATAATTAACATTGAATACTAGCATGAGTAGCATATAAACACCATGAACATAAATACAATGGAGGCTATGTGTCATGCGTACGAGGATCTATGGGACCAGCAAAGGCCCCTTTGCGGTTCGACTGGGGAGATCGGCGACCACAAAGAGGAGAACTAGCAGAACACACGAAGTTTACCCAGGTTTGGGCCGCTGTCAAGCGTAAAACCCTACTCCTGCTTTGGTTGTATTGATTGTGTATGCAGTAGTACAAGGAGCTCGCTTGCTAGCAAGGCTGCGCAGGAAGTGCAGCTATGCGTGTAATTGGGCAAAGTGTCAACCTTTGTAAAGGTAGCCATGGGACTCCTTTTATAGACAAAGGGGTCACCAAAGTGGCAAAAATAGTAATTACATAAGGTAAATAGTGGCTACAGTGCCAAACACCTAACTCTGGTAGGTTAGGACAAACACATTAATTGCGATGTGAGGTGTCATGTTGATGAAGCTCCCCTGCAAGAGTTGTCTCTCCTTCTATGCCATTCGCCCATCTACCTCATATCGTCTTGACACAATCCTGGGATGGGTGTCATTAAAGTTGTATCTTCGGCGATGAGCTGACATGGGCCCAGACAGGACTCACCTAACTACCTACCCACTCGACACCTATATGAAAAGTGACAACTTGATCGATGAGGTGGAGGGTGGCAAGGTGGTGGGATTCTTGCGGGCCTCGGAGCTTGCCGGGTCTGGGTTTGACGGGTCTTCACTAACTTTTGCCGGGAACTCCAAGCTTGATCTTCTGCACTCCTGATCTCTGGCTTGGAGGTCTTCTTTGTATCTAGCTGTTTGGTCTTGGTCTTGTACTTTAGTTGCCCTCTGGCAAGCCTTGCTGTCGGGAAGACTGCTACTGCCTATGCATAAGTCTGGGGTACTAAGGACCCAAATCTTAGTACACCGATAGGAGCCCCCGGGCCTGGGGCACACACGCATGCGAGGCATCATTGGGCCATGCCCAAAACAATGCACAAGCATGCGTGATAGAGGATAACTGTCATAATCTTCTCTTTAACTGCGCCCCCATGACGCGCATTAAATGCAGGACAAGGGAGAAGCGGATGAAACGGCTGCAGAGGTAATGCGCCTACAAAAGTGCATCGACATCGGACAGTAAAGAGCTAGCCTCGCGCCTTCCCCATAGAAAGGAATCTGCACAGGGCGCTGCTCATTTACCTCCTCTCCTTTCCAACCTAGCAATCTCCATCGTCTTCCTCCTTGCACCCAAAACAGAGCACTCTGCATTCATCCGCCGCCCCCACACTCCTGCTCCTCCTCAATCCTCACTTCCAGAGTTGCCATGGCACCGAAGGCGAGCAAGGACAAGGTCAAGAAGGCCATCAGCTCGGACACGGAATCCTTGGTGGAGGCACAGAAGCAGAACATCATCTTCTAGCCAGTTCTTGACAAGAGCGACCTGGTCGAACAGTACGCATACGTGTGCAGGAGAACAACGAAAGCTGACACTGCCCCCATATACATCCCGGCTCCGTCAAGAGTAGGACAGACAAATTCCATTTCTTTGTTGCGTATTTTTAGTGTGGACTTTGCCCCCCTTTCACCGACTTCTTCAATGACATTATGTACACATATGACTTCCATCTCCTTGATTTCACACCAAATGTTGCACTTGCATGTCGGTTTTTGCATATCTCTATGAAAATTTCGCCGGAGTGATCCCCAACACAGCCCTCTTCGACCATTACTTCACTCCCCATGTTGAATCTGGAGGTGCTCTTTCTGGTTCTATCACTTGGATACCTAGGGGATGGAACAAGGACATGTACCCGGAAGGCAACTTGCATAAGAAGTGGGAAGAATGGCGAGGTGAGTGGTGCTGGATCAAGGAGGCAGATTTCCCGCCGTTCTGCTTGCCCTGGAAGACCAAGGTGGTCTATGGAAAGGACTGGGGCGACTTCGACAAGAAAGATGAGAACCTCAAGATTACCGTCACTAGAATCCACCGTCTCAGATCCGTCGGGCTCACTATCGAGATGGTCGGCGATAACTTCCTTTGCCACCGGATTGCTCCTCTGCAAAACAAAGGAAGACCAGCATGGGATTTCAAAAATGCTGCTGACATCGTGAGGCTGCATCCAGGATTGAGCAATAACCTAATGGTCATGCAGCACACTGCTCTCTGCCATGCACTATTCATTCCAGACAGCAAGTATAAGTTGCCGGCAGGAATAATTCCAATGTGTAACAATTCTGCCCTTAGTGCCATTATTGCCATGACGCCGGAGTGCGACGCCCATGGTGTTCTTGGAACTTGGGCTGAACCATCCATAGAGCGTGTGCAGGAGTTCTTTGAAAGGTTGTCGGAGAGGGCCATCAGAGAGGAGTCGGGGCTCATCTTCCCAACCACCGACGAGGAAGTGGCCTACATCACCAGCAAAGCAGAGGAAGCTCAGCTAGCAACAGAGGCTGGTGATTTTGGTTACTTGGTGGCTGAAGATGGTGAAGAAGAGGCATGGATGCCCGAGGAAGATCCTGCTGACAAAGGCGTGGTTGCCGGGGAGCAGGGCAATGAGTTTTCTAGGGGTTCCGGTGACGAGGAGATAGCTAAAGAGCAACTGCAGGAAGAGCCCCCTACTCCGCCAAAGAAGCAACACGATCTTCAAAAGATTGCTTCTAGTGATCCAGTGCACCTGTCTTCTTCAAGCGAGAAGGCCACCGACAAGAAGCCGGCCGGCAAGGCCACGTATCGGCAATGAGCCTAACAGCAACCTACACAGTGTACAAGACGCACCACCGCGTCAATGACTTGGTTGACGAGGGCATCATGCACAACCGCACCGGCAGCTGGAGCGGCAGGGTCATCTCGACCTGTTGCTGATGACTCACAAGTATAGGGGATCAATTGTAGTCCTTTCAATAAGTAAGAGTGTCAAACCCATCGAGGAGTAGAAGGAAATGACATGCGGTTTTCTGCAAGGTATTTTCTGCAGGTACTGAAATTATCGGTAACAGATAGTTTGGTGATAACATAATTCGTAATGGGTAACAAGTAACAAGTGTAACAAAGGTGTAGCAAGGTGGCCCAATCCTTTTTGTAGCAAAGGATAAGCCTGAACAAACTCTTATATAAAGCAGAGCGCTCCCGAGGACACATGGGAATTATTGTCAAGTTAGTATTCATCATGCTCATATGATTCGCGTTCGTTACTTTGATAATTTGATATGTGGGTGGACCGGTTATTGGGTTCAGTCCTTACTTGGACAAGCCTCCCACTTATGATTAACCGCTGTCGCAAGCATCCGCAACTATGAAATAAGAATTAAGATAAATCTAACCATAGCATGAAAATGTGGATCCAAATCAGCCCCTTACGAAGCAACGCATAAACTAGGGTTTAAGCTTCTGTGACTCTAGCAACCCATAATCTACTTATGACTTCCCAATGCCTTCCCCTAGGCCCAAATCATGGTGAAGTGTCATATAGTCGATGTTCACATAACACCACTAGAGGAAAGACAACATACATCTCATCAAAATATCGAACGAATACCAAATTCACATGATTACTTATAACAGGACTTCTTCCATGTCCTTAGGAACAAACGTAACTACTCACAAAGCATGTTCATGTTCAAGATCAGAGGGGTATTGAATATCATTAAGGATCTGAACATATGATCTTCCACCAAAATAAACCAACTAGCATCAACTACGAAGAGTAATCAACACTACTAGCAACCCACAGGTACCAACCTGAGGTTTTGAGACAAAGATTCAATACAAGAGATGAACTAGGGGTTGAGAGGAGATGGTGAAGGTGAAGATGTTGATGAAGATTGACCCTCCCTTGATGAGAGGATTGCTGGTGATGACGATGGCTTCGATTTCCACCTCCGGGAGGTAAGTTTCCCCAACAGAATCGCTCTGCCGGAGGCCTAGATTGCTCCTACCCAGGTTTCGCCTTGAGATGGCGGTGCTTCATCCCGAAAACTTCCTTCTTCTTTTTCTAGGTCAAAACCTTTTGTATAGTAGAAGAGGGGCACCAGACGATGGCCAGGGGGCCCACAAGCCCTGGGGGCGCGCCAAGGGGGGTAGGGCACGCCCCCAGGCTTGTGGCCACCTGGTGGTTACCCTCCTGTAGTTTCTTCGCCAAATATTTTTATATATTCCAAAACAATTCTCCATAAAGTTTTAGGACATTTGGAGTTGTGCAGAATAGGTATCTCAGATTTGCTTCTTTCCGGTCCAGAATTCCAGCTACCGGCATTCTCCCTCTTTGTGTAAACCTTGTAAAATAAGAGAGAAAAGGCATAAGTATTGTACCATATTGTGAAATAACAGCCCATAATGCAATAAAAATCAACATAAAAGCATGATGCAAAATGGACGTATCAGCTCCCCCAAGCTTAGTGTAACACCCTGGTTTTCCCTCCTTTTTTTTTTCCTTCACGGGATTTGACTCCCGTCTTTTTTTCTCGATGTTATCGGATTTCTTTAGCTGTTGGGTATATGAAGATGGTCATTTAACCTTGCCTTTCCTATCCAACCAGACACTCTCTCCAGTCCAACATTGCCACCCGAGATCTATTCTCAAGTTTTTTCCATCGAAACCCTACCTTCCGAGTTGCCGGAAGGGAAACCCTAATTTCTTTCGTAACAAAGGAACCCCAATTTCCTTTGATCTGCTGACTTCCAAACTTTTCCCAGTGATCATCCTCCATCTACAAACCCTGGATATGCAAAAATATTGCCAAGTCATTTGCAATATTTTTCATTTATAATTAATTCCTTTTTCTGCCAGTTAAAGGAATTAAATCCAGGAAAATATCTATCCATCTCCAAAGTTCATGAAAACTTGTGGATATATTCTTTGTGATCATATTGATCTCCCATAAAAATATTGGCCATAATTAAAAGGGGAAATTGCATTTTCCTATTTAATGCCAATATTGCATTTTGGGCAGTTTCTAAAGGAACTACCATTTTGGTAGCCAGGAAAAATCCCAAATAATTTGTGGAGCTTTTCCTATCCATATCTTCACCATTTCCATCAGAATCCAATTCCCATAGTTCAAAGTTTGAGCACAACATCCATTTGCAAATTATGTCCAGATTTCCAGTTTGCAAAGGAAGTGCTTGAACCCTTGATCTATTTGAGCTGAAATTTTTCATGGTGATTAATATTGACAAATCACTCATGGAAACCAAAAACCAGCTCAATCCATCTATCCATTCTTCCCCAACAATTTTCCTAAGTTTCTGTCCAATAGGAACCTCTGTGAAGCAAGTACCATTTTGGTGTACCCAAATGGTATGAAACTTTTACAGTGGCTTCATATGTCCAAATAATCACTCTCCACCAAAATTCAGCTCATTTCACTCAGCCATTTGAGTGCTTCTTCAAGATTCAGTTTCTAGACTAGATGTGGCAGTTGTGAAGGAAGTGCATTCAAACTTGTCCAAGTGGCTTCAAACTTTGCCAGAATCTACTCCTTCCTACCACATCTCAATATGACAAGGCGTCAGCTTCAATTACCTCTCCATTTTACCTCGATTATTGCCCCAAGTTGCTGTCCAGAAACTGTTCTAGATCCACTCCATCACTCCAGAGCCTCCCTGGTCCATCTAGTGACCTATCTTTTCTATCTGCGCAGCGATACACCTGTTGGACAAGGTGTGATGGCCAGTCGGGCACCAGTACGCGTTTTGGCATGGTGACCACGCAGCGGCCGCGCAAGAACGGCGCTCTGTGCTCTGACCTTGTCGGATAGCTTGCTCTGTTCGGCCCTAGCTTGACCGGCCATGTCCAACAGCTCAGCACCGTCCACGTACCCCTCCTCCTACGTCTTCCCCCTCGGCCGCTTCCTCGCCGCGCCGCGACGATCCCCGCCGTACCTCCACTGTATCCGCACAGCTGCCGCCGTATCCGGATGAAGCCAAGGCTTCTCGAGCTCGCTAGTGCCGTCCTTTCCCTCTGGCGTCGTCAGGTCGGGACCACCCCTCGCCCACCAGCTTGCCCCGAGCACCAGTGTGGCGATAAGGCTGCCACGGCGGTCGTGCTCATCGGGTCTCGCGGGGCAACTATAAATAGCCACTCCGAGCACACCCCGAGCATCACCACTCCCTCTCCTTCCTCCTAGTAGCCACCTCGCCCATCGAATGGAGCCCCGGAGCTCTTCTCTTCCACCCACGGCCACCATTGCCGCTGTCGGCCTTCACTCAAATTCGAGCGAGCCGAAGTCCCTCCCTCCTTTCTGCCACCTCCATCAGCACCCACAAGTCCAGGCGGAGCCCTGCCCAACTTCCTCCTTACCTCTCCGTCACCGTAGCCCTGAGCCGATCAATGCCAGAAGCTGCCGTTCGCCATGGCCAAGGATTTGCTCGCAACCGTCCTCCTCAAGGTCCATGTCCTACATGGATGGATGCGTCTCGACCTCCTGAGCACGCTGGTAGGCCGAGCTCCGCGAGAGGTGGTCGGAGGCACCGGCATTTGCCGTCGGTAGCCGCCTCTCTCTTCTGCCAGGCGAGCGCGGGAGGAGGACGAAGACCTGCAGGCGGGCCATCGTGTTTAAGTGGAAACGGTTTCCCTCGGAGCGGCTTTTCATAAGGTAAGGCGTATTCGGTGGAAACCGTCTTCGGCGTCACCCCACGCGCCCAGTTGGGCTTGGCCCATGAGTACGGTAGCAGTGGCGGCAAGACTCAGCCCGAGCTGGCCCAGCCGCGCAATGCTCTTTTTCCTTTATTCGCAGAATATCATTCAGGGACCCAAAAGCAAATAGTCTATTTACAGAGAGGTCCCTCCCACTTCAAATAACCACAACTTCTCACTCGTGACTCTGATCGAGGTGAATCCAGCGCCCACGTCTTTGTCTCGCCGAACCCATTCCGATAAGGTCACTTTCGTAATGTTTCCACATTGTGAAAATGACCATTTTTCCCTTGCCTCTAAACAGCCCCCTCGAGAGGGAATCTTTTCCGGCAATCCTCTCCGCGGACTCTTCGCACTTCTTCCCGGATTATTCTTCGACCCCAGGCAAGCCGACCATCTGATATATGCCCTAAAGCATTGCTCTGTGATATTTCTTGCATGTTTAAATTAATATGCTTGTGCTTGTCTGTATAGTAGTGAGCTGTATGTGACTCTGATGAACCCTTGCTTCCACTTTCTTCGGTGACGGCACCACGCCTGTGTTCTGAGCTGTTTTCGGCCGTTCGGGGTGGATGCCAACTTTTATTTCTCTTGTCAGCAACTGTCCATGTTCTGAGCTGCTTTTCGGCCATCACGGGCAACTATTGAATTTCTTTCCGTAGTAGTGACCCTATGCTCTGAGCTATTTTTCGGCCGTCTTAGGGAACTGCTACATTCTTCTTATCAACACCGTCTCATGCTCTGAGCTGCTTTCCAGCCGTCTTGAGCCGGGGTTGAGTTATTCTGGTAATTTCCCAGATCTGAGTTGTAAAGACTGTTCTGGTAGCTACTGGTTTCTTTGCCGGTTTTGTGCAAGGGTTCCGACAGTCGTAACTTACAGCTAGTACTTGTAAAGTGATAACTTGCCATCTAAATCTTGTTTCACTAATGACTCATTATGATGTTATGTGGAGATAGGTTGTTATGTTTCCACAGTTGTTACCTCATACATAGTTACCACCATGTTAAGTTATCGTGATAAACAACCATGCTGGTTAAATGATGGCTAAAGCTAAACCTAGTCGGTTGATCTTGAGTCACCTATCCGGGCTTATTCGTGCAACCACATTTGGTGGTACGGGACGGCCTTGACCTGGTCTGATCGCGTGCTCTTTTATCGGTACCACCAACTAGGGAAGGCTATGCGCGCGCTACCCTGGCCCGGTAGGCGGCGATAACCTTGTGAGCCCAGTTGATTGTTTGACCCGGGAGTTCCCGTTTGGGACAGTTTAGTTTGGCCACGATGGTAGCAGGTGTCACGAGGTGACACAGGGGCCACCCAGGGCAGGACTCCGGGGGAGGATGATTGCCGGTGGTACGATGGGAGAGTCACGGGTCAGGCGGGTTTCGTTGGAGCAACGCTGGTCCACCCGAATGGGATCACGAGGTCAGGTGCTCCATGGTGTGGGTAAAGTGCGCAACCTCTGCAGAGTGTAAAATCTATTCGAATAGCCGTGTCCACAGCATTGGACAGTCTGTCCAGGCCTCACTAGGTGGTCAACCGTAACAAAGATAATAATGATGGAAGAACTTATCTTATGCCCTGAAGTACTCAGTGGATCATGAATATTCTGAGGGTTGTATGGCAACCCAGAAGAGAGTAAGCTGGATCTGGTTAAGAGTTGGATTGGACTATGAGAATGTTTGGAGTATGGATTATTTACTTGCCATGCTTTACTTTACTTTAGTATCACACTGGATACTCCTGTTATGACATGATAATTAATATTGCTAGCTAGTTATGCCATGCCATGATTATTTAATATTGCTCTAATAACAAATGCATGCTTGAATGCCATGGATTGCTTTGCTTGGTGTATATGTTAGTTTGGTTTGCTTGCGAGAACATTCAAAAGTACTCAGCGGCCTTCAATGTGGCCAGGTTCACATAAGGATCCGTCGTCCGTCGACGAGGAGCCGGAGCGTTCGCGGGCTAGGAGCGTAACCTAGTCAGATCCCTATGGATTGGAGCCGCACTAGGACCATGCTGCCTTGGATAGAGCTTTTCCGCTGCCATCACTCTTGTAATATCTCATGTAAGACTTATATATCCATTAATAGAAATGCCTGTGTTCTTGATACTTGTTGTAAACGCGCATGCCAGAGTGATTTCTTGGGCTGGTAAGCATGGCGACCGTCTGGCTACAGTGGTAATAAGGCGGGGCGCCACACTTAGACCTCGCTTGTCCTCAAGCGAAAGCCGAAATCGATAATCATGTCCACATGTTTAGAGATAGAGGTGTTGATAAAATAAAATACGGACATGAGGGCATCATGATCATCTTTAGAACAGCAACATATATTGTCATATAACTTCTTATGCTAAAGTGACAATTCGTTCACAAGGTAAAGTATGAATCAAGAACTTTATTGAAAACCAACAAACTATGATCTTGGTAATTGGAACAATTGCAATTTACCCTAACATCGGAAAGAGTCAATGTAAGAGCTTTTATTTAGCAAGTTCACATACTCAACCATCATTTAATCTTTCATGATTGCTAACACTTATGAGATCAAATTTCAGTCAAACACATAGGAAGATAGGGGCTTATAGTTTCGCCTCCCAACCATTTACCTGAAGGGTAATGTCAACAATAATAATTTATGAACACCTACAACCGAGTGGATATATATGTCTGGATCTTCTCCAACACATAGTGCTTGCCAAAAAGAGAAAGTACAAAAGGAAAGGTGAAGATCACCATGACTCTTGTATAAAGGTAGAAAGTAAAATAAAAGAGAGGTCCTTCATAGAGGGAAGCAAAGGTTGTCATGCGCTTTTATGGTTGGATGCACAAAATCTTAATGCAAAAGAACGTCACTTTATATTGCCGCTTGTGATAAAGAACATTATTATGCAGTCCGTCGCTTTTTTTTCTTCCATATCACAAGTTCATATAAAGCTTATTTTCCTCACACTAAAAGATCATACATGTTTAGAGAGCAATTTTTATTGCTTGCACCGATGACAACTTACTTGAAGGATCATACTCAATCCATAGGTAGATATGGTGGACTCTCATGGCAAAACTGGGTTAAAGGATTTTGGATGCACAAGTAGTATCTCTAATTGGTGCAGAAGATTTGTCTAGCATAGGATGAGAACCAAGCTCAACATGTTGGAGGATCCATGGCAATATAACTTCTATTCGGATATAAGAAAACATAACCCATTGTGTTGTCTTCCTTGTCCAACATAAACTTATTAGCATATAATATTTTAATGAGTGCTCACAATCACAAAAGATGTCCAAGATAGTGTATTTATATGTGATACCTCTCTTTCTTTATTACTTCCTATTAATTGCAACAATGACCAAAACTATGTTTGTCAACCCTCAACAAATTTCATGCGACATACTTCTTATATGTGAAGTCATCCCTTTCCATAAGATTATTATATAATCTTTTTATTTCTCTTATTTCTTTTTTTCTCAAGATCAAAGCAAGAAAGCAAAACCCTCAACTAATCTTTATTATATAACTCTCAGACTCGATTACATAGAGGGAACACAAAGAAAAACTCAAAGACTAAATCATACTAAAACTTTTATTCTACTAGATAACGACATAACCAAAATGATCGAACTAAGGAAAACGATAATGGTAAAGATGTGATGGTGATACAATACCGGGCAACCTCCCCAAAGCGATACCAGGGCACCTCCCCCAAGCTTGGCACAAGCCAAGGGGAGTGCCGACACCCATGTACTTAAGTCTCTTTCTTGGGAGGTGATGATGGTGGTGTGGTAGCATTCTTCTTCTCCAGCTTGCGTCTGAGGCTAAAATTTTCCTCCCTTAGATCATCATTCTCGAGCTCAAGCTTTAGTATCCTCTTGCATAATGTCGCCTTAATTTCCTGTAGAAAATGAGATGGGATAGATTGGACCTTAGGAAGGATTGACTTCTTGAATTCCACGTGCATATCTCCAAGTTGAGGTAGTGGATCTTCATCTTCATCAGAGCTATCGTTCCTTGTTTTCTCCATGTCGAAATCTTGCTCCTCCTCCGGGTCGGAATCTTGCTCTTCCTCCGTGGACCATAGGTAGGGATAAATTTCCCCAAAGATCTTTGGATCCACAGTATAATGTGAAACATAGCTCTCTCCATCTGAATCTCGCGAAGACATCTTGCTCTAAATCTATTACAAAAATAGCTCGAAACAAGAACAGAGGATATAGTCGTGGTACGGTGGTCAAAACCTTCAGGAGATTATATAATGGATTTTTACCATGCAAAACAAGTATTCTGGGAGAAAACAGAGTTCGGAGGGCACACAAGGTGGCCACAAGCCTGGGAGGCGCGCCCAGGTGGGTAGGGCACGCTCCCAAGGCTTGTCACCTCCTCGTGCACTTTTTGGACTACTTCTTATTTTCCTAATTTTTTAAATATTCCAAAACAGAGTAAAATATCTTTTGGGAAAGTTTTGGAGTCGGTTTACTTATCGTATCACATACCAATTCCTTTTTAGGGTTCTGGAGCATTCCGGAAAGTTTCCCTTATATACTCCTTTCGTGTTATGTTTGATTCTCTGCCCATTCACCACCTTCGGGTTATTTCCCTCAGCATTGTTGATCTTGATGGCACCAGAATGATAAACTTCTTCGATAATGTAAGGCCCTTCCAATTTAGAGAGAAGTTTTCCTGCAAAAAACATTAAACGAGAATTGTATAGCAAGGCATGGCCACCTACATTGAATTCACGCTTTTGTATCCTTTTGTCATGCCATCTTTTAACTTTTTCTTTAAATAATTTGGCATTCTCATAGGCTTGGGTTCTCCAGTCATCAAGTGAGCTAATGTTGAATAACGTCTTCTCACCGGCGAGTTTGAAATCATATATAGTTGAGCTCTTTAATTGCCCAATAAGCTTTATGTTCTAGTTCAAGAGGTAAGTGAGATGCTTTTCCATATACCATTTTATATGGAGACATACCCATAGGATTTTTATAAGCAGTTCTATCAGCCCATAGTGCATCATCAAGTTTCTTAGACCAATTCTTTCTAGATCTATTAACACTCTTTTGCAAGATCAATTTTATTTCTCTGTTACTTAATTCTACATGACCACTAGACTGAGGATGATATGGAGATGCAATTGTATGGTTAACATCATACTTGGCAAGCAATTTATGGAAAGCACCCTGAATAAAGTGTGAACTACCATCAGTCATTAAATATCTAGGGACTCCAAACCTTGGGGAAATAACTTCTTTAAGCATTTTAATGGAGGTGTTATGATCAACACTACTAGTTGGAATAGCTTCTACCCACTTAGTAACATAATCAACAGCAACCAAAATATGAGTATACCCATTGGAGGAAGGAAAAGGTCCCATATAATCAAATCCCCAAACATCAAATGGTTCAATAACAAGTGAATAATTGATAGGCATTTCCTGACATCTACTAATGTTACCAATTCTTTGACTTTCATCACAAGACATGACAAACTTACGAGCATCTTTGAAGAGAGTAGGCCAATAAAAACCAGATTGTAATACCTTGTGTGCAGTTCTGTCTCCAGCATGGTGTCCTCCATAGGCCTCAGAGTGACACTTGCGTAGGATATGTTCCTGTTCATGCTCAGGTACACAACGTCTAATAACACCATCTACTCCTTTATAAAGGTGTGGGTCATCCCAGAAGTAATGTCTTAAATCATAGAAAACCTTTTTCTTTTGTTGGTATGTAAGACTGGGTGGTATAAATTTAGCAACAATATAATTAGCATAGTCCGCATACCATGGAGTACTACGAGAAGTATTTATAACAGCTAATTGTTCATCAGGAAAGCTATCATCAATAGGTAGTGGGTCATCAAGAATATTTTCTAACCAGGACAAGTTTTCTGCTACGGGGTTCTCAGCTCCCTTTCTATTAATAACTAGAAGAACGCCCGTGCGTTGCAACGGGGCCACATTAACTTTAAGAGTTAAATATTAATATTCTCATACATATCAAGTGACAATGGCGACCTTTTTTACCATCAAATCCTCACACACACACTCTCTCCCTCCCTCTTCCTCACTCTCTCTCCCCCTCTCCCTCTCTCTCTCTCTCTAACACACACACACATATCCATCTTATTGGGTACGGGACCATAATCCATCTATTTCACACACACACGCTAGTGCATAACAATATGGATTATGTGTATTATATTTGCCACCATAACTGAGGGAATTAATTTCATGTAAATCGGCCAGCCACAGCTCCAAGAATACGGGGAGGAGGTGGCCCGGGTCGGCGTCGGCGCCGTCCGGCGCGGGCCACGGGCCCGCTTCCAAGTGCGTCTGCGCGCCGGCCACCCACGCCGGGTCCTTCAAGTGCCGCTTCCACCGCACCAACTCCCAGGGCCACGGCCACGGCCACGGCCAGGGAAGCTGCCCTTCTTCGCCCCCTTCACTGGCCGCGGCCAACGCGGTGCCGCGGCACCCGGCCTCGCCGTCCTCGTCCTCCGGCACCGTCGCGACCCAGTGACGCAGCCCAAGCATCGGCCTCGAGAATCAATAACGCTCGACAACAGAGAGGTAAGGGAAGATCATATACATGTCATAAGAAAGGGAGTTTATTTACTGCTCCCTCGATGTATTATTTCCTTTGTTTGGAGATTGATTACCATCCGTGAGTTAAGGTAAGGTTAATGTGATTGAGCGATTTTTCCGAAAATCAATTAATGTGATTGAGTGATTTAAGGTAAGGTTAATTAATTTAGATTTGATCTTTAGAGATTGTTCGTGATTGATTCTACATTACTAAATATAACTTGCACCAGTATGGAAAGTTTTGATCTGTTCAGATTTCTTTCGTTGTGTGAGAGGGTGACGCGAAAATAAACCGATGAAGTGGGGGGAGGGGACGAAAAAAATCTACAAAAAAAACCAGCGAAGGTGGGAGGAGGTGCCAAAAAAAACCATGGGAGGTGGGACGAAAAAAAACCTGGAAGCGAGACTACCAACTGCTCCATTAGGAGTAGAGATATGTAAATGAAATTCTTGTAGCAAGAGAACCCACCTAATGAGTCTAGGTGTAGCATCTTTCTTTTCCATAAGGTATTTAATAGCAACATGATCAGTGTGAACAGTTACTTTGGAATCAACAATATAAGATCTGAATTTATCACAAGAAAACACAACTGCTAAAAATTCTTTTTCAGTAGTAGCATAATTTCTTTGGGCACTGTCTAGAGTTTTACTAGCATAATGGATAACATTTAATTTCTTATCAACTCTTTGTCCTAGAACAACACCAACAACATAATCACTAGCATCACACATAATTTCAAAGGGTAGGTTCCAGTCAGGTGGTTGAACAATAGGTGCAGAAATTAAGGCTTTCTTAAGGATTTCAAATGCTTCTACACAGTCATCATCAAAAACAAATGGAACATCTTTTTGCAAAAGATTAGTGAGAGGCCTATAAAATTTAGAGAAGTCTTTAATAAATCTCCTATAGAAACCAGCATGACCAAGGAAACTTCTTATACCTTTGATATCTTTAGGACACGACATTTTTTCGATAGCATCAACTTTAGCTTTATCAACTTCAATACCTCTTTCGGAGATTTTATGCCCCAAGACAATACCTTCATTAACCATAAAGTGGCACTTCTCCCAATTTAAGAAAAGAATAGTTTCCTCACATCTCTGCAAAACTCGATCAAGGTTGCTTAAGAAATCATCAAAAGAAGTTCCATAAATGAAGAAATCATCCATGAAAACCCTAATAATCTTTTCACAAAAGTCAGAGAATATAGTAGTCATACATCTTTGGAAGGTAGCAGGTGCATTGCATAAACCAAAAGGCATATGTCTATAAGCAAAGGTACCAAAAGGGCAAGTAAAAGTAGCTTTTTCTTGATCCTCTTATGACATAGGTATTTGGGAAAAACCAGAATATCCATCTTGAAAGCAAAAATGTGTATGTTTTGATAGTCTTTCTAGCATTTCATCAATGAATGGCAGAGGATAATGATCTTTCCTAGTAGCTTTATTTAATTTCTAAAATTAATTACCATTCTATAACCTATGACAATTCTTTGTGGAATCAATTCATTTTTATCATTAGGAACAACAGTGATACCTCCCTTCTTAGGGACACAATGAACAGGACTTACCCATCTACTATCAGCTATAGGATAGATTATACCTGCTTCCAGAAGCTTTAGTATTTCATTCCTTACCACTTCTTTCATCTTAGGATTCAACCGTCATTGGTGATCAACAACTGGTTTAGCATCAGGTTCCATATTAATTTTATGCTGAAATAGAGTGGGACTAATGCCCTTAAGATTGTCAAGAGTATATCCAATAGCGGCACGGTGCTTCCTCGGAGTTTTCAATACTCTGAAAGGTTAGCACTAATAATAACAGGATATATCTTCTTTTCATCGAGATAAGCATATTTCAAAGTATCAGGTAATTGTTTAAGATCGAACACAGGATCACTCTGGGGTGGTAGAGGATCTCCAAGAGTCTCAACAAGCAAATCGTGTTTCAAAATAGGCATTTGTTTAAAGAATATCTCATCTATTTCATTTCTTTCATTCATGAACATGTCATTTTCATGGTCTAGCAAATATTGTTCTAAAGGATCAGTAGGAGGCACGACAATAAAAGCAAGACCAATAATTTCATCTTTACTAGGCAATTCTTTATCATGAGGTTGTCTACGGAATTTGGAGAAATTAAACTCATGAAACACATCCCTGAAACTTACACTAACAGTTTCTTTCTCACAATCTAGCTTAGCATTAACGGTGTTCAAGAAAGGTCTACCAAATATAATGGGAAAAAATCATCTTATGGGGAACCAACAACTAGAAAATCAGCAGGGTATTTTACTTTCCCACACAAGACTTCATCATCTCTAACGATCCCAATTGGTGAGATAGTATCTCTATTAGCAAGCTTAATAGTAACATCAATATCTTCTATTTTAGTCGGTGCAATATCATTCATAATTTCTTGATATAAAGTAAAAGGGATTGCACTCACAGTAGCACCCAAATCACATAAGCCATGATAACAATGATCTCCTATTGTAACAGAGACAACAGGCATGCCAACAACAGGTCTATGTTTAACTTTTTCATCGGGTTTAGCAATTTTAGCAGCTTCATCACAGAAGTAAATAACATGCCCATCTATATTTTCACCCAAGAGATCTTTAAACATAGCAATACTAGGTTCAACTTTAATTTGTTCAGGGGGTGTAGGTGTTCTAGTATAGCTCTTATGGACTACAACTGAAGCTTTAGCATTTTCTTTTATCCTAACAAGAAAAGGTGGTTTCTCGATATAAGCAGTAGGAATAACTGGATCAACATTATAAGTAATAGTTTCTTCTTCAACTTTAATGGGTTCTACTATTTTTACTTCAATGGGAGGATGATATTTAAACCACTTCTCCTTAGGGAGATCAACATGAGTAGCAAATGATTCACAAAAAGAAGCTACTATCTTAGAGTCAAGTCCATATTTAGTGCTCAATTCACGAAAAGCATCGGTATCCATAAAAGATTTAACACAATCAAAATTAAGGTTTATACCTGAATCCTTACCTTCATCGACCTCCCAATCGTCAGAGTTGCATTTAATTCTTTCCAAGAGATCCCATTTGAATTCAATAGTCTTATTCATAAAAGAACCAGTACAAGAAGTATCGAGCATGGATTGATCATTACGAGAAAGTCGAGCATAAAAATTCTGAATAATAATTTCTCTTGAGAGCTCATGATTGGGGCATGAATATATAAAAACATTGACTTAAGCCTCCCACAATCTTGAGCGATACTTTCTCCTTCATGAGGCCAAAAATTATATATATAATTCTGATCATGATGAACCAGATGCATAGGATAAAACTTCTGATGAAATTCCTATTTCAATCGGTTGTAATTCCAAGCTCCAATATCATCACATAGCCTACACCATGTCAATGCCTTTCCCTTCAAAGAGAAAGGGAAGACCTTCTTCTTGACTTCATCTTCAGGGAAACCTGCAAGCTTAAATAATCCAGAAACTTCATCCACATAGATTAGATGAATATCAGGATGTAGTGTTCCATCTCCTGCATAAGGATTAGCTAGCAGTTTCTCTATCATACCCGAAGGAATTTCATAATAAATATTTTCAGTAGGTGCAGTAGGTTGAGGATCAACTATTTTCTCTTCGGGTCGAGGTGAAGATACCCCTAACAAGCCCCTCAAAGGATGACTTTCCATAGTGACAAGTGACAATAAATTTCAGCATGTAATATGAATGTTTCCTTACCAAAGGCACTTCACTCCCCGCCAACGGCGCTAGAAAAGGGTCTTGATGACCCACAAGTATAGGGGATCAATCGTAGTGCTTTCGATAAGTAACAGTGTTGAACCCAACGAGGAGCAGAAGGAAATGACAAGCGGTTTTCAGCAAGGTATTTTCTGCAGGCACTGAAATTATCGGTAACAGATAGTTTGGTGATAAGATAATTCGTAACGGGTAACAAGTAACAAGTGTAACAAAGTTGGAGCAAGGTGGCTCAATCCTTTTTGTAGAAAAGGATAAGCCTGGGCGAACTCTTATATAAAGCAAAGCGCTCCCGAGTACACATGGGAATTATTGTCAAGGTAGTTTTCATCATGCTCATATGATTCGCGTTCGTTACTTTGATAATTTAATATGTGGGTGGGCCAATGCTTGGGTGCTTTCCTCACTTGGACAAGCCTCCCACTTATGATTAACCCCTTTCGCAAGCATCCGGAAGCATGAAAGAAGAATTAAGATAAATCTAACCATAGCATGAAACATGTGGATCCAAATCAGCCCCTTACGAAGCAACGCATAAACTAGGGTTTAAGCTTCTGTCACTCTAGCAGCCCATCATCTACTTATCACTTCCCAATGCCTTCCCCTAGGCCCAAATCATGGTGAAGTTTCATGTAGTTGACATTCACATAACACCACTAGAGGAAAGACAACATTCATCTCATCAAAATATCGAATGAATACCAAATTCACATGATTACTTATAACAAGACTTCTCCCATGTCCTCAGGAACAAACATAACTACTCACAAAGCATGTTCATGTTCAATATCAGAGGGGTATTGAATATCATTAAGTATCTGAACATATGATCTTCCACCAAATAAACCAACTAGCATCAACTACGAAGAGTAATCAACACTACTAGCAACCCACAGGTACCAATATGAGGTTTTGAGACAAAGATTGAATACAAGAGATGAACTAGGGGTTGAGAGGAGATGGTGCTGGTGAAGATGTGAATGACGATTGTCCCTCCCTCGATGAGAGGATCGTTGGTGATGACGATGGCTTCGATTCCCCCCTCTGGGAGGGAAGTTTCCCCAACAGAAACGCTCTGCGGGAGCCCTAGATTGCTACTGCGCAGGTTCCACCTCGAGAAGGTGGCGCTTCGTCCCGAAAGCTTCCTTCTTCTTTTTCTAGGTTAAAACCTTTCATATAGCAGAAGAGGGGCACCAGACGATGGCTAGGGGTCCCACGAGCCATGGGGTGCGCCTAGGGGGTAGGGCGCGCCCCCCAGGCTTGTGGCCACCTGGTGGGTCCCCTCCTGTAGTTTGTTCGCCCAATATTTTTTATATATTCCAAAATATTTCTCCGTAAAGTTGCAGGAAATTTGGAGTTGTGCAGAGTAGGTATCTCAGATTTGCTCCTTTCCGGTCCAGAATTCCAGCTGCCGGCATTCTCCCTCTTTGTGTAAACCTTGTAAAATGAGAGAGAAAAGGCATAAGTATTGTACCATATTGTCAAATAACAACCTAAAATGCAATAAATATCAACATAAAAGCATGATGCAAAATGGATGTATCAGTCGCTGCTGCTACAGGCAAACGTAATAGGACTCCTACCCACTGTTCAAGAATTCACCCGATTAATCAGTTAACGGGCTAGTTACTCGCTACTCATCGCATGGCCGAATCGAATAGCACCTATTCGTCACATTAACTTGTTAGACCGATTAATTGGCCAGTTAGACCGACTAATCAGTGGTCAGGCCGATTAATCCCTGCTGGCCCATTAACAGGTGGGCAGACAAAGCCCACATTTTTGGCTCGTAACCCCTTTCAGCCCCATCCTGCTCCTTAATTGCTAGGATTAATAAATTTACCTCTTCTCTATGCTTTTTTATATGTGTATATCAACACATGTTGGTACACTAAATAGCTTGGAGCATGAGAGTATGGTATAATACATAAAAAAATATAGATATACATTGGCAAGTTCCTATATGATCTATCGATTAATTCAGTTAATAGGCCAATTCACCGATTAATCATTACTCGTAAACTGACTGAGCAGTTACCAGTTAACGATTTCTAGAACATTCCTCCTACCCCACCTCCCAGCACCAACACTGGAGCAGAGGTCGACTTCGACATTTCTGCTTTCCGCGAAGGCGACGAAGAAGAGGAGTAAGAGCTCTCGCCGCATCCTTCAAGCTTCGACTTTCTTGATTTATTAATCTGCCTTGCTTCTTCTTGTCTTGTTTTGTTTTCTGCAGACACGGAGAAATGGTGGCGAAGAGGCAGACAAAGAGGGCAAAGACCTCAACGGGCAACGAGTCATCGACAAGCACCATGGCTAATCCAGAGACCATCATCATCAGCCCAGAGCCCAGCCCTCGACACAGCCCCCAGCACAGCCCTTAGTGTGAGTTCATCACTCATTTCCTGTTGGTGAGTTAATAAACCACAAGTATAGGGGATCGTAATAGTTTTCGAGGGTAGAGTATTCAACCCAAATTTATTGATTCGACACAAGGGGAGCCAAAGAATATTCACGAGTATTAGCAGTTGAGTTGTCAATCCAACCACATCTGAAAGACTTAATATCTGCAGCAAAGTATTTAGTAGCAAAGTAGTATGGAAGTAATGGTAACGGTGGCAAAAGTAACAGTAGCAGTTTTGTAGTGATTATAACAGCAGTAGCAACGAAAGTAACTTAGCAAAGATCAATATGCGAAAAGCTCGTAGACAATGGATCGGCAATGATAATTGTGTTGGATAATATTCATCATGTAGCAGCCATAACCTAGGGTGACACAGAACTAGCTCCAATTCATCAATATAATGTAGGCATGTATTCCGTATATAGTCATACGTGCTTTTGGAAACAACTTCCATGACATCTTTTGTCCTACCCTCCCGTGGCAGCGGGGTCCTAATGGAAACTAAGGGATATTAAGGACTCCTCTTAATAGAGAACTGGACCAAAGCATTAGCACTTACTGAATACATGAACTCCTCAAACTATGGTAATCACCGAAAAGAATACCAATTATTGTCACCTTGGGGTATGCGGATCATAACTTGTAATAGGTGTCTACAACTTGCAAGATAGGATCAAGAACTCACATATATTCATGAAAACATAATAGGTTCAGATATGAAATCATGGCACTCGGGCCCTAGTGACAAGCATTAAGCATAGCAAAGTCATAGCAACATCAATCTCAGAACATAGTGGGTACTAGGGATCAAACCCTAGCAAAACTAACGCGATTACATGATAAATCTCATCCAACCCATCACCATCCAGCAAGCCTACGATGGAATTACTCACTCCCGGCAGTGATCATCATGAAATTGTTGATGGAGGAAGGTTGATGATGATGATGACGACGGATTCCACCCTCCGGAGCCCCGAACGGACTCCAGATCAGCCCTCCCGATGAAGAACAGGAGGTGGCGGCGGCTACGTATCGTAAAACGCGATGAATCCTTCTTTTTGATTTTTTTTCTCCGTGAATAGGTACTTATGGAGTTGGAATTAGGGTCGAAGGAGGTCCAGGGGGCCCACAAGCCTGTAGGGCGTGCCCTAGGGGGTGGGCGCGCCCCCAGGGCTTGTGGCCTCTGGGTGGCCCCCCTTTGGTAACTTCTTGCGCCAGCATTTTTTATATATTCCACAAAAATTCTCCTTAAATCTTCAGGTCAATCTGAGAACTCTGATTTTTGCACAAAAATAACACCATGGCAATTCTGCTGAAAACAATGTCGGTCCGGGTTAGTTCCATTCAAATCATGCAAACTAGAGTCCAAAACAAGGGCAAAAGAGTTTGGAAAAGTAGATACGATGGAGACGTATCAACTCTTACAAACTCTGTCTGATCTTGTTGTTGCAAATATGTCTAGCCAATATTCAGGTTTTCAGGAAAGATTATGAACTAACCATATTCACAATAACATTTAGGTCTCACATTTACTCATATCAATGGCATAATCAACTAGTGAGCAATAATAATAAATCTCGGATGACAACACTTTTTCAAAACAATCATGATATAATATGACAAAATGGTATCTCACTAGCCCTTTCTGAGACTGCAAAACATAAATGTAGAGCACCCCTGAAGATCAAGGACTGACTAGACATTATAATTCATGGAAAAAGAGATCCAGTCACACTCATACTCAACATCAATTAATAACAAAGCATATAAATGACAGTGGTGCTCTCTAAGTGGTGCTTTTTATAAGAAGATGATGACTCAACAATAAAAGTAAATAGATAGGCCCTTCACAGAGGGAAGAAGGGATTTGTAGAGATGCCAGAGCTTGAGGCTTATAAAACAGAGATGAATATAATTTTGAGCGGTATGCTTTCATTGTCAACATAACAACCAAGAGATATCACTATCTTCCATGCTAGGCACATTATAGGCGGTTCCCAAACAGAATGGTAAAGTTTTTACTCCCCCTCCACCAACAATCACACTCCACGGCTAGCCGAATCCATGGGTACCATCCATACCAACAACAGGCCTGTGGCAATTTTGTTTAATTATTATATTTTTATTTGATTTTGAGCATGGAAGTGGGCATCCCGATTACCAGCCACTTTCTCATGAATGACAAGTGAATAAACACACATCATGAGAATAACCCACCTAGCATGGAAGATACTGACAGCCCCCAGTCGCTAGATGAGCGATTCGGGTATACAAAACAGAATTATTTGAAGGTTTAGGGTTTGGCACATGCAAATTTACTTGGAACGGCAGGTCAATACCGCATATAGGTAGGTATGGTGGACTCATATTGAACAACTTTGGGTCTATGGAAGTGGATGCAAAAGCAGTATTCCCGCTTAGTACAAGTGAAGACTAGCAAAAGATTGAGGAGCGACCAACTAGAGAGCGACAACGGTCATAAACATGCATTGAGATTAATCAACATTGAATGCAAGCATGAGTAGGATATAAATCACCATGAACATAAATATCGTGGAGGCTATGTTGATTTTGAATTCAACTACATGCGTGAACATGTGCCAAGTCAAGCCACTTAAATCATTCAAAGGAGGATACCATCCTATCATACTACATCATAACCATTTTAAATGCATGTTGACACACAAGATAAACCATTATCCACTCCTAGCTATTAAGCATGGTATGAGTAACTATGATCTCTAATTGTCATTGCAAACATGTTTATTCATAATAGGCTGAATCAAGAACGATGAGTTAATCATGTTTACAAAAACAAAATAGGTTGAGTTCATACCAGCTTTTCCTCATCTCAACCATTTCATCAAATATCGTCATTATTGCCTTTCAGTTGCATGACCGAACGGTGTGAATAATAATAAGAGTGCACGTGCATTGGACTAAGCTGGAATCTGCAAACATTTATTCAAAGGAGAAGACAAGGTAATATGGGCTCTTTGTTAGATCAACAATAATGCATATGAGAGCCACTCAACATTTTCATCGTGGTCTTCTCCTTATGACCCAAAGAAAAAGAAAAAGAATTTCAAAGAGACACACTGAAATATTTTTGGAGTTTTTGTTTTTCTGAGGCAAGTAAAAGCGAAAACGAGAAAAACTATTTACACGAGAAAGCTCCCAACAAGTAAAAGAAGAACGAGAAATCTTTTTTGGTTTTGTTTTAATACTACTACTAATTAAAATAGAAATAAAAACTGAAAAGAAGCGAGAAATATTTTTGGATTTTATCAAAGTTTTTCAAACACACAAGAAGAAAGCAAGAAAAATGAACTAACATGGATTATACAATGAAAAAGGATGAACACCGACAACTGGAATGAATGTGTGAACAAGAATGTAATGTCATTGAGAAATATGTACTCCCCCAAGCTTAGGCTTTTGGCCTAAGTTGCTCTAGGGCGACGGCTCAAAATAACCCTCTCCTCGATATTTCGAAGGGTCCTGAGGATTCCACTGGTTGGCAAGCTCCAGTGGCTCCCACTGATAAACAGGCTCCTGATAAGGATAAGGAACTGGTGCTGGCTCAGGTGCTAGAGGTTGTGTCAGCCTCTAGTATGTGTAAATGTCCTCAGGCATAATGGTGTACCTGCTTGAACGAATATCAAACAAAGAAGGTGCAGCCAAGGTAATAATCTCACAAGTACCCTAACTAAATACTAGGTTGTAGAGGAGTCGCTTGTCATCGTCTTTGACAATAAAATCATGTGCTATCATACCAGCATAGTTTAAATATTTAGTGGGTAACAACATCTCCTCCTTCTCATCATGCCTAATGGGTATCTCAAAATGTTTAGCAAGGCGGGAGGCATAGACACCTCCAAAAATAGTACCCTTCGAACGGTTTGTGTTCAACCGTCGAGCAACAATAGCACCCAAACTAAAAGTTCTATCAGCATATAAAGCATGGCACAAAATAGCAAGGTCAGGTGAGCTGAGAGTTCCACTCTCCCCACGACCAGTCAGACCTTGTCCGGCAAATAATGAATAATAGCGTAAAACAGGAAAATGTAAACTAGCCACTCTCACTTCTGACACTCCTCTCTCTTCCCCCATAGTAGTGTCAGCAATGAAATCTGCCATGTCCCTAGGACGTGGATCACTGATGCTGCCCTCATAAGGTATTTGCAAACATCACAAAAATCATATAATGTCATCTCCTTAGGCTCATCATACAAATGAAATTCTACCATGGGTGGTGATTTCCTAGGATAGAAATGAAAGTTCTGCACAAAGGTATTAGTGAGCAGGAGGTATTGATCACACTTATCTTGGAGGAAAGGAAGGAGGCCTGCATTCTCCGCCAAATAATAGAAATCATCATATATTCCAGCCTCCCTAAAAAATGTGTCACTTGGCCATTCACATGGTCGAACCTCCGCTGCACGGTGAACATTGTACTTGGGCTTCTTGTTCTCCTCATTTTCATTTCCTTCGAAATTCCGGCTCGAAGAACCCCGTAACCACCTCCGCATGGTTTCTCTTTCCTCTGAAAATTTCTGAAATATTTAGTGACTCAAAATAAAAGTGAACCAAACTCAACAAAACTAATAGCAACTACTCCCACAAGTGTCTAGAGGCTATATCATGCAATAAAACTACTTTGGACCAAATAAATTTGACATGCAAACTCAAGAACATGGTCACCACAGCAACAAAAATTTGCAATATATAAAGCACTATAGCAAAAACTAATTGAACCAACGGAGGAGTCACATACCAATGAACAATCCCCCGAAACAGTTTCGGAAATGGAGTTCCGAGCAAGGAGATCGAAAATGGCAGCAAAATGAGCAAGAACACGGGTTTGAGTAATGGTGTGACTTTTTCTGGAGGAAGACGAAGTGAATGGATGGCTGGAGTAACATTTGCAACTACGACAGGTACATCCTCACAAATAGCGATGGGTATAGCAGTTGATTTATCAGCCATTTGCAAAGAGATTTCAGTGGGTGTCAACTTATTCGAATCAAGTCTACGATATAAAGAGAGAGGTATAACACTAACACCGGCTCCTAAATCACACAAAGCAGTTTTAACATAATTTCTTTTAATGGAGCATGGTATAGTTGGTATTCCTGGATCTCCTAGTTTCTTTGGTATTCCACCATTAAATGTGTAATTAGCAAGCATGGTGGAAATTTCAGCTTCCGGTATCTTTCTCTTATTAGTAACAATATCTTTCATATACTTAGCATAAGGAGACATTTTCAGAATATCAGTCAAACGCATACACAAAAAGACAGGTCTAAGCATTTCAACAAAGCGCTCAAAGTCTTCATCATCCTTTTTCTTGGATGGTTTAGGAGGAAAGGGCATGGGTTTTTGAACCCATGGTTCTCTTTCTTTACCATGTTTCCTAGCAATGAAGTCTCTTTTATCATATCTTTTATTCTTAGGTTGTGGATTATCAAGATCAACAACAGGTTCTATCTCCACATCATTATCATTACTAGGTTGAGCATCAACATGAACATCAACATTATCATTATTACTAGGTTCATGTTCAACACCAGATTGTGTCTTTGCATCAGAAATAGAAATATCATTTGGATTCTCAGAAGTGTCTATAACAGGTTCACTAGAAGCATGCCAAGTCCTATCATCTTTATTTTTATTTCTAGATGGACTAGGTGTATAAGTGTTAATTCTCTGTGAGTCTTGTTCAACTCTCTTAGGATGGCCCTCAGGATACAAAGGTTCCTGAGTCATTTTACCACCTCTAGTCACAACTCTAATAGCATGATCATTCATCTTATTATTCATTTCATTAAGCAAATCATTTTGTGCCTTAAGAACTTGTTCTACTTGAGTTTTTACCATGGAAGCATGTTTACTAACAAACTTGAGATCATTAACAGTTCTACACAAAAATTCACTCAAGTGCTCAAGCATATAAGTATTTCATTTCAATTGTCTACTAACATATGCATTGAAGTTTTCATTTTTAACAATAAAGCTATCAAATTCATCCAAGCATTGGCTAGCATATTTATTATAAGGAATATCACCTTCATCAAATCCATAGAGATAATTTACCTCTACTACCTATGTCGGAGTATTAAGACCATGTATCTCTTCAATAGGTGGTAAATTCTTAACATCTTCAGCTTTAATACCTTTTTCTTTCATAGATTTCTTTGCCTCTTTTATATCTTCAGGACTGAGAAATAGAATACCTCTCTTCTTCGGAGTTGGCTTAGGCGGTGGTTCGGGAAGAGTCCAATCATTATCATTACTCAATATATTATTCTATAGTACTTCAGCTTGCTCAACAGTTCGTTCCCTCAAAACACAACCAGCACAACTATCTAGGTGGTCCCTAGAAGCATCGGTTAGTCCATTATAAAAGATATCAAGTATTTCATTTTTCTTGAAAGGATGATCAGGCCAAGCATTAAGTAATTGGAGAAGCCTCCCCCAAGCTTGTGGGAGACTCTCTTCTTCAATTTGCACAAAGTTAAATATTTCCTTTAAAGCAGCTTATTTCTTATGGGCAGGAAAATATTTTTTAGAGAAGTAGTAAATCATATCCTGGGGACTACGCACACAACCAGGAGCAAGAGAATTAAACCATAACTTAGAATCACCCTTTAATGAGAAAGGAAACAACTTAAAAATACAGTAATAGCGATTTTTTCCTCATCAGAAAATAGGGTTGTTATATCATTCAATTTAGTAAGATGTACCACAACAGTTTCAGATTCATAAACCATGGAAAGGATCAGATTCAACCAAAGTAATTAACTCATGATCGACAGAGAATTCATAATCCTTATCAATAACAAAGATAGGTGAAGTAGCAAACTTAAGATCATATTGCATTTCTAGCATTCAAAGATTTTTCTTTCAACTTGACTAGTAATTTCTTAAGATCCTCTCTATCCTTACAAGCAAGAAAGTCCCTAGCTACCTCTCCATCCATAACATAACCCTCAGGTATAACAGGTAATTCATATCTAGGAGTGCTAGGTCTAATGGGTGTTTCAAAGTTTTCAGTTTCAAGAATTTCATCAGTTTCAGCATTCTCAATATCTTTAGCTCTAGCAAGTTGTTCATCAAGAAATTCACCCAGTTGGACAGTATTATCTAGCAGAGTAGTAGTATCATCATAAGCATCATACATAGCAGAAGTAGCATCATCAATTACTTGTGACATATCAGAATTAATACCAGGTGTAGGTGTCGCAAGCTTACTCAAAACAGAAGGGGAATCAAGTGCAGAGTGTGATGGCAGTTCCTTACCTCCCCTTGTAGTAGAGGGAAAAATCTTAGTTTTGGTATCTTTCAGAATCCTCATAGTGATCAACAGATATAAATCCCAAGTGACTCAACAAATATAGCTATGCTCCCCGGCAACGGCGCCAGAAAAAGGTCTTGATAACCCACAAGTATAGGGGATCGCAACACTTTTTGAGGGTAGAGTATTCAACCCGAATTTATTGATTCGACACAAGGGGAGCCAAAGAATATTCATGAGTATTAGCAGTTGAGTTTTCAATTCAACCACACCTGAAAGACATAATATCTGCAGCAAAGTATTTAGTAGCAAAGTAGTATGGAAGTAACGGTAACGGTGGCAAAAGTAACAGTAGCAATTTTGTACTGATTGTAAAAGCAGTAGCAACGAAAGTAACTTAGCAAAGATAAATATGTGAAAAGCTCATAGGCATTGGATCGGCAATGCTAGTTGTGTTGGATAATATTCATCATGTAGCAGTCATAACCTAGGGTGACACAGAAATAGCTCCAATTTATCAATATAATGTAGGCATGTATTCCATATATGGTCATACGTTCTTATGGAAAGAACTTGCATGACATCTTTTGTCCTACCCTCCCGTGCCAGCGGGGTCCTAATGGAAACTAAGGGATATTAAGGCCTCCTTTTAATAGAGAACCGGACCAAAGCATTAGCACTTAGTGAATACATGAACGCCTCAAACTACGGTAATCTCCGGAAAGAATCCCAATTATTGTCACCTTGGGGTATGCGGATCATAACTCGTAATAGGTGTCTACAACTTGCAAGATAGGATCAAGAACTCACATATATTCATGAAAACATAATAGGTTCAGATCTGAAATCATGGCACTCGGGCCCTAGTGACAAGCATTAAACATAGCAAAGTCATAGCAACATCAATCTCAGAACATAGTGGGTACTAGGGATCAAACCCTAACAAAATTTACTCAATTACATGATAATCTCATCCAAACCATCACCGTGCAGCAAGCCTACGATGGAATTAATCACTCCCGGCGGTGAGCATCATGAAATTCGTGATGGAGGAAGGTTGATGATGATGATAGCGATGGATTCCACCCTCCGGAGCCCTGAACGGACTCCAGATCAGCCCTCCCAATGAAGAACAAGAGGTGGCGGCGGCTCCGTATCGTAAAAACACGATGAATACTTCTTTTTGATTTTTTTCTCTGTGCATAGTTACTTATAGAGTTGGAATTAGGGTTGGAGGAGGTCCAGGGGGCCCACAAGCCTGCAGGGCACGCCCCCAGGGCTTGTGGCCTATAGGAGGCCCCCCTCTGGTAACTCCTTGCACCAGTATTTTTTATATATTCCACAAAAATTCTCCGTAAATTTTCAGGTTAATCGGAGAGCTTTGATTTCTGCACAAAAATAACACCATGCCAATTCTGTTGAAAACAGTGTCAGTCTGGGTTAGTTCCATTCAAATCATGCAAATTAGAGTCCAAAACAAGGGCAAAAGAGTTTTGAAAAGTAGATACGATGGAGACGTATCATGAGTGTTGGCATGGAGTTCTTCTCTGCTGACATCAACGAGCTTGTAGGAGGAGAGTGTCGCCAAGAAGATCAGCCAGAGGCAAATCTTGATGTGCCATCCTCGTCAACTAAACTACCCGGAGACGGCTCTCCGGCAAGGGCCTCCACTGATGATCCCGGCCTTGTTGAGGAGCCAGCAAGCAAGGATGCTGGCAGCCACATGATGGCAACTGACGTTGCCGGAGGAGAAGAAGTCACTCCTCAACAGACCCACATAGGTAGTCCACTTGCTTTTGAGCATTTTTCTTTCCTTTGTTGCTTTTGTTTTCTTGAACTTGGCTTTGAATCTGATTTGCTTCTCTCCTCCATCTTCAGGTCCACCCCCAACCAATGACATGAACATTGATGTTGATGTTGTGGGGATCACCAAGGATGTTGCCGCTGAGGCCGACAGGATTGCTGCTGACGAGGCCGCCAAGGCTGCACAAGAGAAGGCCACCAAGAAGGCTATTGAAGAGGACGGCAACGATACCAATGGACCAACTGACAACATTCCTACCGCAGGAGCACTTGGTGCTATCTTGGTCACAAGGTCATTAGTTGTCGGCAAGGTGGTTGCCGAGGACGAACCTTCAACATCTGAAGATCCTCCGGCAAGCAAATACCTCAAGGTTGGCAACCACCTGTATGTGTGCACTCCAGGCATGACAAGCATTGTGGCGTCAATTGAAGGAGAGATCCTGGATGAGGATACCATCGTTGCTACCAGACTGAAGATCATTGATGAACCATGTGCCAGTAGCAATGGGTCCACAGAAGAGTAGCTCCTCCAGGCCATGAGCCATTACTTTTGACAACTCCAAGCATTTTTCCGCAGCCGAACAAAGAGGATGGACTCCAGGGTAGTAGTCATGGAAGCAGCAGAGGCAGACTTTCAGAAGCGCATTGAGAATACGCAAATTTGGCATGATGAAGCTGTCCAAGAAGTGACTAACTACCGGGACTAGCTGAGCAAGGACCGGGAGAAATTTGTGCTCGGGAAGTCTGGCACTGAGAAGGCACAAGAGGTGGACAAATAGAGGATAGCAGCAGAAGATGCTGCATTGACTAGGCGCAAGATTGACCTTGACACCCATGAAGAGGACCTTGCCGCATGCGAGGCAGCACTTGCCGCCAAGCTTCGTGGCAAGGATGAAGAAATTGAGAGTCTTGTTGCGCGGCAGACGCAGGAACTGGAGTAGAAGCACAAGGAGGAACATGAAGCCCAGTCTGTGGATCATGCCGGCAAGCTCAAGGAGGCTATTAACGCTGCCAAAGCTGCAGAAGCCACAAAGAATGAGCTAGAGGGCAAAGTCAACAAGTTTGAGGTAGATCTCGAGGATCACGGCAAGGAGATCTCAGCGCTCAAAGCCGACAAAGAGAGGGCACTCTATGACTTGGCGGAGCTGCAAACTTCCATATCTGCCAAGACGAAAGATCTTTCCAAGGGTAATGAGTCCATTGCCGATCTCAAGCTGAAGGCCGAGACACACGAGAAGAACCTCGAAGAGAGAAGAGCTTGGTAGAAGACCCTGACCAAGCAACTCCAGAATGAGAAGGAACTGCTCGCCAGTGCCGCCAGTGCTTACAATGATTTTGAGAAAGGCGTGATGATCTGGACCGAATGGCTTGTCGATGCAGCTTAGAAGCTTACTGCACATCTAGCCAGCATGGGTCTACAGAACTTCAGGTACTCCGCCAAAGACAGGGTGAGCGCCAGCGCCAGGCTGACCATGTTCTTCGAGAGTATTGTCAATGCCCTCAAGCAGATCCTGATGGAAATATTCCCTAGAGGCAATAATAAAATGTTTATCATTATATTTCTTAAATCATGATAAAGGTTTATTATTCATGCTAGAATTGTATTGACTGGAAACTTAAATACATGTGTGGATACATAAACAAATACTGTGTCCCTAGTGAGCCTCTACTAGACTAGCTCGTTGATCAAAAGATGGTTAAGGTTTCCTAACCATAGACATGAGTTGTCATTTGATAACGGGATCACATCATTAGGAGAATGATGTGATGGACAAGACCCATCCGTTAGCTTAGCATATGATCGTTCAGTTTATTACTATTGCTTTCTTAATGTCAAATACATATTCCTTCGACTATGAGATCATGCAACTCCCGGATACCGTAGGAATGCCTTGTGTGCTATCAAACATCCCAACATAACTGGGTGATCATAATTATGCTCTACAGGTATCTCTGAAGGTGTTTGTTGAGTTGGCATAGATCGAGATTAGGATTTGTCACTCCGAGTATCGAAGAGGTATCTCTGGGCCCTCTCGGTAATACACATCATAAGAAGCCTTACAAGCACAGTGACTAAGGAGTTAGTTGCAAGATGATGTATTACGGAACGAGTAAAGAGACTTTCCGGTAACAAGATTGAATTAGGTATGAAGATACCGACGATCGAATCTCGGGCAAGTAACATACCGATGAACAAAAGGAATTACGTATGTTGTCATAAGGTTCGACTGATAAAGATCTTCGTAGAATATGTAGGAACCAATATGGGCATCTAGGTTCCGCTATTGGTTATTGACTGGAGAGGTGTCTCGGTCATGTCTACATAGTTCTCGAACCCGTAGGGTCCGCACGCTTAACGTTCGTTGACGTTATAGTGTAATATGAGTTATATGATTTGGTGACCGAATGTTGTTCGGAGTCCCGGATGAGATCACAGACATGACGAGGAGCTCCGGAATGGTCCGAAGGTAAAGATTGATATATAGGACGATGATATTTGGACACCGAAAGAGTTTCGGGATGTACGGGGTAGAAATTGGGTCACCGGACGGGGTTACGGACACCCCGGGAGGTTAATGGGCCATATGGGCCAAAGGGGGGGAACACACCAGCCCACAAGGGGCTGGCATGCCCCTCCTAGGCCGCAGCCCTTGAGAAGAGAAGGAAAGGGGGGAGTTGGCCTCCCCCTTCCTTTCCTCTCCCCCCTTTCCTTTCCCCTTCGGGAAATATGGTAGGGGGGGGGCTAGGGAAAGACCCCAATTAGGATTCAGCCCTACTTGGGGCGCCCCTTGGCCTCTCCCCTCTCCCCCCCACCTTTATATATGTGGGAGGGGGGCGTCACACATAACCACAACAATTGCTTAGCCGTGTGCGGCGCCCCCCTCTACAGTTTAGTCCCTCGGTCATATTTTCGTAATGCTTAGGCGAAGCCCTGCGGAGATAACTTCACCATCACCGTCACCACACCGTCGTGCTGCCAGAACTCATCCACTACTTCACCGTCTTGCTGGATCAAGAAGGTGAGGACATCACCGAGCTGAACATGGAGGTGTCGTACATTCGGTACTTGATCGGTTGGAGCGCGAAGAAGTTCGACTACATCAACCGCGTTGACAAACGCTTCCACTTACGGTCTATGAGGGTACGTAGACACACTCTCCCCTCTCGTTGCTATGCATCTCCTTGATAGATCTTGTGTGTGCGTAGAATTTTTTTTGTTTTCCATGCAATGTTTCCCAACAGTGGCATCCGAGCCAGGTCTATGCGTAGATGATATGCATCAGTAGAACACAAAGAGTTGTGGGCGGTGATAGTCATACTGCTTACCACCAATGTCTTATTTTGATTCAATGGTATTGTGGGATGAAGCGGCCCAGACCAACCTTACATGTCCACGCACATGAGACCGGTTCCACCGACTGACATGCAACTAGTTTTGCATAAAGGTGGCTGGCAGGTGTCTGTTTCTCCTACTTTAGTTGAATCGAATTTGACTATGGCCGGTCCTTGAAGAAGGTTAAAATAGCAAACTTGATGAATCACCGTTGTGTTTTTTGCGTAGGTAAGAACAGTTCTTGCTAGAAGCTCATAGCAGCCACGTAAAACATGCAACAACAAAGTAGAGGACGTCTAACTTGTTTTTGCAGGGCATGTTGTGGTGTGATATGGTCAAGACGTGATGTGATATATGTTGATGTATGAGATGATCATGTTTTGTAATATCGACAACTGGCAGGAGCCTTAGGGTTGTCTCTTTATTGTATGAAATGCAAGCGCCATGTAATTGCTTTACTTTATCACTATGTGTTAGCAATAGTTGTAGAAGCAATAGTTGGTGAGACGACCCCGATGCAATGATGGAGATCAAGGTGTCGAGCCGGTGACGATGGAGGTCATGACGTTGCTTTGGAGATGGAGATCAAAAGCACAAGATGATGATGGCCATATCATGTCACATATTTTATTGCATGTGATGTTTATCCTTTATGCATCTTATTTTGCTTAGAACGGCGGTAGCATTATAAGACGATCCCTTCACTAAAATTCAAGATAAAAGTGTTCTCCCGGAGTATGCACTGTTGCCAAATTTCGTCGTTTCAAAGCACCTCGTGATGATCGGGTGTGATAGACTCTACGTTCGCATACAACGGGTGTAAGACAGTTTTGCACATGTAGAATACTTGGGTTAAACTTGACGAGCCTAGCATGTACAGACATGGTCTCGGAACACTGGAGACCGAAAGGTCAAACGTGAGTCATATAGTAGATATGATCAACAAAGAGATGTTCACCATTGATGACTACCCCATCTCACGTGATGATCGGACATGGGTTAGTTGATTTGGATCATGTATCACTTAGATAACTCAAGGGATGTTTATTTAAGTGGGAGTTCATTAGTAATTTGATTAATTGAACTTAATTTATCATGAACTTAGTCTTAATAGTTTTTGCATATCTATGTTGTAGATCAATAGCTCGCGATATAGCTCCCCTATTTTTGATATGTTCCTAGAGAAAACTAAGTTGAAAGATGATGGTAGCAATAATGCGGACTGGGTCCGTGATCTGAGGATTATCGTCATTGCTGCACAGAAGAATTATGTCCTTGATGCCTCGCTAGGTGACAGACCTGTTGCAGGAGCTGATGCATACGTTATGAACGTTTGACAAGCTCGATATGATGACTACTTGATAGTTTAGTACGCCATGCTTTACGCCTTAGATTTGAGGCTCCAAAGATGTTTTGAACGCCATGGAACATATGAGATGTTCCAAGAGCTAAAATTAGTATTTCAGACTCACGCCCGTGTTGAGAGGTATGAGACCTCTGACAAGTACTTTGCCTACAAGATGGAGGAGAATAGCTCAGCCAGTGAGCATGTGCTCAGAATGTCTGGGTACTACAATCGCTTGAATCAAGTGGGAGTTAATCTTCCAGATGAGATAGTGATTGATAGACTTCTCTAGTCACCATCACCAAGCTACTAGAACTTCGTGATGAACTATAATATGCAAGGGATGACGAAAACGATTCCTGAGCTGTTCTCGATGCTGAAATTGGCGGAAGTAGATATCAAGAAGGAGCATCAAGCGTTTATGGTTAACAAGACCACTAGTTTCAAGAAAAAGGGCAAGGGAATGAATGGGAACTTCAAGAAGAATGGCAAGCAAGTTGCTACTACCGTGAAGAAGCCCAAAGCTAGACCCAAGCCTGAAACTGAGTGCTTCTACTGCAAAGGAAATGGTCACTGGAAGTGGAATTGCCCCAAATACTTGGCGGATAAGAAGGATGGCAAAGTGAACAAAGGTATATTTGATATACATGTTATTGATGTGTACCTTACTAGTGTTCGTAGTAGCCCCTGGGTATTTGATACCGGTTCAGTTGCTTAGATTAGTAACTCGCAACATGAGTTGCAGAATAAATAGATACTAGTTAAGGATGAGGTGACGATGCGCGTCGGGAATGGTTCCAAGGTCGATGTGATCGCCGTTGGCACGCTACCTCTACATCTACCTTCGGGATTAGTTTTAGACCTCAATAATTGTTATTTGGTGCTAGCGTTGAGCATGAACTTTATATCTGGATCTTGTTTATTGCGAGATGGTTATTCATTTAAATCAGAGAATAATGGTTGTTCTATTTATACAAGTAATATCTTTTATGGTCATGCACCCTTGATGAATGGTCTATTCTTGTTGAATCTCGATCGTAGTGATACACATATTCATAATATTGATGCCAAAAGATGCAAAGTAGATAATGATAGTGCAACATACTTGTGGCACTGCCGTTTAGGCCATATTGGTGTAAAGCGCATGAAGAAACTCCATGCAGATGGACTTTTGGAATCACTTGATTATGAATCATTTGATACTTGCGAACCATGCCTCATGGGCAATATGACTAAAACTCCGTTCTCCGGAACAATGGAGCGAGCTAATGACTTGTTGGAAATAATACATACCGATGTATGCGGTCCGATGAGTGTTGAAGCACGCGGCGGGAATCATTATTTTCTCACCTTCACAGATGATTTGAGTAGGTATGGGTATATCTACTTGAGGAAACACAAGTCTAAAACATTTGAAAAGTTCAAAGAATTTCAGAGTGAAGTAGAGAATCATCGTAACAAGAAAATAAAGTTTCTATGATCAGATCGTGGAGGTGAATATTTGAGTTATGAGTTTGGCCTTCATTTAAAACAATGTGGAATTGTTTCACAACTCACGCCACCGGGAACACCACAGCGCAATGATGTGTCCGAACGTCGTAATCGTACTTTATTGGATATGGTGCATTCTATGATGTCTCTTACCAATTTACCACTATCATTTTGGGGTTATGCATTAGAGACAGCCACATTCACGTTAAATAGGGCACCGTCTAAATCCGTTGAGATGACACCGTATGAACTATGGTTTGGCAAGAAACCTAAGCTATCGTTTCTTAAAGTTTGGGGATGCGACGCTTATGTCAAAAGGCTTCAGCCTGATAAGCTCGAATTTAAATCAGAGAAGTGCATCTTCATAGGATACCCTAAAGAAACTATTGGGTACACCTTCTACCACAGATCCGAAGGCAAGATCTTTGTTGCTAAGAATGGATCCTTTCAAGAGAAGGAGTTTCTCTCGAAAGAAGTGAGTGGGAGGAAAGTAGAACTTGACGAGGTAGTTGTACCTTATCTCGAATTGGAAAGTAGCACATCAGAGAAATCCGTTCCTGTGATGCCTACACCAACTAGAGAGGAAGCTAATGATGATGATCATGAAACTTCAGATCAAGTTACTACTGAACTTCGTGGGTCGACCAGAGCATGATCCGCACCAGAGTGGTATGGTAATCCTGTTCTGGAAGTCATGTTATTAGACCAAAGCGAACCTACGAACTATGAAGAAGCTATGATGAGCCCAGATTCCGATAAATGGCTTGAGGCCATGAAATCTGAGATAGGATCCATGTATGAGAACAAAGTATGGACTTTGGTGGATTTGCCCGATGAACGGCAAGCCATAGAAAATAAATGGATCTTCAAGAAGAAGACTGACGCTGATGGTAATGTTACTGTCTACAAAGCTCGACTTGTTGCGAAAAGTTTTTGACAAGTTCAAGGAGTTGACTACGATGAGACTTTCTCACCCGTAGCGATTCTTAAGTCTGACCGAATCATGTTAGCAATTGCCGCATTTTATAATTATGAAATCTAGCAAATGGACGTCAAAACTGCATTCCTTAATGGATTTCTTAAAGAAGAGTTGTTTATGATGCAACCAGAAGGTTTTGTCGATCCTAAAGGTGCTAACAAAGTGTGCAAGCTCCAACGATCCATCAATGGACTAGTGCAAGCATCTCGGAGTTGGAATATACGCTTTGATGAGGTGATCGAAGCATATGGTTTTATACAGACTTACGGTGAAGCCTGTATTTACAAGAAAGTGAGCGGGAGGTCCGTAGAATTTGTGATATTATATGTGGATGACATATTGTTGATTGGAAATGATATAGAATTTCTGGATAGCATAAAAGGATACTTGAATAAGAATTTTTCAATGAAAGACATCGGTGAAGCTGCTTATATATTGGGCATCAAGATCTATAGGGATAGATCGAGATGCTTAATAGGACTTTCACAAAGCACATTCCTTGACAATGTTTTGAAGAAGTTCAAAATGGATCAGTCAAAGAAAGGGTTCTTGCCAATGTTACAAGGTGTGAAGTTGAGTAGGACTCAAAGACCGACCACGGCAGAAGATAGAGAGAGAATGAAAGATATTCGCTATGCCTTAACCATAGGTTCTATAAAGTATGCCATGCTGTGGACCGGACCTATTGTGTACCTTGCCATGAATTTGGCAAGGGGGTACAATAGTGATCCAGGAGTAGATCACTGGACAGCGGTCAAAAATATCCTTAGAGGACTAAGGAAATGTTTCTCGGTTATGGAGGTGATAAAGAGTTCGTCGTAAAGAGTTACGTCGATGCAAGCTTTGACACCAATTCAGATGACTCTGAGTCTCAATTTGGATACATATTGTAAGTGGGAGCAATTAGCTAGAGTAGCTCCATGCAAAGCATTGTAGACATAGAAATTTGCAAAATACGTACGGATCTGAATGTGACAGACCCGTTGACTAAACTTCTCTCACAAGTGAAACATGATCACACCTTAGTACTCTCTGGGTGTTAACCACATGGCGATGTGAACAAGATTATTGACTCTAGTAAACTCTTTGGGTGTTGGTCACATGGCGATGTGAACTATGGGTGTTAATCACATGGCGATGTGAACTAGATTATTGACTCTAGTGCAAGTGGGAGACTGATGGAAATATGCCCTAGAGGCAATAATAAAATGGTTATTATTATATTTCCTAAAACATGATAAAGGTTTATTATTCATGCTATAATTGTATTGACCGGAAAATTAAATACATGTGTGGATACATAAACAAATACCGTGTCCTTAGTGAGCCTCTACTAGACTGGCTCGTTGATCAAAAGATGGTTAAGGTTTCCTAACCATAGACATGAGTTATCATTTGATAACGGGATCACATCATTAGGAGAATGATATGATGGACAAGACCCATCCGTTGGCCTAGCTTGGTAACCACCACTCTTATTAGCCATCGGGTCCGATAGGATAGTGGCGAGGCAGTGGCACTCGAGCATCCCAAGGTTGGACCTCGTTCTCTGCCGCAGCCAACTCATTCCTATAAGCTGTGATGTCTGGTGGCATGAGGATGTACCCGTGCCTGGTATGAGAATCAAACAAAGAAGGTGCAGGCAGCGGAATAATATCATGAGCATCCTCACTAGATACCAAGTTATAACGAATGTGGTGAGGAGGCTCAGGGTTATCAATAAAATAGTGATCTATCATAGCCTGGTGATCCAGATAAACTCTAGGCAGCAAGTAATATTGTGGCATATATTAACATGGAAGTGTCTCGCCAAGCGAGTAGCATAAATACCACCATGAACTTTACCCCTAGTCCTGTTATTGTGCAAGCAGGTTGAATGATAGCTCCGAGGCTATAAGTGTTGTCACCAAAAAGTGCATGACATAAAATGGCGAGCTCAGCGGCACTGAGCGTGCCACCTTCCTCCCTAGCAGTCAAACATTTCCCTATGAATAAAGCAAATTAATGAACAGCTGGAAAATGCAAACTAATAGCTCTAGCTCTCGACACGCCCCTACGCTCTCCCAGAGTTAAAGTACAGAGAAAGTCCTCGAGCTCCTCCGGTTGAGGCTCTCTTAATTCCCCATCAGTGGTAATCAAACATATCTCAAAAAACTCTTTATGTGGTATCTCATGAGGTTCATCATATAAATCAAAGCGTACCATAGGAATATTGAGCCTGTGCAAGAAATGAAAATTTTGCACAAAGGAATTTATAAGGGTGTGCTATTTATCACACACATTTCCTAGGAAGTCCGTCAACCCGCATTTGCTATGAATTGCGTGAACTCTTTGTGAAACCCGGCTTCGTTCATGAAGGCATTGTGTGGCCACTCGCACGGTCGGACCTCTGTCCTACATGAAATGGTAAGGTCACGGTCCGGGGCATCCCCAGTGATCCCCTTGGCACTCTGGCTCGAAGAACCTCTTCAGAAGAAGTTCACTTTCCTATGAACAAATTTCAAGGAGCATCTCCTCAAAACAGTTTCGGAAACGGAGCTCTGAGCAAAGAGATCGAAAATCTTAGGTTTGGGAGCAAGAAAACAAGACAGAGAGAGAGAGAGCAACCACGAATATTTTCTAGACGTAAGAGATAAAGTGGGCTGAAGTACTAAGTGAGTGGGGTCCTGTGGGACCCACAAGGCATCTGGGCGCGCCCAGGGGGTGGCCGCACCTTGTTGCCTTGTGAGCAATTGGGGCAACACCCTGGGATGTATTCAGTGCCAAAAATTCTGAAATATTCCAAAAAACATGTTAAAAAATTATGAAATTCAGGGCACTTTTATTTTTTGGCAATTTTTATTGCACGGATAATTCAGAAAACAGGATAGTCATGGTGTTTTACTTTATTAAACTATAATAACAAAGTGCTTACTAAATTCATCAACCACATGCCCCTCAAAAGGAATCCATTAATAAGGTTGATCAAGTCTTATTAACGAACCATTTCTGAGTAACATGAAACCAAAGAATTTCCATATACACTAGGTCACCTCAATGGGGATATACATCTCCCCAATGGTAAGATTTTCATATTTCTTTTTGACAGAAGGAAGAGGAAATTGAAAACCTCTTATAGTGATTGTCGAAACCTTTTCCGTACAATTGATACCGTTCATTTGGAGTTGTTTCTTCGGGAAATAAAGCGTATGCTCATTACCATTGACATGAAAAGTGACTTCGCTTTTGTTGCAATCAATAACAGCCCCAGCAGTATTCAAAAAGGTTCTACCAAAGATAATCGACATAGCGTCATCCTTGAGCATATCATGAATAACAAACTATATTAAGATAGTAACATTTGCAACTACAACAGGCACATCCTCACAAATACCAATGCCATTTGCAAACATATTTCAGTAGGTGTGAGCTTATTCAAATCAAGTCTTCTATATAAAGAGAACGGCATAACACTAACACCTGCTACCAAATCACATAAGGCAATTTTAACATAACTTATTTTAATGGAGCATGGTATACTGGGTATTCTTGGATCTCCTAGCTTCTTAGGTACTACACCCTTAAATGAATAATTTGCAAGCACGATGCATATTTCAGCTTCAGGTATCTTTTGTTTATTAGTGACAACATCTTTCATATATTTATCGTAAGGAGGCATTTTCCAAATATCAGTCAAGTGAGTGCGCAAAAAGACAGGTCTAAGCATTTCAACTAAGCGTTCAAAGTCTTCATCATCCTTATTTTTCGGGAGGCTTAGTAGGAAAAGGCATGGGTTTCTGAACCCATGGTTCTCTTTCTTTAACATGTTTTCTAGCAATGAAATCTCTTTTATCATATCTCTTATTTTTAGGAGGTGGGTTATCAAGATCAATAGCAGATTCTATTTCTACATCATTATTAGGTTCTTTATCATTATCTGGTTGAGCATCAACATGAACATCATCGTTATTATCACTAGGCATATGTTCATTACCATCTCAGCATCAGAAGTAGAAACATCATCAGAAGGTTTTTCTAACACAGGTTCACTAGAAGCATGCAAAGTTCTATCATTTTTCATTTTCTTTTTCTTTTTAGATGAACTAGGTGCATCAATATTAATTCTCTGAAAATCTTGCTCAATTCTTTTAGGATGACCTTCAGGATAAAGTGGTTCTTGAGCCATTCTACCTCCTCTAGTCATTACTCTAACAACATTGTTGGTGCACTAAGATATGGGTGCCTTAGGACCCTGACTTGTGCACAGGCAGTTGTAGCCTTCCGGCCGGCAAGGCTTGCCGGCGGACTACTTCATACAAGACTCAAGATTCAATTCACAAGACCATGAAGAAGAACTCCTAGTAGGTCATTGAGAAGTACTAATTTAGTACTGAAGGTCAAGACTCTAGTTGCCGGCAAGCTCCGCACCGGCAAGCCAAGACCCGACAAGCTCCTTGCCGGGAAGTTCTCCCACCCGCTTTTCGGTCACTCCACCTCATCGAACAGCTAATGGCTTGTCAAGTTTAGGTGTCGAACGGGCAGGCAGCTTAGGGAGGATCATCAGGAGGCGTGTCAGCTCGTTGCATTAAGGTTAACTTAATTGACACCCGTCTAGTGGTAGTGCCAAGATGATAGGCTCGCCCGGACCGACGACATAGAAGGAGAGACGCCTTATTGCCAAGGATCATTATCAGCTCATGGTGCATTAAATGCCCTTGTGCTAGTCCGGCGGGATTAGGTTGGATAATGTCAAAGCCACTATTCCCTACATGTAATGACCATGTTGCTGTAAGAATCGGGGCTCCGCAGACCCAAAGAAAGGTTCAAACTCTGGGGTGTGCGCGGGGGACATCGCTAGGCTATGACTCACGGCTCACTCCCTCATGACGATGCTACGGCGTGCTCGAGCAAGAAGGAAGAAGGAAGGCCACGATGATTTACCCATGTTCGGGCCACCTCGCGGTGTAAAACCCTACTCCTGCTTTGTGGTGGATTGCGTCGCGAGGAGGATGAGTATGAACCAGTACAAAGATGAACTGCCTCTCGAGGGCTCTAGGGATGCCAAGATTCAATCCCTCTCTACGGTGGAGACTAACCTATATTTATACTGGCCCGGTCCTCTTCCCCCAAAGCTCAGCAGGAAGGGATGCCACAACGACCAATTTTGAAGGGGGACAGTAGTACACCCTATCCTGACTAAAGGTGGTCTTCGCCTGCAAAGCTTTTGTCCATGACACGCCGGTGGGCTTGACGATGACCTCCGTCCTGCCGAGCCAGCGTCCTGGTCTTCTTGCACCAAAGAGGCAACCTTTGGGGCTGCCTTGGGAACCTGCATGCTGGCCTTGCTACTTTAACACCAAAGAGGAAAACTGCACTGTCCGTGCCCGCTGGCACCGGTCCTGGCGATGCCTGTCGTGGCTCGCGTCACCCACGTGCAGCGCGAGGTGGGGTGGTGAGCCTAGAAGTATCCGCCCCACGAGGGGCCTCAGGATGCAGCCTCGGGAGGCCACCCCTCATGGAGCCCTTGGGGCGCCAGATGAAGCTTGCTACTACTTGCCTCTCAAGGTGGGGGCCTTGCAAGGGCTTCGCTCGAGGAGTCTTGACGCTAGGCCGCGCCGGGCCCTTTGACGATGCCACGTGATGGGCCACAGGCAGATGGGCCTGGATACCCCCAGTCCCAAAGCCCTGACAGTACCCCCGGGCCCGCGGAGCGCAAGGCCCGACTTTGGAGCGGAGGCGAAGAAGAGAGGGGCAAAGCGACGCGGGCTCTAACTGCCTACGGGCCAGGCTCGACGCGTGGTGCACAATAGGGCACGGGACGCCCCCACTTCTCCACATCGCCTCGGCAACTGCCCAGGCTGACAAAAAGCCTGGCGCACGCTGTGGGGCCATCATTGCTCCCTTGCCCCGCGTCTTCCCTGTCCTACTGAGATCCCCTTTCTTTCATGCGAGGTTTCCCCAAATCCATACCGAGCGTAGCTCTTCCCCCTTCTTGCCGTTGTTGGCGACTTCACGAATGGCGCCCACCGGGAAGGCAAAGCTCGCCACCCCGGCCGCGAGCTCCTCTTCTCTCTCGCCGGCGCTCCTGACCTCTTCCATCGCTGAGGAGAAGGACCTCAATCCGGTGCTTCCCCTAATAGCCGACGACCACAATGAATGGGGCGTGACCCAGATCTGGCCCAGCTCGTCAGCGCGGAGCATCCTGGGGGAGTCTGTATACCCCTTCTTCCTCCAGAGCATCTACGCTGGGCTGGTGTCGCCCTTCTCTGATTTCTTCTACACCATCCTTGCGCATTACCAAATCCATGCCCTCCACCTTCAGCCCAACTCCATTCTCCTCCTGTCCGTCTTCGCCTTCTACTGCGAGGCCTTTGTGGGCGTGAGGTCCTGGGTTGCGCTCTTTCGCCACTTCTTCGGCTTGCAGTTCACCGCCCGGGGCCAGCGATCCGCGTGCATCTCCTTCATTGACGTGCACAACGGAAACTCCCTCCTGAAAGCCGGGAAGAAGGTGGAAAGCTTCTGGTAGCATTGGGTCTTCATGGATGCTTGTGGTTCCGACCTACTATTGATGACTCCGGCGGCGCCGCCCGAGTAGACTCCCAGATGGGGCTGCGCAAAGCTCACCGACCCTTGAGCAAAGCTCGTCCTGAAGAGGATAGCTTCGCACATGAAGGCAAAGCTGACGGGGGTAGCGATCATGAAGGAGTTCCTGGCGCACCGCCTCACGCCGCTCCAAGAGCGCTCGCTGCCCCTGTAGGAGTATGACGGCGCGGAGAACACAATGCGGCTGCAAGCCGCCGGCCTAACGGTCGAGGAGCTGGACGGGGCTTTGTTTACCCTACTGGGATACATCCCCAGGGACCTCCCCGAGGCAGCCGCTCTGCTGTACAGCCGTGAAAACAAGGAGGAGCTGGTCGCGGCCATGCCCACCTTTGACGAGCTGGGGCTTGAGCCGCGTGACCACACCGATTCGCCCGTGGTGCTGTCCTCCGGCGACAGTGACAGCGACGAGGACTCAGAGGAAATGGTGGAGGATGACCTCGGGAGGGCATCCCCGCCGTCGCGTCGCCAGATCCTCCTTGGCCTTGAAGACGATGATGATGGCGATGAACCTCCGCCCGTGGCTTCCCCAGGCCTCTTCAGGGCATCGAGGAGGGCAGAAACCACTCCACCGATCGCGCGAGAGTCAGGCGGGGTGGCACCAAGCGAAGGGGCAGTCGAGCCTCCTCCCACAGGCTACCTATGCCCCACCGGGGTGGTCAAGGAAACGGGTCTTGCCCCGCCAGCCGCGCAGCCGATGACCACGGGGGCCTCTGCCGGGGTGACCGAGCTCTCGTCGACCGGGGCCAGGGCGTCACCAGGGAAGGGTAGTGGCACGTCGACCTCCGCTGAAGAGAAGAACAGGGTGTGGACCACACCGGACGAGTAAGTACCCTAACCTTACCTTCGATTGCGTGCCGGTCGTGCCGAAGTAGAGGCGGTGGTGCGAAGAAGAAGGCGAAGATCACCATCACAGCGAAAGTGCCCTCTTTCCTGAAGCCAGGTTCGATTCTCGGCCACAGCTTTGGTGGGCGCGGAGACGCACGGCGCCGACCGACCGCCGTGCTCGAGCACACGGGCACTGCTTCACCTGGGCACGCGGGAGCCCCAACTCCTCACAGCGCTTCGCTAGTTCCGCCAGGAGGGCCGGTTACCGAGGACATGGTGGCTTGGCATGGAGCGCCACTCGCCACGGTCGCGGCAGCTTCAGCCACGGACAAGGGGATGACACCTCACCCCTCGCCGGCCGAACAGGATGCAGGGCGCGCCACGGCTCAACCTCAAGGAGTGCCCCCTCCTGGGACTCAGTTTGCCATGGCAGTATTCACCCTAGCCGTGCCGCGGGAGCCGAGCGCGAGGAAGGACCCGGAGCCCCCTGCGCCTCAAGGACGGCATGCTGAGGCCTCTTCGGCCGTGGTGCCAACAAACGCATCAGTGCTACCCCCTCGTCAGGCCCTCGTGCTCGCGAACTGCGGCACCCTGATCAGGTGCGGGGCTTTAGCTCATGCCCGGGCCACACTCGACCAGCTCGGGGCCGACCTCCAGGACGCCGACAGCCGCCTCGACAGGGAGCACCTGAGGCTCACCTCTGGGTGGCTCCAGCTTGAGATGGCAACCAAAGAGGCCTAGAGACGGGCCGAGGCCGCTGCTGCTAAGAATGTGAAGGAGGCTGCCAAGGCATGGGTAGCTCGTGATAGCGTGCTTGCTGATGCGGAAGCAGCCGCCAAGCGCTGTAGTGAGGCGGAGGCCAGCCTGAAGGCACTCTAGGAGGAATGCACCATGCATGTGCGACAACTCCAGTAGCAGGAAGAGGACCTCAAGGCTCGCAAGGCGAAGCTTGCGGACCGCGACTCTGAGCTGACAAGGGTGGGCGCCGAGCAGGCCACAGAGCACAGACTCCTGGAGAAGCTACATCAGGAGGTGACAGAAGCCCAAGCGGCTCATGCCGAGCATGTCTCCGAAGTGAGCGCTCTACTGGACACCAGGGAGAAGAAGATCCTGGCCGACGCCGAAGCACAAGCGGCGGCGGACCACGTCGCCTTCTCTTCTCTTGAGCTCCGGGCCCGCCAAGCACTGAGCTACATATGCAGGGAGGGGTTCGAGGCTCTACTCGCCGCCCCCGACGCTGGCTATGCCGAGCTCTCCTCGAAACTCACCGCAGAGCTCGAAGGTGCTACCCATAAGGTGGACGGCATCCTGGAGGAGGAATGTCGCTACCTCTTCTCTATTGCAGCGACACGTGTCTTTAGCCACCTTTACCTCCGTGACCCCGGCTTCAACTTCGGAACGGTGATAGGCCCTGTCCCTTTTGAGTCCCGAGATGCCATGGTGGAGGCTATGGAGGGCCATGTGGCCGCGCTGCTTGGGAAGTTCACCTGCAGCGGGGACGGGGGGCCTGTTGGAGCCAAAGCAATCGACGACGATGGTAGCGACAGTCCTTCTTCTTGAGAACTTCTTTATCACCCTGCATCAGACTGGTTCTACCTCGTGGAGTCATGAGACTTTGGTTTAAATTGCAATGCTTAATGCTTGTAATAACTGTTTGACTCCGTAGTTTCCCTTCCATGCTTGGTTTCATTCTTGCTTGCCTTTGTGCTCTACTTCGGCAGGGCCCAGACCCGCGCATACCTCGGCTACCGTTGGGATGTCAGGTCGTGATGCCTGGACAAGGCCGAGGGGCGAGGGCTATGGAACTAGTGAAGGCTCCTGAGTCGCGATGCTCAGGGGTCCTCCTTTGACGCACAAGCAGTTCACATGAAGGAAGTATTGGTGACGGCGAGGTTAATCCGAGGCCTCTCTTACCTAGCCCTCATCGGCCTGCGCCTGGGCATTACAGGAGGAGACTAGACACCAAGGGCCTTGGTGGGGTGACATGCGTGGGAGCAGGCCCGCGAGCCAGAGCCTGGTCCCTTGGGTTTTTCAGTGCTGCTAGGACAGACCCGAGAATAGGCACTGTGTCCAGCCCCCACTCGCGCGAGGCCCAAGGGGAGGTCACGAGCAGCGTTGTTGAAGAATCGGGTAGCGATCCTGAGGTTGATGCTACCCATAGGGTGCCCTCAGTTGTTTATCCACAAGGGCGGAGCATGGGGCTTCCATTGGGCGTGGGCACGGCCGTATTGCGACCGTTTCCGCCAGCACGGAGCATGGGGCTTCCACTGGGCGTGGGCATGATCATTGGTGGATCGTTCCGCCAGTGCTGAGCATGGGGCTTCCACTGGGCGTGGGAAAGAGCTCTGTTCAAGAGTCTCTGGGGCGTGTACAACCCTATCTCGTTCGTACGCGTGGCTGGCACGGTAGAACTTGTGGAGGTGTTTTAGACACCCGTGAGCAAGCGCGGGGCTCAGGAGTTCCTCCCTCAGGCGGGTTGCACCTAGTTCCTGGTGCGATCGCACGCTTGTGAATCCTTAGTTATGATCACAACCTGCGTCGAATGAACATCCGGAGGCTATTGCATGAGAAGTCTAGACACCAAGGACCCAAAGGAGGTGACGTGTACGGGTCCGGCCCGCCGGACAGAGCTCGGTCACTTGGGTTTATCGATGCTGTAGGGACGGACCCGAGCACAATCGCCGTGCCATGCCTTCTCATGTAACAATCTGAGGAAGAGCACCCGGCGCAGGGTTCCCATGGTGGCGAAGCACCACAACCAAACCTTGCTGGGCCCCTGCTCGCCTGCTCATGATGAGCTCATGAGAGGTCAAGACACCAAGGACCCCAGGAGGTGACATGCACGGGAGTTGGCTCGTGAGACAGAGCTCGGTCTCTTGGATTTAACAATGCTGCAGGGATGGACCTCAGTACAGATGCCGTGCCAGCCCTTAGTCATGAGGCGGTCAAGAGCTGGTCCGCGCGGGCGCGGCGACTTTCGTAGTGACGAAGCACCTATCGGAGTTCTGGGACCGGGGGCACCTAGACTCATCTGCCTGCAGCCCAGTGCACGGCATCTCAAAGGCCCAGTACGGCCCAACTCCAAGGCTTCACGAGCAAGACCCTCGCGAGGGCCCCCCGCCTCGCGAAGCGAATGACATCAATGCCTCCCGAGGCTGCCTCCCGAGGAGCGGATATCTCTAGGCAGGCACCCCAACTCGCGAGGCATGCGGTGATGTGAGCCATGACAACGAAGGCCAGCAGGGCGCCAGCGGGCACAGTCTAGGACAGTTCCTTCTTTGGTGCTAAGGAGGCAAGGACGTACGCGGGTTCCCAAGGAATCCCCCAAAGGTTTCCATTCCAGTGCAACAAGACCAAGACCACGGGCTCGGCAGGACGGAGGTCATCACCGAGCCCACCACTGCATCATGACCAGAGGCTTTGCAGGCGAAGACCACCTTTAGTTAGGATAGGTTGTACTCCTGTCCCCCTTCAAATTGGCCGCTGTGGTATCCCTTCCCCCTAAACCATGAGGGAAGAGGACAAAGGCCACTATAAATATAGACTAGTCTCCACCGTAGATAGGGATTGGATCCTTCCTCCATTGAGCTCTCCCGAGTCTGCTCACACTTGTACTAGTTCATACTCATCCTCTTCGCGAGGCAATCCAGCACAAAGCAGGAGTAGGTGAAAGCACAAGTGCTGCCTGGGTGATTTTGGTAATTAATGTCAACATATCTCTTTTTGGACTAATGCTTTTATCTAGTGCATTTCAGACAAGTTCAACAATGGCGTGGAAAGGACAAGAGGATGTGGAACCCCTTCAAGGTGTCAAGGACATGCATTGGCTAAAGCTCAAGACTCTTCATTATGTTTTAGTGATCCAAGATCACATTGAGTCCATAGGAAAGCCAATACTATTAAAAGGGGATGAGGTGTTGCTTAATGGCTTGCTTGCTCAAAATGCTTAGTGATATTGCTCCAAAGCCCTCAACCACTATCTCCATCCAAATATGTCAAAACCCTAAACTCCAACTCGGCCCCATGGTACTTTCTATTCGGTGCCACCGAGTTCATATGACATAGCCACTGCCAGAAACCCTAACAGTTCGGTCACACCGATACGGGTCTCGGTCTCCCGAGATGGCCTTGCCAACACTCTGTGACTTCTTGCATTTATTTCGGTCTCAACAAGTTATGCAATCGGTCTCACCGAGTTGGCTTGACATTTTCTCTATTACCTTATTCCTTCACTTCGGTCTCACCGAGTTGATGCAATCGGTGCCACCGAGTTAATGTTTGCCCTAAATCCGTAGCACATCGGTCCCACCGAGTTCTTCCACTCGGTCCCACTGAGACTCCTAACGTTCACATTTTGAACTAATCGGTCAGACCGAGTCTAGCTATTCAGTCTCACCAAGTTTGGCCAAATGTTCGTAACGGTCTACCTACAACATAACAAGACCGCATGCCAAATTTCACCCCATTCCGAGAACATTTTTATCCAACTTATAAAATAATATTTCAGAGATGCCGCGGGCGCATGCGAGTGTGGTTGGACTCAAAATAGACAATGGAGAGAACTGGGAGATCCAGCAACTACGAACGAATGCAAGTTTTTAAAAGGATGATGGCACAAATGCCGATGCCATGCAAATGATGCGAAGATGAATGCAACAAACAAATGAATCACACCGCGACAATGAAAAATAAATGGAAGGGAACTGGAGCATCGGTCTCGGGGCATCACAACTCTCCTCCACTAACAGAAGATCTTGTCCCGAGATCTTGGGAACGAAATGGAAGAGGAAGAGGATGAGGTAAAACAAGAGCGCAAGAGAGAAGATGAACAAAGTCGGGAGCACTCGGGTAGAAAAGAGGAACGACGATTACGGCGAGAATTAAAAGCTCAAGGAACAAGATAGACTCTGAAACCACACCGGTAAAAACAAGATAGAAAAGGAATAAGAATGAAAGAATTGGGAGAGCATCCTGGCATAAGAGAAAAAGGAGAAGTAGACAAGAGATTTGAAAAGAGGACACCACACTCCGGTAAATGAATAAACAAGGGAATAAAATGGTCTTGGAGAAACGAGATAATGGGTCGAAGAGAGCAACATCACCATGCCTTCGGAATGAAATAATAGAAAGTAAATCATCGAAGGAAAAGAAAGGGGAAATCAAAATACAACTTCCACCATAATTGAGTTGAGAAGCATCCTTGCAAGGAAGGATTTAACGGAGTTGTTGGAAATTCAACAACGAAAAGAATAAGCTTGTTGTGGGCTTATGGATAACATCTCAAAATTATGAGGTGACAAACGACCACTAACGGAAACAATTGATTGCTTGGGATGAATGAAAAGATGCGAAACAACATCTCCCAAAAACAATGAAGAATTAATTGCACTTCAAAATGCAAGAAGAAGAATACTTGAGCTCCAAAAAAAATCTTGACGAACTTTGCGAATGAATTAAATCCTTGGTGAAACACCATGAAGAACTTCAGAAAACATAAGGGGTTGTAGAAATGAAGGTTGAAAAGAACAAGATTTAGCCTTGTGAAGATTTAGATGGAGCGTGACGAGACAACCGAGAAAAACTTGGACACGATATCATGAACGAATAGAAGGAATTAGATCACCTTGAAGAGACACGAATAAGAATTATATTATGCCTATCCTTCATAAATTTAAATTGATGAGAAGCAACGGATTTGCATACTACTTATTCTCATTGAGAAGATTGATATAGCGTGAACTTGAGAAAGTCTTCAATGAATGACCGTAGGATTTGGAAGGAACAAATGAATTGATATGATAACAAAGGAAGATGAATCTGGAACGAACCACCATAAGAATTGAAAACAAACAAAGAAAAAGAATGCCCCACCAGGAAGAATTAGAAACACACAAAGATACTTGAGGGAATTTAGATGCAAGAGAACGAAGAGGTCACCAACTGACTAAAGAATACTTGAACGATGTGCCGGTAACAATATGGAGACGAACGAAGAGGCATGAATTGAGAAGAATTTCAGAAATGAAGTTGAAAGATGAGAATGAAGAAATATTTCAAATGATGGCCTTTGGATGATCGAGAAAGGAAAGCAACTCCTAAAATGCATCGGATGGGTTTGAAAAGAATTCTCATAATAGAAAACAATTATGAGGATGGCATGAAGTTAGAACCATGAATCTACAAGAGAACGAAGCAAGATGTAAGAGAAACTCTTCTTCAGTCTTCAAAGCTGAGAATGATGATGACAGCCACCATGAAGAATTAGAGAGTTGCTCCGGAAGAATGAATACTAGAAATGTTGAGCCAAAGATGAAAATAATTTGAAAGCGATCTCGGAGACGGCAATTGACTGATGAAAATTCATTCTTATGTCAAACTTTGAAAAGAATTTTGGAATAACTCACGAAAATTAGAAGAGCCAGGTAAGATCCTAGGAAGGACCTGTGGGTTATGGCCCACTCAAAAAGAAACACCGTTGAGAATGGTTGAGAAGAGAGATGATGCACCAGAATGACTGAAAGACTTGAATGAGGTGACAACCTTGAATTAATTTGAATGTGAACATGAGTGTTCCGAGATGTCTTCAGCACTCCAGAAAGATTAAATGGTGAGAGGCGAACGAGCAAGGGGAAACATCTGAGCCATGGAAAAGAATATGATCAACCTGACAAACTTGAATTGAATCTACCGGAAAAGAAAACGAGAGAGAGAATGACGAACTAGACGAGAATCCACCAGTTGAAACAATTGAGGACAGAATGAAGAGGCTTCACACAAACGAAAAGGATACTCGATTAAATACTTTGGACTCCATTAAATAAAAGGGTGGGAGGGTGGGGAAAACAAAGGCCACTTGGGATGGAAGGAATGCATACCATTGAGAAGAACAGATAATTGAACTTGCAAGATGAAGAGGATTGAATCAACTCGAAGGGAAGTGCACCGGTCGAAAAGGAATGACAATGCAACAGTCAAAAAATACCCGCGTGATCCTAAAGAAAATTTGAAGGGGAAGAGAACTAGAATTAAACACCTACATCATGATTCCTCACCAGAGCGACGAAGGGGATAAGGAGTAAAAGAATTCCTACTCTCCAATATAACTAGACTCTGAAATAGTTTTTCTTCTAGACTCAACAACGGCCATGCTACGATCAATCAAGGGGGCTCCTATGGTCGGTCGAGGCTCTGATACCAACTTGTCATGCCCAATATGCGATCCTATCCGAGAGGAACTTGAAGGTCCCACCAAGTATAGAGCCGCATATTGAAGACGCTTTTGCAAGGTGGATATCATTACCTCGTACCATATACAACACAAATGGGGATACATACAAAGGCGTACAATCGCCACATGAATACATCAAACATCATACAGAAGAGCAACATCCGACTACGGATGAAAACAAAGGAAAAACATGAACGACATCCACCCTGCTAGCCCAGGTTGCCGACTAGGAACCTATCCCTCGATCGAAGAAGAAGAACTCCAAAACAATCAAGCATCGCTCTCACGTCATGTCATCGCATTACCTGTACATGCATCTGTTGTTGTAGGAATCTGTGAGACACAAGGACTCAGCAATCCCATTACCATGGGTATCAAGACTAGCAAAGCTTAATGGGTATTGAATGGATAAGTGGTGAGGTTGCAGCAAGCACTAAGCATAATGGTCGCGGACTAGTAATGATCAAGAAGAGTTACTATGCATAACGGTCGTGGACTAGTAATGATCAAGAAGTGATCCTGAAGTACTTACGAGTTAAACATAACCCCACCGTGTTCTCTTCTCGAACCCACTCGAAAAGAGATGGTCATGGTTATGCACACGGGTGGTGTATTTTAATTCGGATCTGGTGTCAAGTTCTCTACAACCGGATATTATAAATTTCCAATCTGCTACATAACCATGGGCACGGCTCTCAAAAAGATTTAACCCTGCAGGGGTGCTCCAAGCGGTCCATTATAAATTCCACGCGCATCCGATGGAACATCCCCACACCATGAAGAACATGATGCTTACGAAAAGGAATTCCGGTGGAACTGCCTCTCGTCAAAGGTAAAAACTAAACCAGCAAGACCGCCCGATGTGCCGACAATCCCGATAGGATCCACGTATCTCGTTCGCACGATCGGATGAGCGCAGCGTACAGCGACTGAGGCCCGAGTTACCCCGGCGGAAGCCGCACACGACTCTATTTTGGACCAGCACCATCGGCACTGGCCCCACCTGTATTATGTTGAAAATGAACCTCAGGTAGCGCTAACTCCCTTTGTGTCAAATTTATTATCAGATTTATTATTATGTTGGCAAATGTTAAAACCAAAGTTGGGCCTTGCTGGTAGAGTTCTTCCCTAAGCGATTGGTCAGGGGGTTCCCATACACCCACATGTGTTAGGAGTGCTCGTCAAGGAACATAACACCGGTATGACGGAAACTAGGGCGGCAAGAGTGGAACAAAACACCAGGCAAAAGGCCGAGCCTTCCACCCTTTACCAGGTATATAGATGCATTAATTAAGTAAGAGATATTGTGATATCCCATGATACCCATGTCCCAACATGGAACAACCTGCAACTGCACCTGCAACTAGAAACCCTATAAGAGGGGCTGAGCAAGCGGTAACATTGCCAAACAGCGGTTTGCTGGGATGGTGAAAAAGGTTAGAGGCTTATCATGGCAATTTGGGAGGCTTGACAAACAAGTGGTAGGTAGTGCGATATAGCGATAGCATCGAGACAACTAGCAAAGCAAAGATAGTAGTGATATCCAGGGTAATGATCATCTTGCCTAAAATCCTTCTTGGAAGAATATCGAGTCCATGAAGTAGATGAACCAACGTAGTCGAACGGATCCTCACAATCGTAACGAAACCGGAACTATCGAGAAGAAGCACAACCGGAAAGAAGCCAACAACTCGGTAAACAAGCAACACATGAACAAGGCATTATGCACAACCAAGTATGATGCATGACAAAATTAAATGTTGTTACACATGGTAAGAGATGACGCATGAAAGAACCCCACACCAAAGCAAGTTTAAATGAGGCCGGAAACAACACATAACAATTCTGGAAACTCCCCATATGCAAATTTTGAATTTGGTACAGATCTGAACAAAACATTATGTTAAAGTTGTTAAATAGCAAGTTAAAGTGCATCATGATGATCTACACATTTTTCTAATCAAGTTACATATGTAGATCATTTAATTCGGAGCTACGGTCTAGAAGATATGAGCGAAACAAGTTTAACATGGCATTGATGCAAATGCAAGCAAAACACAATCAGAAACACTCCAAAACATGGATGCAACAAGGTATCATGAAGCTATATTCAATTATAAGCAAGTTTCATATAGGACGTGATCAAAACGGAGCAACGGTTCAGCACAAACACACAAGTTATAACAACAATCTGCCAAAAACAGCAACTAGGCATATTGCAATCAAGAAAACCTGATGCTACAGGAATAAGATGGCCACAAACTTGTTATGCACTTAAAGTAGAGATAACATAATTCCATTCATCTTCAAGGTTCAGGTTCATAAGCATCATGGTTAATTTACTATGATCCATGCAAAATGCAATGTTCTGAAAAACTAGGCATATACATGAGCAGAGTCAATATGATGGCATGTTGGGGGAATGAAACAAATATGCTACAGTGCTAGAACATGGCATAAAAAGACATAGCACGCTAGTACATATCATGGATCTCAAAACACATAACATGGCATATAAATAGGAGCAACAGGCTCATGCGAACCATCGAAACAATATACAATCGTGAATTCAAAAATCTGGGAACACAAACATTAACATCATCATGCTTACTTGAGATGCACATAACAGCAAGCATAGCAACTTTAATACTTAATAAAAAGGCATTGTCATGTAGTAGACATTGCATACTCCAATTTACTCCATGGGCACAACTTCATGGGATGCATAGATTAATTACTATGATTTTTACAAAATGGAACATGCTGTTAACAGATTGACAGATTTAGCATGATGGCAACTTTAGAGCAAAAATGAGTCATGCTACAGAAACTCTACATGGCAAAAAAGGGCATGGCATCAAAGTACACTTAACATAGAGCAATTCACATGAAGGAACCATATGCATATGAGCAATGAATCAATGGAAACCATCAAGCAAAGATAGCAAGTTTTAACAGTTTTCTGAAGTTAACAGCACTTAACATCAGGATACACTTTTGCAATGAAGATTAACACATAAAGATGAATCTTAACATTAATGCAGCAGCCACTATCATGAATATCGCAGAGAGTAGAACAACTTTTATATATAAATCATCTCCATCGGATAAACATGCACGAAGCTAGGGCCCACACAAAATGCATACATGCTGTTTGGAATCTCAGGGACTGGAAAAACAACCTCAGCGAAACGGGATGAAGTGGATCGGGACGGTGCGGTGCGGCTCCTGTTTGGATGGGGGACTCATGGTGTCCAGGGACGAGGGGATCCCGGCGCCATGGATGGAGAGGTGGTCGACGCGGTGAGGACGAGGCGGGGAAGGCCGGGGACGGGCAGATCCGAGGGGGATCCGGCCGGATCTTGCCAGATCCGGGCCGGAGGCGCCCCGGGCGGGGTCAGTGTGGAGCTCCGGGGGCAGGGACGAGGTAGCTCATGGAGGCGGGTGCATGGCCCTGGAAGTCGCTGGTGGCGGGGGGCGAAGTCCGGCGATGGTGTGTGAGGCGGCGCGCTGCTCCGGCGAGGCCCGGTGGCCGGAGGTGGGCGGCAGCGAGGCGGCAGAGCTCTGGATCTGGAGCTCCTCTCCCGATCTGGAGCGAGAGGCGAGGGGCGCGGCAGATCAGGCCCGGGGTGGCTCGGATGAGCCAGCCATGGGCCTGGGCAGGCCGCGGCAGCGCGGGATGGACATGGGCGACGTGGCGCGATGGGGTTGGCTACAGGGGGCGCTGAGGGGTGAGGTGGCGCGCTGGGATTGGCCGAAGGGCATGGCGGCGGCGACGAAAAGTGGCGGGGAAGGAGAAGGCGTTGACAAGTGGCTTGGAAGGGCTGGCTCGGCACGGAATCTTAGGAGGGAGGCGGCGGCTGGAGGTTAGGGGAGGGCTAGGCGATAGGTTTAGTCCATTTTAGGTAGGAGGAGGTGTCTATATATAGACATGGGGCTAGGGATTAGGGTTTGAGGGGGTTTCGGAGCCCTACGATCGCGATCCAATGGATCCGATCGAGAGGGGGGTTTGGCAGGCCTAGTGGGCTGTGTAGAGTGGTTGGGCTAAGATGAGAGATAAGGAGTGCAGCCCGGCAAGTGTTATCAGATACCGAAAACGTCCGACGTTTTATCCGGCAATAATGCCGCTATTGTTATCCGTTGGGGTCTCAAACGGACTCTGAATGCGACGAGAGTTGGCAGGCGTTCTACCTGCAACATAACAAGACCGCACGCCAACTTTCACCCCATTCCGAGAACATTTTTATCCCACTTCTAAAATAATATTTCGGAGATGCCGCGGGCGCGTGCGAGTGTGGTTCGACTCAGAACGGACAACGGAGAGAACTGGGAGACCCGGCAACTATGGACGGATGCATGTTTTGAAAAGGATGACGGCATGAGTGCCGATGCAATGCAAATGATGTGAAGATGAATGTAACAAACAAATGAATCACATCGCGACAACGAAAAATAAATGGATGGGCCGACAGATCTCGGGGCATCACACCGTGGTACCTTGTTTCCCATTGGGCCGACAGATGTCTTCTTAGGCTATCACTAGATCAAGATGGCGTGGGAAGACGAAGAGAAGACCGCCTTCATCACCCTCTGCTGAGTGTTCTGCTACATATGCATTTCCTTTGGCCTAAATTGCATAGGAGACACCTTCCAGAGGCTAATGCGCATCTGCCTGGGGTGCCTGATGGGCAGAAACACGGAGGCCTATGTCGTCGCCATCGTCATCAAAATGCGTGAGGTGCGCTCGCTCATCGAGGACCTTGAATAAACCTTTGCCAACCTACGCAAGGTCAACCTCAAGCTCAACCCCGCCAAGTGCATCTTTGGCGTTCCTTCAGGCAGGCTGCTTGGCTTCCTGGTCTCTCACTACGGCATTGGGGCCAATCCCGGGAAGATCAAGGCCATCGAGGAGATGCGGCCACCCTGCAACCTCAAAGAGATGCAGCGCCTAGCGGGATGCATGGCCTCGCTCTTCCTGCACCAGGCATCCTCGACGCCACCTCCTCCTACATGAGGGCCCCCTCTAGAGGTCCACCTTCCCCTGCAGATGGGGGTGCATCCTCGCGTAGCTAGGGAGACGTCGTGCGCTCTCCCTCATCATCCGCCCCGTGCCTCTCCAGGCTTGGCGAGGGCACCAACGGCTATTGAATCCGCACCCCTTGCAGGGGAACGGTCCGCTTCGTGGCCCCCTCTACCCTGGGGGCCTTCTTCTTCTTCGACGGAGGGCCCCTGCACCACCAGGGGGATCATTCTGTTCCGCACGTGGGAGGCAGGTATGCGCGAAGGAAAAGGATGAGGCAAGGGAACTTACTAGTCCGTAGGGACCCACCGCTTCTTCTTCATATTTGAGCCAGAGCGGGCGCTGAAGGAGTCCTGGATTACGCGGTCCTTGGGCTGCCGGCCCATTGACTATGGGCCAGACTGATGGGCTACTGTGGAGCCAAGCTAGGGTGTGGACCCGTGACTGGATAGAAGATCTTCGGAGTCGTGGTGTGCCCTCCAAGTTAAGATTTAGTGTGATCTTTCCTTTGTGGTAACCGACCATATGTAACCCTACCCCTACTGGTGTCTATATAAACAAGAGGGTTTTAGTCTTTAGGGCTAGGGCAACATCCAATACCCCATCAACCTAGGGTTTAGCTCGCCTGATCTCGAGGTAGATTGACTCTGTAATCATACTATACACATCAAGTACAATCAAGCCGGACGTAGGGTTTTACCTCTTAGAGAGGGCCCGAACCTGGGTAAACGCCGTGTTCTTCGTCCCTTGTTCCCCATCGATCCTAGATCCACTGCTCGGGACCCACTACCTGAGATCCGCCGGTTTTGACACTGACATTGGTGCTTTCATTGAGAGTTCCGATGTTGGGTCACCGAAGGATCGATGGCTTGCCTGATCATCGGAGATGGCGTTAGCTCTGGGGACCTCATTGTCCGCGGCCAGCTCTTCGCGTTTGGCAGCATTCTGCTGCACGCCAACTCAACTGGTCATCTATACCAAATCAACAATTTCACCCCCGAGCATCGGATTAGATTCGGCAACCTGGAGTACATCACGGATGCTCGAGGCGATCTGGTCCTTGCCGGATATGCAGCCTCACCTGGTACCCCTATGTGTCCTGCAGTACTCGCTCTCGAGCTTTCCCTCGATCCGATCTATGGATCGGCCTCAACCCCTTAGCCAGACTCGAGTTCGGACGACTCCACCCTGTCTGGAGGCCAAGAATTCCCTTCAACCATGCCAATGATGCCCGTCGAGGAGCCAACTTCTAGCCTCAGCGCAGAAGCGGTGTTCGGACTCCAAGATTCACCCTCGGCCAAACCCTCTCCTCCCGAAGCAAATCTGGCCTTGAGCCCTAGTGATGGGTCAACGTTCGGAAATTAGGAATCATCCCTGGCCGAACTCCCCCTCACCCACTTGGCCTTGAGCCCCAATACGGAGATAACATCCAAAGATCAGGTTTCATCCTCGGTCTCTCATGCCTATCCGGCCACGTGCCCGACCCCGGGCCTCGAGGTCAACTCGACTCTGGAAGACCAGAATCTAGTTCGGGCCTGGATCACCCATCGCCCCGCCACAACGGAAACCGGTCCTAAACGGCCGCCACATGCCAGCTCGGCAAGCCTCGCCTTGTTAAATGAGGCGCTCGACCGAATACGGACGATGGCTATTCGAGATGACCCGCCCTCGGCCCGCGTTCAGCGGCCCCTCGAGGTGAATTGCATGGAATTTTATGACCCATCCACCACCCACCTAGTGGCCACAATCGAGGAATTAACCGACATGTTGGACTACACCTCAGAAAACGTCGATTCCATGGATGTGGAGAGTGGATCCATGGCCAATGACGATGCCGCTCCCTGATACGTCTCCAACGTATCTATAATTTTTGATTGTTCCATGCTATTATATTATCTGTTTTGGATGTTTATGCATTAATATGCTATTTTGTATTATTTTTGGGACTAACCTATTAACCAAGAGCCCAGTGCCAGTTTCTGTTTTTTTCCTTGCTTTTGAGTTTCACAGGAAAGGAATACCAAACGGAGTCCAAATGGAATAAAACTTTCGCGATGATTTTTCTTGGACCAGAAGGAAACCAGGAGACTTGGAGATGAAGTTGAAGGAGCCACGAGCCAGCCACAAGGACGGAGGGCACGCCCAGGGGGGTAGGGCGCGCCCCCCACCCTTGTGGGCCCCTCGTGCACCTCCTAACCTAATTCTTCCACCTATAAAACAAAAATACGAAAAATATTTACTTTATCGTTTATCTATCTCTATCAGATCTCACTTTTGCAAATAACCGTGAAGGGATTGACAACCCCTTTATCGCATTGGGTGCAAGTTGTTTGATTGTTTGTGCACGTATTCGGTGATTTGTGCGTTGTCTCCTATTGGATTGATACCTTGGTTCTCAAACTGAGGGAAATACTTATCTCTACTTTGCTGCATCACCCTTTCCTCTTCAAGGGAAAAACCAACGCAAGCTCAAGAAGTCGTAGGAAGAATTTCTGGCACCGTTGCCGGGGAGATCTACACCAAGTCAAGAAATACCAAGTACCCATCATAAACTCTCATATCTCGCATTACATTATTCGCCATTAGCCTCTTATTTTCCTCTCCCCCACTTCTAAAATGATTTTCAAAAAAATTGCCTTTTTCTTCGCCCCTCTATTTGCCTTTTTTTGTCCTTCTTTTGTTTGCTTGTGTTACCATGTGCCTTCTTTTTGCTTGCATCTTCGCTTGCTAAAAGTTTATGGATCCTCATCCACTTGCTAATCTTTTTAAAGGATCCAATTATGACGAACCAATTGCTAGTGAGTTGAGTGCACTAGATTTTCTTTATGAGGTTTTGCTTGAAATTTGTGAATCATCAAGGCTTGCATCATCGCAGCCTCATGAGGCTAGTACCTGCATAAGAATCTTCGCTTCTCGGGAGGTAGCCTGGGGAGGCCATCCCCTCCAGAGGTCTTGGTGCCGTTCGCCTCGCGAGGCCAGGGGACCTTCGCGAGGGTCTTGTCTTGGCGGTCTTGTAGATGGGCCGTACCAGGCCATCGAAGGTACCATGCCGGGGGCCGCAATCAGGGAAGTCTGGGTACCCTTGTTCCCAGAATGCCGACAGTAGCCCCCGGGCCCAAGGTGCGCTCGGGCTTGGCTTCGTGGCGAAGCCAAAGGGCAAGGGTGAAGCGCTGCTGGCCGCAATCACCTGCGGGCCAGGCTGACGCATGGCGCTTGACGGGACGTGGGCGTCTCCACTTCCAACGTCACCTCGGCAACTGCCCAGGCTGACAAAAGACTGGCGCCCGCTACCGTGCCATCATTGCTTCCCCTTCGCCTTGCTCCAGATCCGCCGAGAGCATCTCCAGATCTGGTCGTGTTCCTCCTTCCTCCTACACCTCTTCCTTCAAGATTTCACGAATGGCCGCCGAGAAGGCGAAACCTGCCGCGCAGGCCGCAAGCTCCTCCCGCTCTCCTGCATCGGCCCTTGGCGTGTCCTCCATTACCGAGGAGAAGCACCTTGACGCTGTGCTCCCGCAGATGGCGAGCAACAACAATGAATGGAATGAGACCATTCTCCTGGCCGGCTCCGCCGAGCAAAGGACCTTGGCACAGACGGTTTATCCCTTCTTCCTCCACAGCGTCTACGCGGGGCTTGTTCCGCCTTTCTCTGAGTTCTTCACCGCTGTCCTTGACCACTACCAGGTCCAGGCCCTGCACTTTCAACTCAACTCCATCCTCCTCCTGTCCATCTTTGCCTTCTGCTGCGAGGCATTCGTGGGCGTGAGACCCTCCGTGCCGCTCCTCCGGCACTTTTTCTCCCTGCGGCTGCACGATCCGACCCAGCACTCCAGCTGCATGTCCTTCGTCGCGGTCCATAAGAACAACATGCTCATGAGGGCCAGAAAGAAGGTGGAGAGCTTCCGACGTCGCTGGGTCTTCATGGACGCCAAGGGCCTCAATGTGCGGCTGGAACTGCCCACAGCGCTGCCCGAGCGGCTCGAGAGGTGGAGCCACGAGAAGTTCTTCGACCCCCGGGCGGCGCCTGTCCTGCGGAAGATGACTGCAGACATGGATGCCAGGGCGCTGACGGGGGGCATGCTCGTGAAGGAGTTCCTGACGGAGCGCCTGGCTCCGCTCCAGTCGCACGCGCGCCCCATGTGGGAGTTCCAGGGCGCGGCGGACGACATCAGGCTGCACTCGGAGAAATTGACAGACGAGGAGCTAGACAAGGCCATGAACACCCTGCTCGAGGGTGAGCCGGGGGACCTCCCGAAAGACTATGCCTTGCTGTACCGCCGTGCCAACAGGGAAGTGTTGATTATTGCCATGCCCGTCTTCAACGAGCTGGGGCTCGCATCGCCTGAGCACCCCAACTCCCTGGTGCCGGTGTTCTCCGGCGACAGTGCCGGTGAGGAGGGCGAAGGGGACTCGGAGGTGACCAAGGACGCTGTGGCGGAGATTTCCCCCCCGTCACAAAGCGAGCTCCTCCGAGGCCTCGTAGACGACGACGATGCCGACGACCCCCCGGCCGCGGAATCCCCACGCTCCGCTGGGGTCCCCACGAGGTCTGGAGCCACTCCCTGGGCCCT